>OZ017738.1:108672563-109235063 GCA_963969285.1 Odontomyia ornata | reverse complement strand
TAGGGCAATATTGGGGACCCCTATCTTTTTAAGTTAATTTGTTTAGTTTTCTTCGTAGGACTACAGTCCCTTTCGGGCCTTCGCTTCCTGCAAATAGCACCTCAAACCGTTTCGGTCGATTTACCGCGTTTCCTAAGTTTCCCCACTGGTCTCCGGAATCCCGTTCTCCGAACGAATACCTTTTTGGATAACCCTTATTCGTCCATGCGTTTCATGTGGCCAGCCCATTGCAGCTTCCGCAGTCTTACGATTGTTGAGACCTCCGGCTCGTCGGAAATTTCATACAGATCATGGCTATATCGAGTCCACCATTGGTCTACGCCTAGCTTCGCTCCGATTATTCGCCTCAGAACCCACCGCTCAAAGGCGTTCAATATACTTGCGGATGCTTGGGTTAGGGTCCATGTTTCACACCCACAGCATAACACATGTCTTATCACAGATTTGCATACTTGGAGTTGTTTTTTCCTGTGTATGCAGCTGGTTTTCAAGATCGTCAAAATGTTAAAAAAATATTTTATTTCCGAGCTGTATTCTTGGGCGTAATTTGTCTCTTTCATTACCAGTTCTCGTTACTTTGGCACCTACATAAACGACTTCGCTAACATTTTCGATATTGTATTCGCCAAGTGTGATATTTTGTGTATTTAAGATATTTTACTGCGTCATGAGCTTTGTTTTATTCTGATTGATTTGTAGCCTTACTTGTTTTGGTTCGCGCCTAGTTTCAGGAAGAGTTCTTTCGCAGTTTTTAATGACCGTGACGAAATGTTGAAGTCGTCCGCATAGGCTACCACTTGGCTCGATTTGTATAGTAATATACTTCGTGTATCGACAGGTAGCTTCCTAATGACGTACTTCAGAGCCAAATTGAATAGCTATGGGGCCAGCCAATCGCCCTCCTTTAGTCCAACTTTGTGTCAAAGGCGTCGGTGAGTTGGTTTCTGGTGCGGACTTGGGAGGGCGTCGACGTCATTGTCATTTTGGTAAGACGGACCAATTTGGCTGGGCTGGCAAAGCAACGAATTATTTGGTACGGTACGTTACGATCAATGTTGTCGAATGCATAATAATACTGTTGGCGTATGATCTGATTTTATTTTCTAAGATCTTTGAAAATATTTTTTACGCCGTACAAAGTAGTGATATGCCTCTATAATTTTCGCACTGTATTTTTTCACCTTTTTTTTGTGGATAGGGAATACAATGGATTGGCTCCACTCTTCGGCACATCATCTTGTTGCAAAATGTGCTGGATGATTTTACGGATGGTTTCTGAACACTACTGCCACGATATTTGATGAGCTCCACTGGAATCTCATCGATACCCGGCACTTTATTAGTTTTTGGACGTTGATGGTGGAACAAACTTCATCCAGAGTTGGTGGGGCCAATGGAAGCTCTCCGAAAACATTTATTGGCCCCAATGTTCTGGAGCTGTGTGGAGGATTAAGGAGGTTCCTGATATATGATGAACATCTTTCCTTAATCTTGGCTTCAATGGCGATGATAATGCTGATGTCATCACAACAGAGCGTGATTTTGGGCTGATAACCACGTTTCAGGCTCTTCATTACTTTATATGCTTGTTTCTTATTGTTGTGCGCTAGACTTTCCTATATACTTCTAATAGGTTGTCATAGTATTTTCTTTTCTTAATTCTCATTATCTTCTTCGTTACTCTTCTGAGATTTTCATGGTGTTCCCTCTTTGTCGTGGCTTTTCTACCTTCGTTTTCCTTGTACGCCTAATTCCTTTTCTCTATCGCATTCCAGCACTCTTCATCGAACTAATCATTTCGCAACAGGTTAATTTGATCAAATAATAATCTGAGTTGCAATTGGCTCCTCGGTATGTACGGACGTCAAGTATGCTCGAGGCCCAACGTTGTTGGATCAGAACATGATCCATCTGGTTTTGTGTGCTGCCATCTGGTGAGACCCAGGTCATTTTATGAATGCGTCGATGTGGGAAGCAAGTCGAACGTATGACTAGATTTCTGCTACATGCAAAGTCAATAAGGTGCTGGCCGTTGTGTTTTGTTTCATCGTGGAGGCTATATCCTCCAGTTATTCCCCGATGAGATAGCTCATTGCCAACCTTAGCGTTGAAACCACCCAGAATTATTTTTGTATCATTTGTAGGCAATGAGTCCACCAGTCTTTCCAGGTGATTGTAGAACGTTTCCTTCAGTTCTTCGTCCTTTACTTCCGCCGGGGCGTGAACATTAATCAGCCAGATTTTGAAGAATTCCGCTTTTATACGGATCGTATATAACCGTACATTAGCTGCCTTAACATCAATGACGTGTGATTTGAACTCCCTATCCACAATGAAGCCCACTCCGAATTCTCGCTTGCCAGTAGGCTTCCTACTTTTGAATATTGTATGCGATCGCATGTCTTGAATATCATTTCCAGTTCAGTTCGTTCCCTGGAATGCCAGTCTTTTAATTTTTATTGAGTGGCCTGTTGTAAAATGTCCTTAACAGCCCCAGGGTAGTTAAATGATCCGACATTCCAGGATCCAAAGCCATAGTCCTTTTTCCGTTTGCGAGGTCGTCCTTCTGCAGGTTTCAAAACATTGTATGGTTTTCCGGGGACAGGGAATTAGCCCTTCGCATGGTGGCATGGTCAATACTTCGATTCCGTTATCAAGCGCGGATCTCTCGCCCTCTAACGTCCGCACAAAGGAGATGTAAGTAGGATTTAGTAGCAGAGCTGTAGATGTATTTGTAGTTATTTGCATTTCTCGGCATTAAATGTCCCATTATTGGGTAACCAGTAATCCCAATATGTGACCCCGAAAATATTTGCTACCATATAATTGTGGGGCTCATGGAAGCTGTGGGTAAGGGAAACAAGGAGTTCCCTCCTTTCTCAAACGGGCTTGGGACTGTCTACGGCGGAGTTATTTTGTAATTTACTTCAGGAAATTTATTTGGCCTTGTATTGTTTTTAATAATGCGTTCAACTTATTATTTTATCGTAATAAATAACATATTTAATCCCACAAATTTGAATAGAAATCCCGCATATCTTTAGAAACAAACAAGCAGTGGTTGTTTTTTTTTGTCAAAGTTACTATTGCAAGATTTACTCTGTTTAAGACAAGTACCCTCATCATCGCTGAAAAATAAATGAGCATACAGAAAGCGTTTTGCATTTCAAAATGAAACACTCAAAGGATTAACAATGTTCACCAAATTTTGACTTCGGAGATATTCTTGCCCTTATACACAAAACAACAAACATAGCATAAAAGCCGGATAGTTGTCTCAGTGGGATACTTGCCCCAGTTCCAAATACGCAGTATTCGAGATGTTGGTGGCTTTGGCTCTTGATCATGATAGAAAGTACCTCTCACATAGGTCTTAGTTCCATGTAAGCTGTCAGTGTAGTTGCACGCGTTTCTACCGCGTAGAAAAAGTGTTGTGTGAAGAAGGTTTGACGGCTGTCGGAATCATATTGGCGAATAGTTTCTTTTGAATATCTTTATTGCTGGTAGTGGTTTTAGTCAACTTTTTATTTCTTCACATACCTGAGAGCTTGAATAATCTTGTTTGTTGCCTGTTATTGTTGAATAATGTTCATATGTATCGCGAATAAAAAGGGCAAGTATCCGTTTCAAAAAGGACAGTTGCTCTAGTTTGTTTTGCGAATAGTTACTCTAGGGGCAACTATCCGCAACTATAGATTTTCAACAAGCAAAGAAATATTTTCTTCTTTGGGTATCATTTTGAACTGTGAATTTCCAACTTTTTGTGACTAATAAAATAAATAATTATGTGTTTTATGTGCTCATTTAAGGTCAGCAAAATGCCTCGCAAGTATAAGCGAAAAACAGGCGTGGTGCCTCGCCACATCAGCTGGACTGAAGAAAGCTTAGCGTTGACAAAAAACAAAAAGGAATCAATGAAATATCCAAAATTTATGGGATATACTCTCGGACCTTAAGAAGACGCTATGAAAAGAAAAATCAGCAACTACTAACTCAAGATGTGTCGTTGATGTAGTTTTATATTTAGAAACATAAATATGAACTCTTTCAGCCTACTTAACTGCCCAATTTTATTTTCGGCACTTCTAGAAAAATACCCAGTGCATGGATTTGATAATGAAAAGAGGCTGGTAGCTCATATATCAAAGCTCGGAGATGCAAGGATCCCTCCTGAAAGAAGTACGATTCGCTAATTAGCTTATCAGTTTGCCGAAAAGATAGGATTAAAGCACAACTTTAACCATGAAACGAAAATGGCTGGCCCGCAATGGTTAAAAACTTTCTTGAAAGAAATCCCGAAATAGTTTTAAAACAAGCGGAGGGCCTATCAAGTGAAAGAGCAAGGGGTCTCAACAGAGCGGAAGTTACAAAATTTTATTATTTGCTTACAAATGTTTTAACAGAAAATGATTTGCTGGGTAAACCGAATAAAATATTTAACATGGATGAAACCGGTGTCCAACTCAATAACAAATCTGCCAAAGGTTTAGCCAAGAAAGGTGCTAGAGCAGTTAAATCACTAACGTCTAGTGAAAAAGGAGCAACAATTACTGTTGTTGCTTGTTTCAATGCAATCGGCAATTTTCTTCCACCAGTTTTGATTATCAAGGGAGTAAGTAACAAACCGGAATTTGAAGGACTTCCGCCTTGTTCGAAAACTTGCATGCATAAAAAATCAGCATAGATTGCCTCAGGTTTTTTTTTACAAATGTTTACTGAGCATTTTATTGTACGCAAGGCAGCAGGAAAGGTGGTACTGATTTTAAATGACCATTCGTCGCACTCAAGTTCTGCCAATATGTTGGACAATAATGCGGTATTACTTTGCTTACCTAGTCATAATACTTCTGCTTTACAACCACTAAATATATCAGTATTTGGACCGTTTAGGAAGTATTATTATGCCGAGACAAACACCATTATGCACACTAATCCACTAAAAAAGCTGAATCGATACAATGCAGGTCAGTTAATCGGAAGGGCATGGATTCGGGCAGCTACTCCTGCTAATGCAATAAGTGGTTTTTGTGGCAGTGGAATTTATCCAGTCAATCCAAATGCTTTGTCTGCCGCTGAATTTGCTTTATCAGATATAGCATTGCGAGATTTTGCGAAAGAAGAAGAGTTAATCTTTTAAATGATCAAATACCAGTCATTTCTGGAGAGCCTACATTACTTGAAGACATACAGGAATCTGAGCGAGACTTGCAAAAAATCAGTGCAATGAAGAGTCCCAAGAGATTTTACGAAAACAAATTAGAAATAGTCCTAAATGAGACTGCGCAAGATAGCGTCAACCAAAATCGCACACCATCTAGGCCGTCTTCAAGGCTTTTGAATCTTTCTCAAGAATGTTTGGCCTTTGGAGATAGCGACATTGAAAATTTCATCTCAGATGGTACTGAGCTATCGTTGCCATCGCTAACATCTGTAATTGAATCAAAGAACGAAAATCCTCAAAAAAATCTAAATTTTTACATCTTTCATCTCCTATACCAGAAATACCGCTGAATTTGTCTAAAAGAGCTAAGCAATCTGCGGAAATTTTAAACTCCAATGAAAATATTATCCAAAAGATGAATAAAGAAGACAAAAAAAGAAAAATAAAATAATATCGGAAAGTAATATTACGGCAAAGAATAAAAAAGATTTTAAGACATTAAAAATTAAACTAGCTGGTAGCAAGAAAATCATTGGGAAAAAAGCGGACAAACTCAAAAAACAGAAAACACGAAAAAATATATGGAAACTACCAGTAATGAAACTGAATCAGATACCATAGAATACAAATTTACAGTTCTGATCATGAAAACCAGGAAAACATCGTAAGTTCAAAATCATCCCGAGAAAAATCTACTAAAGGCCTGCCAATCAAAAAAAAAACAAGGGCGAACAATCCACAAGAGATAGTGAAAACTTGTTAAAAATGAAAAAAAAAGTTACAGTTGATGATTATTGCGCAGAATGTTTTGTAAAATTACAATTTTTCTAAATCCAAATCCGATTGAATACAAGGTGAGATGTGTCGAATGCGGTTGCATGAAACTTGTACAACATTCAAAAACGATTGCATGAGATGTGGAAAGCTGAAAACCTCGGCTTCTGGTGACGCTGGATGCTATTCTCAAAGCTGATTGTCAAATTGCTCTACCTTGAATAAAAATAATGTTTTACAAATACTTTAGAGACGAGTACCTCACTTAAAATTTGGAGTCTCTTTTTGTTGTATTTTTGTTGTTGAAAATGTGAAAAATTTGCTTTTTGTTGTACTAATGATTAATATTTTGATTGCTCTGTGAATAATCTTATGAATGATCTTAGTAACACATAAAGACTGAATACTTAAATGAATATAATTTTGTTTCCATATAAAAAAAAAACATTGTGAAGCATCGACTCCCGCACGAGGCAAGTATCCCCCGAAGCATTTTCAACGTTAGGCTACTATCCGCCACAGAAGGCAAGTATTCCTTTTTTGATTAGCAAAAAAAGGATTAATTCAAAACCAATATTAATTATGTTTACAAAGATAGGCTTCTATGAAAGATCAAAGACTTATATTTCGATATACATGCCGTACTATTCGTTGCAAGTACATATTTTTTAAGAATGGACATTTTTCGAAAAGTGGCGCAACTATCCGGCTCTTACCCTACATGATTTTTCGCCTCAAAATGTCCAATCACGAAGGGGATATTACTTTCTCATATATTTCGTCTCCACCCGCTCCTCTTAACACTGTTACGACTCTTTAAATACAAGATTTTGGAAGTTCTCGTCAAGACCTTTAATTTGATATCGATGTCGGCTACCTTTCATAAAAACATTTTAAACGGTGTAGTAATCGAGCAGTTACCCTATTAAACTACTCTAAAACTTTCCTATCTCCCTCATCCTCACAGCATGGTGACCAAGGAAACCGTTTGATAATAATATTAGTTAAAAACACCAACTACTACCAAGAAGCAATTCTGTTTATATCGTCCATGATTTTCATTTAAACTTATTAACTATACGCCCACACACATATAGAAAGATATAATATGCAAACTAATTAGAAGACTGCATCGAAATATACGAGTGAAGTGGTGCACGCTTACGGCGACGCAAACGTTGACACGTTTTTGCGTTCCTCGACGGTGTACGAGGGTGGCGAAGGTGGAAAGACGTCGATGTTGTTGGTTGCGTCCTTCTCTTGCATCGCGCTGTCATTTTTTTGTAGCAATTGCATATGATTTTTGTCCCTTTTATCAGAATTAATACCCGAAAAGTGTTTACATGAAGAGTTTCTATTAGTCTTCCGTACGAGTTAATTTATCGTTTGTCTGAGAAGTGCAAAACTCCAAAGCGGAAACATCTTTTAGTGCAGAATTTATGGAAAAGTGTGGGTTGTTCGGATTTAGTAGGCATTTTATTTTCTAACGCTAAATTCCACAGGAATATTGTCTGGTCCGCTGAAACGGATTTTGAGGTGATGAAGAGTTTACCGCAGAGTGCAAGGACTGGGACCCGAAAATTTCAGTCGGCGGTTTTCATCTTTTCTTCTATGTGGGAACTCCAAATTGATATTTGGATAACGTCGGTTACAACAATATTTTGAACATCACATTGTACCTTGTAGCGTAATCTAGATAATCTTGTATCGGAGAGTTGTAAAGCGCAACTTTGTTTTTGTGGCACGTGTGGAGGTTAACGGTCAGTGTTAAACAGTACGAACTGCGGTTTAGTGGAGGGCAGTGAAAATAGCTTATAATATCGGTTGTGGCCTTTTATATGAGTTTGAATTAGAGAAGGGAGGTAATCGATGCAGCAAATAGTGGTATATTCTCACTAAAGATAAAAAAATATAGCCATTCGAAGAACCAACGAACGGACAAAGTTTAGAAAGCGATTCTGACGCGTTCAGTGAGATTAATTTGAAGGCTACGTTAGATGAAGATTACGCTCAAACAGGTCCAACAAGTTTTATTTCGCTTTTAGAAGAAAGTCCATCGATACCGGACTCATCGCTCTTATCGCAGGCGGCTTCATCTTTCTCCCAACTACCATCTGTAGCTTCAACAGTTCTTTCAACCTTTTCAAAGATGATTAAAGATTATCCACCAACCAGCCAACATCTTGAAGATGGCAGTGTTTCGAACGCGGATATCCAAGAAGTCCGACACTCGATCATTTTTATGCCACCGCAATGACTTATCTTTGAGTCGGCGCTGTCATCTTTCAGTGAAAGAAAACTTCGGCGACATAATAAGCAACACTAAAACGAGTCCCGAAGTCTTGCGACGAGTGGAGATTTTCTTTCGTGTGTTGGCTGGTACGCCAAGAAAGCGCATAAACGTAATTTATTCTAGTCGCTGAGGTAATCGTTCGGTCGGTCAATAGGGCCCTTTAAAATGAATGTCTTCTGAGTCATACGGCGCGAGAAAGAAATCGGGGAGTTGGACACGGGATCTTATTTTTGTGCGCATAAAAGAAAAAGAAACAAGTTGGGTAAACAGACCTACGCTCATGTCAGAAGGGTTTTGTATTCAATTTACAAAATGCAGTCACCAGATCGAATCAAATCAAGAAACATTTCAAAGACGATTTTATTGGAGAAAATATGAAATTCGAAGATCATACTATTATTAACAAAGTTGGACGAATTTCGACTTCTAAGGTTTTTGGTATTGTTATACTCATAAATATCTCCCTTGATAATTATTTCAGATGTCCATCCGCGACGGAGGAAACACATTTTTCATGTATTTCCCCCTGTGCTCCCACTGAAGAAAAAACTGACAGTTTAACAACTGTTTTGAAAAGCTCCCATGAAAACTTTTATTTCATACTCATATCGGCTACGTTTGATGAATTTTTTTTTCAGGGGCCAGTCTCCTGTACTGTTATCATCGATTAATGGCCAATTTTTCGAATCCTAGAATGGTTATAAAGCCTTTTTGCTAGGAGCTCTCTCCCACCTCCTTGACTTGTATCGCTTATGAGCATTAATTGTAGGTACTCATCTTCAGTCATTCATCAAATTGAATCAAGTGTTCAAAACATGCACCTTAAACGTTGAAGTTGGGAAAAAATAACTCAAAATTGTTCAATCTTCGCATTTAAAACAGCCATTATTTTCTTTTACGATTACTGATACCACTAGCTGAACCAATTCTCAAAGATATACATGACACCTATCATTCCTGAAATTTTCATGCAAATCCTAGCAAAACTGTAGTGTCTGAGTCGGTAAAAAGTGCATGTTGTTCCATAGCCATATGTTGCCATAGTAATAAATGCAGCGCATATTGTTCCATAGTAATACAGGAAAATTCAAACCGCTATAACTTCGCTAAATATGATTCAATCTTTATGAAACTTTCAGGGTAGATCAATCTTATAAATAGGCATCTACGTACGTCAGTGAATTAAAGGGTACCGGTAAGATTTTATTAAAGCAAACATAAAATCGATAAATCATACTATTACTAACAAAGTTGAGTGAATTGCGACTTCTAACGTATTTGCTGTTGTTGTACTCACCAATGCCTACATTCCTGATTTTTTTCAGATTTTTCGGATCACAGGTGTCCAATCGCGAGGGGGGGACACAAATTTTTCGTGTATTTCCCCTCCCTGTGCGCCCCTCGAAGCAAATTTTGCCAAACTAAGACCTGTTTTGAAAAGTTCTCATTAAGACCTTTCATTTGATACCCATATCGGCTGCCTTCAATGAAATTTTTTTCGGGGGGTCACTCTCCTATATGGGGAGACCCCCCTTAAATACCTTATAAAATTTTTTTGTAGTTGAACTTTGAAGAGATCACCACTTTACATCTACACACAAAATTTGATGTTTCTAGCTCAAGTAGTTTCCGAGAAAAACTGCTGTGACACACGGACGGACAGACTGGTCGCGAAACTAGTAGGGTTTTGTATAATTATTTTACAAAACCCTAAAAAGCTAATTTCACTGATTATTCAATAATTTGTGGCTCTTTAATTGTGTGAACGATGTGATAAAACTTGACATTAGTAATTTCAATGTACAGTACGGGTTGAACGACAACGATAGACAGAGCAATTAAGACAATCATCCCTGGCTAAATCGAGCCATACGTGCATATCTACCGGGGAGAATTGACATTCTATGCAGTTTAACGTGTGACCTACTAAAGAAATCAGATACTCGTAATTGTAGTGACTGAGTGAACGCTGATCATTAGCTGATCGCTTAAGGACGCGAAGCGTGAATGATATCGTAAATGTGATCGACTTAATATTGCGGATTGAGAAATTTAAGCACTGCCGGGGGTCATTGTCGATGCGTAAGCAAACTTGCCGGATTTTATTGGGTCACTTACACTGGAAAGGCGCAACGCCAATTGCATTGCAAATTAAGCGTAAATTTATCAATGGACTTTGAAAACTAATTGAATTGCCAGAGTTAGAAAAAAATCCCAGCTTTCATTATGCAGCAAACAGTGCAAAGTAAAAATGCAAATCCAGGCACAGTGCAATGGTAGCCAGTTGTTTGTTGGTATTTTGAAAAGTGCATCGTGCAGTTCTATTTAAGAACAATGCTTTGGATTTACAGCGTTTTCGTACTGGAGCTAATACATTTGCCCGCTATATTAAAGGTAGCGTTACAATAGGTGTTACAGTAAATTACCAACTTCGAATACAACAGTCACGGAACTGAAGAAAATAATCGAAGGAAAACTGCAAATTAAACCTAGGGATCAAATGTTGTTTAACAAAGACAATATTGTAATGGGAGATGATAAGCTTCTGCAAGACTATGGAATAACAACAATCACAGCAAAACCACACACGCCAGCGCAATTGGGTCTAGCCTTACGTAAGGGAAGTGGTTCATCATTCAACCTGCCATCAGAATTGGAGCGATCTGTACAGATATTTACTAATTTCTATGCCAGACAACACTCAGATTGTCAATTAAATTGGCTGTACAACATGTGTTAGGGAGAATGTGCGTGCAATGTACGGATACGAACGAACGTCGACTCACACAGTCCTCCCTGTACAGTTACTCAATTTGCCATTATTCGCTCGGGAAATCCATACGAAAACATTTTTTCGCTAAATTCGGCCAAGTAGACTCGATTATTTATTAATAGTGGTGAGGGGTTTTGGGGTCAACATATTTTATAGGAAGCAAAGGAACACATCCGTTTCTAATTCGTGAATTTCGCCAGTTTTTCTTTCATCCCGAAGTATCTATGTAATGTGCTTTATACAGGCGATTGTCATCATTTTCTAAGCAACCGTTGTCGGCATCTTAAAATTAGGTTTATCTAATGTTTCCAGAACTTACAGCCCTTGCATCGTCAACGAGCGCTCGTCGTCGGACAAGGTATGTAAGTACCCTTTTGCATGTCATTATTACATTTTTTTTGAAAATTCTTATTAAAAAAAAATTATTATTATTATTATATTAAAATTTTATCTTGTACACTACCGGTCAAAAGTTTGAGACCACTATGAAAAAATATGAGAAAACAAACAAAAGTCAAGATATTTAGAACTTTATGGAAAACTAGATATACAGTGTTCTTAACAAAATACACACAAGAGAGTTTAAACAGATTTTTCGTCGAAATATCCTCCTTTGCACTTTATGACTTCTTTTACTAATCTAGGCATGCGAGCAATTAATTTAACTATAGTCTCTTGCGAAATATTATTCCAGCTTTCCTCCAATGCATTCCGCATGGCCTGCTGTGAAGATGGACACTGTTCCCGAACGTTTCGATCGAGCTCTTCCCACAAAAGTTCAATGGGATTAAGGTCGGGGCTTTGAGGTGGCCAGGTCATGTTTTCTAATACTTTTTCCGACTGTTTTTTTGTCTAAATAGCTTCTACATAATTTCGAACTATGTTTTGGATCATTGTCCTGTTGGAAAATAAATCCACGGCCGATTAACTTTATTCCGGAGGGAATGGCGTTTTTCTCCTTTTTATTATGCCTTTGATTTGGACTAGATTTCCAATCCCATAGCCAGAGAAACAACCCCAGACCATAACAGATCCGCCACCATGCTTGACAGTCGGCACTACACACTGCGGCATCATGTTTTCTTCGGCGGAGCGTCGGACGAAAATTCTTCTTTTTGACCCGAACACTTCAAATTTTGATTCGTCACTCCAAAGAACTTTTCTGAAGACTTCTTCAGTCCAGTCTCGATGGTTTAGGGCCCATTGCATCCGTTTCTTTTTATTCTGCGGTTTTAACAGAGGTTTACGCACAGCAACGCGGCCAAACAACTTGGCGTCTCGCAATCGTCTTTGCACTGTAGACACTGACACAGGTTTTTCCCAAGATTTGTTGACATCTACACGAATTTCTGGGGCTGTCAGACGTCTATTCCGCTTGCTGGTCACCACAATAAATTTGTCTTCACTAGAAGTTGTAGCTCTTGGTCTCCCAGAGCGCGGACGATCTTGATTGCTGCCGGTTTGTTTGTAGCGCACAATAGTGCGATGAACATAAGTCTTCGATAACTTGAGTTGACTCGCTATCTGACGTTCAGATTTGCCTTCGTTGTGGAGAACAACGATGGCAGATCGCGTTTCAACACTAATTTCCGAAACTTTTCCCATTTTAGAGATGTCTTGACGGTAGGAACCACAAGATCAGACTAACTGTGGATAACTGTAAATAACCAGACAAATGCAAGGTTAAAATAATAACTAAAAATATTTTGAGAATTTAGAACAATTGTATTGTAAGTTGATGTAAAAAAAAAAGAAGCGCCAGCTGCGCTAATGAGGTAATAAATTTTTAACAATTGATCTGTCGGCCTACCTCTTCCGCGGCTAACATTGATGTTTGGATACAATGCTTGTTTATTGCCCTTTCCTTGGCGTCTATACAAAAGAATTAGCTTTTAGGCAATCTTTATGAACAATAGAATATACAGGTGTGCAGATTACTATTTATCACCAATATTTTCTAAAATATTTACTAATAACAAAAGTTTTTATTAGTGTTCTCAAACTTTTGACCGGTAGTGTATATGCCATAAATGATTTATTATAATTTACAATTTAAATTTATAAATTTCTTATTTAAATTTTATAAATTTAATTATATAAATATATCTTTGGAATATAATATACACAGGAACCATAAATAATGCTATTCATATTATATCACAATATTTAATATAGTGAATTCATAATTCTAATATAGTGATAAATATGTTTTTTTTAACAAGGAGAATGCTTAATAATAAAACATGAGTCAGTGAGTTATCAAACCGGGCTTTCCATTCCGTTGGTTCTGACCGGGTATAGGACCCGGTACGGTGGAAGGCTCTCACCACCAGCCATGATCCAGCCTAATAACCTTCTTTTCGTTTCAGGAACTCTCGCGTTGAGTGGCCTCGCACAAGGTGCCTTTTTATGGCATAGGGTTATGTGATCCGATTGCATAACTCTATGACATAAATTGGTCAGCGGGGTATTCCTCCTCTGATGGGAAGGCTCATACAATTTATGTTGTATGAGTTTTCCACTCAGAAGGGAAATACTTGGCCACTGCAACGTATATGGATCTTGATCCGGTTGGGCGGGTGCGAGGGGGCACCATCACCATCCGGTTGTCCCATTCTGATTTGTGGGCCATGAGCATCGTCGGGTAATGACGAGGTTACCCTAAGTCTGTCCGTTTTCCCTTGTTCATTTCCCTCTTTGTGGTTACCTACAATTTGTCGACTTCTGTCGCCTTTCTGTTGAGACCCAAGAATTCGTGAATGCGAAATTCTTTTGTAGTGGTTCCTTATGCTGGAGGAACGAACCCGCCCTACGACACCGCAATGCTAGCCTGCCAGCGCATTCACGCGTCCCAAGACAAGGGCATTCTCGGCGGATAATAACATCTTCCTCCGCCGAGGCAGCAGACCATCGCTGCAGTCCTTAACGGACTTGTTTACTTACCTTATTCACTACAACGGGCAATAAAAATTTGAAAATTTTTTTCACATCGAAACTTTTAAGAGGTTTCCACTTTTGAAGGAAATTGCTGTGACGCATGGGCGGGGACAAATGAACATACAGGCCGCGAAATCAGTAGGGTCTGTAAGAAATATTTTACAAAGCCCTAAAAGACACTCTATACTTTCCTTCAAAAGATAAAATAATTTTCCTCTTTGAGAAGGTACTCAGCGCTTTTCCTGATTGTGGCCTGTCAAATAAGAAATTGGTTTGAGTAAAACCATGAAATACTCAATTTTTACCGATCCGAATTAATTTATTTTGTCAGTTTCCTTTTGCATTTTTTGTCTGGTTTTATTTTTCATAGTTATAACATTGCTTTGTTGGAATGAAGAACTCAAATATTAAAGTTCTACAACGAGATGCAACAAGGGACGTTATGAATTCAAAAACTTCTTCGCAATGACACTTGACACAGTTAATTTTTTAGCAACTCATGCCATTTGCAATTGGAAATACTACAAATTCCCAACATTTAATTTTCCAATTTTAATCGAGTCAAAGAAAACTCCACTATCAGAGGCCATTTCGCAAAATGCAACCGAATATTATGCAGAGTGTTATAGTCGTATTTGTAGCGTACGCCAGCCGGTTGTTGTAAATATGCGAGATACGGAGATACATATTAAAAAAGTCGGGAAATGTGACATTCAAGGCCGCGACAGTTGTCTGACTAACATGAATAACACTTTAGCATGTTTTTATGCCATGGCACGTAAGACGGCGAGGAAAATGAGCGAAACGAAATGACAAACTTGAGCCGGCATCGCCAAGACAATCCCACAGCACAAGGAGCGCCAAATACGCATACAAGTAGAAATTGAAGTCTCGTCGTATTAACGGGCCAAGTTACGCTATTTATTGTCGCAAACATAATTTTATCTCCGCAAACGTGGAGCCATTAAAATCTTCTCAAACATTTCATTTAATCCAGTTTAAGTCCACTGTCATATTTCTCTAATGGACTAACGTGTCTGTTTTCCTCAGTTCGCGCTGCGTCAGGAAACGGAGCAAAGGCAGGTGATGTTGGTTGAATTCACGTAGAACTCGTTAAGCAGCAAAATTGAAAGTGTGCTGAACAGCAAAACAGGTCACCAGCCGCCCATTTCGGAGTGTCTTGGAGATTAAGATGTCCACCGAAGTGGAATGATCCGTTAGATGATATTAGCAATACTCGTAAGACGCCTTTCTAGCTCATTTAATCGCTTCTGAGCTTTTTTCCCGGTAAAAGCTTTTTTCCGGTAGTGACAACCGCCCGGAATTCTTGAAATACATTTTGCAGAACTTACTGCAAATCCCCTCTCTGAACTGAAAACTAAATAATCAAAAATTATGTTATTTGCAAATTCTAAATGAGATTATAATCCAATGTCCTTAGAGTGCTAGAACTGCTTCCGAAATTGTCTGCATCTGCACTTGCCAGGACAAATACCCTCGTCCCGGCGGAAATCTAACACTGTCGGCCTTAAATTAAAACTCCCATGTCATTTATTTGAATTATTGATCGGTTTTCACTTTGGGAATTTACATTGTAAGTCGATCCTGGGAAGAGAAATGGCTGATTGCCTGCAGTGAGCCCACTAACCTAAATTCATTCTTGAAATGCCCAAACTTTGCCCCGCTTCTGACCTTTTGGGAAAGTCGCCAATTTGCTGGCGTAATCTCCATTCTACCTAGCAAAGCAGAACGTCGGAAATTCATTATGGCGAATGATGGATGGATCCACTGGCGAATATAAAGTATAGTTTGGGAATAGAATTGAAATGCTTTAATATCCAGATCAAATACTTCTATAGTATACACATACGCACCCGACAACGGAGTAAGACGTTTGCGATGATTAATTACAAATTAAACCTTTTGTTTTCGCAACGGAAAGATCAAATGTAAAATAAGTAAATATAAGGTATCGTTTCGCTGGAATTGGGAATCAAAGAAAATGGGAGATACGACAAATTAAGGTCTGAGATTAAGGCCGATTTTATTTAATGTGTCATTTTATCTATGCTTTGATTCCCGATAAAGGAATGAATTCGTTACCTCAGGAAATTACCCGGAATGAATTTTTAAGGAATGATTTCTCTTTGATTTGAGTAAAATCCCTGTCGAGTTGATTTGGAATGCTTGGAAGGACTCTTGGTATCAATTGGAAAAATGTTGTGTACAAAAAAATTACTTTCCATTAATTTATAAAGGTTAACAGGCCCAGATGAAAGGATACACATTTCAATTAGCATGTTTTAGTCAGCGATAAATGTTGTTCGCATCTTTCAGGAAAAGCGAATCAAATATTGTTAAGGGACAGCTTTAAAATTAAAAACAAGTTGAGTAAGCAGGAGAGTGCTCCTACCAGAAGGTCTTTGTAAACAACATAGGGTTAGAAATAAGTTTTCTAATGGCGTGAATCGATAATTTGAATTATTTGTCCAATACTTGGATATGAAATCGTTCAAATTCATGCAAAAGATGCACAGTTTCTTTCATAAGCACAGTGCTGCCGCCATTTTGACCAAGCTTAACTGATTTTTCTGAATGCTTGGCCGATTGAACATATTCAAGTTAATCACTATTCCTTAAATTTTCATGAAAATTTAAAGATAATAAAAGTGCCTAAGTCAATTTAAATATATATAGGGTTTTCCAATAAGAGGTGTTATTTTGAATAGATCTTGAGATTTAACACCTTGCGACTTCTCCCCTTGGGGTCACGTGAAAAAGAAGGCCTACGCCAACAGCCCAGCGTAGATTCAAGACCTTAAAGATAAATTCGTGAGGCTATCGAGGACATAGGGCAGCCACTTTGCGATTTGGTTATGGAAAATTTCATGAAGAGGATATGGTCCTGTAAGCGTGTCGTAGCAGTTATTTGCCTGATGTTAGTTTTTGCTAGTAACGGTATATCTTCTTCTTTATAATAAAATAAACATCCGATCATTTGTATTAAAAAAGTGAATTATTCTTTTAATATCAAAATAACACCTCTTATTGGAAAACCCTATATCAACCATAAACACGTGTTATTGTTGTTGTAATTCCATACAATTGAAATGGCTATAACTCACTTGATTATGATTGGATTTCAATTAAATTTTGTATACGTATATATCTTATATCAGTCTATATAACTTTCAAGAAGTTTAAAGGTACCGTTTTGATTTTATGGGCGAAAATGTAAAATCTACAAATCATACTATTATTAACAAAGTTGAGTGAATTTCAACTTCTAAGGTATTTGTTGCCCTTGTACTCATAAAGGCCCATGTTTGTGATAATTTTCAGATTTTTCGGCTGAAAGGTGTCCAATCGCGAGGGAAGGGGACACAAATTTTTGGTACATTTTGCCTTCCCCTGGACCCCCTAATTCATAAAATGTTTTTTTTATTTCAGATTCTGTAAGTTCTAATCAAGACCTTTCATTAGATACCCCACTCGACTACCTTTGATTAAAAAAAATTTTAAGGGCCAATTCGTTATTAGGGGGGACCCCCCTTAAAATTTTTTTAAATTTTTGTCAAGACCTTAACTTTTGAGAGACCATCACTTCTGACCTTTTCACAAAGTTTGAGCATTCTAGCTGCTATAGTTTCTGAGGAAATCAGCTGTGACGCACGGACAGACGGACAGACGGACAGATGGACGGACAGA
Organism: Odontomyia ornata; assembly: GCA_963969285.1. NCBI lineage: Eukaryota > Metazoa > Arthropoda > Insecta > Diptera > Stratiomyidae > Odontomyia > Odontomyia ornata. The sequence continues at coordinate 109,217,417 of OZ017738.1, read as the reverse complement.
CGGACAGACAGGTCGCGAAACTAGTAGGTCTTTGTAAAAAAAATTTTTACAAAGACCTAAAAAACACGTAACGCAAATAATGAATAAAATCAAGAAACACTTTGATGAAACGTTCATTCAAAAGTAAGTTTAGAGAAAAGCATTCATTACTTCAATTTAGGTAGCCGCCAATCCGTTCGTTGCAGTATAGCATTTATCATTCCGTATATAGGATCTCAAAGATATTAAAGTTCTTTTTCTTTCCTAAAATTTCAAGAAAATTCAAACAAAAACACAACGTTTGGTCTGATCGAAAGCCAATATAGCAAGAAAATCGTATATTGTTGCTATTATAATATATTTATTGAATTTAAGGGTACCCATCAGATTTAATTGCAGAAAATATCAAACCCGATTATTATTAAAAACCTTGAGCGAAGGTTGACTCTAATACAGGCGTACCCCGATTTACGACAGGGATACGTTCCAGGGAAAGGCGACTTAAGTTGAAACGACTTAAACCGGGTCAAAGCAAAATGCATATGTAAACGAATTAGGTAAAATTAAGGCACAAAATTCATATTATAATATTATTTATTATTAAAGTAAATAAACGGAAAAAACATGAAGAAGGATACTGTTGTATATTTTAAAAATTATGTTAATCGGAGAAAAAATTTTCATTTGAAACATGCATTGACGAGGTTGTTGCTTATGAATTTGAAAAATATGAGTCTATGGCACGCTGCATTGTGGCATTCCTTTTTTCAGTGCATAGCTCTTTGTACGGAAAAGATGCGTCATCGATGAGTCGCATACATTTTTCATGTCTTTCCCTATCCGTGTCTAAACAAAAAAATTTGTTCGGCTTTCTTTAAGCATTCCAAACTTCCGATAATTTTTGAACAGTTAAAGAAGGGCTGGAGCTAAGGTTTTCCCATATTTCACCGACTTCAGTTTCAATATCATCATGATTTTCTTGAAGTTGAATAAATTCCTCTGCTGAAATTTCATCATTGTGCGATTGTAATAATTCTGCCAAATTATTATCGTCTACATCGTTAAAACCAATCGGATGAGCCAAACTTAAAATAACCGGTTTAACGGTGTCAGGCGAATTTGTCAGATTTATTTGCCTATTAACGCATTCAGGCCAAAGGTTTTTCCACGCAGCATTCAAATTGGAATTTTTTACTTCTTTCCAAGACTCATTGATATTTTCAACTGCTTTCAGAACGTTGAAATTGCGCCAAAAGCATCGAATAGTTGATTTGTCAGTATCCTGGTCCCCTTGATCAATTTCAGCAATAAGTTGCTTGAATGTCCTGCGTAAGCAGTAAGCCTTAAAAGAAGCCAACACCCCCTGATCCATAGGTTTGAGCAAGGACGTGGTGTTGGGGGGCAAAAATATCACTTTGATATTCTCGCCGAACTCGTCAAATGCGACGGTGCATTGTCAGCAATTAGTATTGCCTTGTGGGACAAGTTATTTTTAAGGCAATAATCTTTCACTGCCGGGCAAAGGTATGTTTGGAACCCATCATTAAACATTACGGAAGTCATCCAAGACTTCTTATTCGAACGCCAAATTACGGGTAATCTTTCCTTGCAAATGTTCTTCAACGCTCTTGGATTTTCGGAAGAATAAATAAGCAAAGGCTTCAACTTAAAGTCTCCAGAAGCATTCGCTCCAAGAGGCAACGTTAGTCTATCCTTTGAAGTTTTGAAACCGGACGCGGTAGTTTCTTCTACAGATATAAATGTCCTGGAGGGCATCCTCTTCCAAAAAAAGGCCGGTTTCGTCGACGTTAAAGACCTACAGTAACATGGAGAGTTTTGAGCTGCCCATGCATCCAAATTTAACTGGAAACGCTTACCTGTTGTGGAGCATATCTTCCCTCTGAAATGACACCCACAAATGTAGATAAAAAGTTAGCGGCTGCATCTCTATCCGCACTTGCTGATTCTCCCGATAGTTTCAAGTTATGTAGATTGCTCCGCTTCTTAAATCTGTGAAACCAACCAGAACTTGCTTGGAATGATTCTGTTCCACCGCCATTTCGCTCCTTCACGGATGCGAACAAAGCCCTACCTTATTCTTGAATTATCAGTGCACTGAGAGGCAGGTTTTTTTGATTGAGATCTTCTATCCAAATACTTAACAATTTTTCCATTGTTTCCATGTTAATACTTCGCGATTTCGTAATTACAGAGCATGCTTTAGATGAACCAGCTTCTAAACTTGCTCGAATTTTTTCGGCATTTTTTATTATAGTATGGACAGTTGTACGATTTAAATTTGATGCTTGCCCAACGGACGTAACTTTTTCACCGGAATCAATGCGCTTTAAAACTTCCATTTTCTTTTCTAAGGTCATTATGTTCCTAGCTTTCTTCGACCTGATCGCAGTTAAATTTTCTGCACTGCGTTTTCCGCCCATCATAAGTCACAAATTACCAAACCACATGCGATGTTATTCACGCAATCGAACCCGAGACAAAAAAAAAACGAAATCTGAAACCTTTCGTATTTATAGAATACTCTGACTGGTGTATATTCGAGGATTTCCCTCTTTAATAAATCTGCAGACTCTTCATGTTCAGCAAATTAGAAAAAGACTTATACATACATAATTGTTGTGCAATGGGGACATTTTATAATTCTTTGAAGCATATTTAAGGTCATAAGTACACTGCTCCACAAAAAAGTTGAACGTTTCAAAATTTTCTTATTTCGAATGAACTTATACTTTCCGTAATTATGTACTTTTCTTAGTAATTACGAATTTTTAAGTTTCGGAAGGTGACGCAAGTGTGAAGCAAAGTTGTCGTTAATCGAATCGGGGTAGGAATTATTTGGCGTCTCATGTGTGAAAGAACTTTGTGCGAAACGACTTATATCGAGGTACACCTGTATTATGTTTTACTTATAGAGAACACCCTCCATAATTTTTATTGGATTTTTCGTATCAAAGGTGTCCAAAGGCGAGAAGGGGTTGGGGCGCAAATTTTCGAATCCTCGTCTTTTACCCTACAATCATTATAAGGTTGCTTTAAGACCTCTCATAAAGACCTTCTATTTGATACCACACAAGCTCTTACCAAGACCTTCCATTTGGTATCACACACGACTACCTTTGATCAGAATTTTTTAAGGGTCACCTCCATGCATAGTGACACCCCCTTAAAAATCTTTTTTTTTTGGGGTTGGGAGGTCAATTCCAGTTATGCACAGACTGCGGAGCTCCCATACTCGCAAGCGACTAAACTACCTACTATACACCTCCCCTGTCAAATTGCGCACTGTTTGACACATTACTTTGGGCCAGGTATGGTTTAGCTACGCCGTGAGGCGCCTTTAAGCTAAGGGACCCCTTCTCTAGCGGATGGAAGAGGAATTGCCAGGGAAGCGATCCCCAGCCCCGACTGCGGTAAGTCCCTTTTATCTTTTAGGACAGTTCAAGCATAATGTGCTACGTTGTTCCATTTGTCAACCGATACAAGCATTACCGCGACTATAATATCCAGGGCGAGCTTTTTCGTCTTTTTGTCGAAGTCCCGTCCCATCTCTCCCATGTTTTGCAAGCAAAAACTGTGTAGCGGTCATCGCCTTCTTCTTCTCGGCAAAAATGAGAATCGGGGGACGGTGACTTAGTAAGCTAGGTCAAATAGAAGTCAGTCTCATCATGCCTTCAATCGGGATGAGCCGCGCAGTCCATCTGCCCTTCGTGTGATTCGCCCAAGGCCAATCGTTGAGTGAGCGCTGTCTCTCCTCGCAGACAAACTGTCTCCCTCGAGTTCTCGTTTCGACGCGGTTAAAAAACGCAATGCTCTCTGGCAAGGAGGGCAACAGGTATCACGCCTTCAATAACTCTCACCGCTTAATCAGATATGAATATGCAAGCATCAGGGCTTCTCTTCCCTGTACCTGTGCTAAGCGTCGCTCAATATTTCTGCTCCGTACAGTTTACTAAGAGCTGATTCGCCCAAAGCAGCCTTCTCGGTCGTTGCCCTGATTTGCTCAGAGAAACTTATTTTTGAGCCAATCAGTAGCCCCAGGTACTTCACCGCTGGCTTCGATTCCATTCGTACGTCTCCAATACTGATCATCCTTATTCTAAAGATCCTCTTTTTTGTCAACATGACCACTTCAGTTTTTTCCTGTGCTAGACTGAGCCCACGAACAGTCATCCAGACTCTCACTCGGCGCATTAGCATACCTAGTCTAATTTGCGCCTGTTCATCGGTGCCTCCAGGGACCAGAACCTCAACATCATCTACATAGCCAATCAAGCTTAGTGTAAAACACGTTTCCCAGATCTGGACCAAGGATAGATCCCTGGGCTACACTCGGTGTAACTTCCATTCTTCATTGGCCCTGTGAGGTGTCACAAAGTAGGCTTCGGTATTTAAGGTAGTCCCTCAGAAGCCGCATCAGACATTCTGGAGATTGAAAAGGGTTTTCCAGCGTATCCAGAATATCCCTCCTATCTAGCGAAGTTGAAGGGATTAGAACCTTTGTAAGTTATTTTCATACTGGATATTTCAAGGTGCAATCACTTCTAGGTCAGGTACAAGTTTAGGCGTTTATAGCTATTATAATTTCGAAGAAAACTGCTACGACATCTGGGCAGACGGACGGACAAACAGGTCGAGATTTCAATCTAGTTTTGTAACATAATACAAAATCCTAAAAATGCAAAAAGCACCGAATTAAAAAAACGAAATTAGGTAGATAGACCCACACTCCTGCGAGAAGGGTTTTGTACTCAACTTACGATTTGCAATTACAAGCAATATACGAGTATAGAGCCAAGAAACACGCAAAATGATTTACATTTTTGAAAGAAAATCCATTGTTGCTCCATTTTCAATGATCGCCATACTGATGCAATGTAAAAAAAATCTTTCACATCATCAATTCCCAAACATATTCATATCATTCATCTTATCTGATTTAAAGAAGGTGAAATCAAAACTGCAGTGTCTGATTTGATGGAAAGTCCATAGAATATCGAAATTGTCTATTATTGTTGTTGTAATTAGAGGAATTTCAAAATGGCTATAACTTCCGTGAATATGATCCGATTTCCTTCAAACTTATTAGGATATTTTGCGAGACTAATGAAATATCGAATCTCGTTCAGTTTAAGGGTATGCATTCCATTTTATTGCGGGAAATGCGAAAATCGAAAATCATACTATTATTAAAAGAATTAACTGAATTTCGACTTTTAAGGATTTTTTGTTGTTTTACTCGTAACGACGTGTTCAGAATGGGTTCGGTTATAGTTAAACACAAAACTAACTTAATAAGGAACCGTTTATTAAATTGAATGAGCGTGATATTGACCGTATTATATCGAATTTCGTTACGGTCATGGAATGACATATCCTAACAATAAATCTCAATGCCAAGGTTCGGATTTGGACTCTTGTGCGATGGATTATTATTATTATATTATTATCTTTCAAGAAAACATCTGACTCGTTTTACAATTCGATCTAGAACGGAAGTTTATCTTCTTTTTGTCGACGCTAGCGCTCTGGTCATAATTTTCAAATCTTCAACTAATTGAGTGCTACCACAGACCTACCTGCAGGAGTTTTTCAGATGTTTCAGATCACAGATGTCCGATCGCGAGGGAGGATGAAAATTGTTCGTATATTACCTACCAACGTTGACGCTTTGTGTGCCGCGGTCAGACTTAACGGATATATATCCACACCACTGTTGGGTATGTCAATTCCGTCGCAGACAAACCCGTTGTTTAGCTTAGGATTGTTCCTCCGAGCGCAGGAATATTTTTTTTTTTTGGATATCGGCAAAAGCAATTATTTCCGTTTATATGACGATTTGCATATAACCAAACGCTATCATGGTTAAGCAAATAGCCATACTTATATGCAAAATGGAAATTGTTGCATTTGTCGAGATGAAAAGATGTGTGGGTAACGGATCGAAGTTTATTGAAATTCGATTACGTTACCTCGGTATAGCAGCGGGAATTGGGAAAAGGAAGGATTACGGGATTAGTTTTTGAGTTAGTGAGTCTGAATTTGGAATTAGATTTTTGTGGTGTCGGGGTTGATAATTCAAGGAAAAGGTTTTTGATTGGGAATAAGTACAGGGAAAATTAATTTCTGAGTTTTTTTATGGTGACAACGAATTGTTTGAAGCGGGAAAAAGACGGTATTGAATTAAGAAAATGATTCACGAGCGGATCCGCGAGAAAAAAACTAAAGAAAACTGTGCTTGGTTTTGGTGGTGTCGGAGTAAGAAAAGTAACTGAAAAGGAATTAGTAGCAAATGTGATCACCGGGAGTGAATTGAAAACAAATTATGTGCAGACGGAGATAGTGCAATTAATTTTGTCGGAAGTTTTTATAAATTATTTGCGTCATAATCGATTGGATACTAATTTTCAATTTAATAATATCATTATTAAAATGAATTTTTGTATCTTATTTATCTTAAAATAAATTGTAAATTGTTGTTGGTAAATTTTTGTGTGAAATTTAAGTTTTGTAAAGTACAAGATCATATAATATTAGCTATAAAAAGTTTTCAATCCTCATAATGACCCTCTTTTCTCCCGTCTTTTTACCTTCGTGGTAAGGTCTATGTGTAGGTTAGCTCAGCACGAGCAGAGGGTGTCCTGGAAGACCGGCGAAACAACTGAGCACTAGCCGGCCTCAGTACGCCACCCCGGATTACGCACCCCTCTGCTAAAACTTAATGTCGGCAACTGCGATGACTTTCGTGGTTGCTACAATACTTCGTCGGAGCAGTTCTTGACGGCGGATCAATTCACAAGCCGCCTAGAAGCTTTTTTCCAGGCTCACATGCGAGAGAAACGTGTATTTCTTTTTGCTGTGCAAGTGAACCAACCAACGAGATTGTTGTCGGTTTGACGTGTTTTCCAGTTGGACGTATTCGCTGGCACGCTGAGATTAGATTTTCCACATGACCGGAACGACACCAACGCGCACATCCAAATGATGGTACGAAAACGGTATGACGGTGAATCGCTCGAAACGTATTACCATCAAATGTGCTCTATTGGTAGACGAGGTAGGCTGGATGATTCAGCTACTTTAAAATACGTTAGAAACGGTATACGGTGCAATGTTCTATAGAACGCTACCGCAATTAATTTTAAAACTACAAAAAAGCTACTGTTGACAGTTTGTGTCAAACAGTACAATAGATATAGAACGGATTGAAATGCACGAAATGTTTGATCTGCGTATGGACACCAAAAGTCTGTCACCCTTAAGTTGTTGCCTGCACTATTCACTTTGATTAAAACGATTGGTCTGGGTTTTCGAGGCGAACTACGAAAACTACACAAAAGGGAGAGCATCCTTAAGCCGTTTAGGAATTCATTCGATTAAAAGAAACATTAACTATTTTAAATGTAATGGATGCCATTATAAGCACAAGACCCAACTAAGTTTAGCTTCATCTTCGCGCAGCAATGATGCCAAATCATTAACAGATCATCGCAGCAGAATTACATCACTAAGGTTTACCAACAGCAGCCAACAGGACACTCCACTGATCGAATCCCAAACTAGCCAGCAGCAGTCAACAACAGACTCCACTGACCGAATCCCAAACTTTCTTGAACGCTGCAACCGAATCGAATGTCTTTGCTAAACTTTTTAAATTTATCATTTCATTTTTTACAGCTACTTAATGTAAATCTATACGATAAAGGAAATTTTTTTCTCTAATAATTTTTCAAAAAAATTATTAAAGGCCAACTCAATCATGTACTCGTAGCTACATACAAAGGATTTTCATAACCAATCGAATGTGCTTGGCGCCGCAATTTGATTGCATCATAGCGCATTCGGTTACCACTACCGGAACCCGAATGCAGGAATGCGCACGCCACACGCGACATGATTCCCCAGTACATTGCGGACCTGAGAACCGAACATTTGTGAGTATTCTTCCACCAACGTACGCAAATTCTTGGTGAAGAAGGCGACGGAGTAGACAAGCGAAAAACAAAGTAAATGACCAAGGGCAGGTCAGCCATAAAAAGTTAATGCTCGCAAATCACAAACCACATACTCGTAGATTCTTTAGAGCAACCAAAATCGCGAATTGGTAGAAGCCTTCCATACCTGCAAGTGCATTGAGCATGAATCCAATCTTTGAAGACTTAACCGGCGCTTAATTAAAGTTCTTTCCTCGAAATATTTGCGGATTACCATTTACTTGGAAAAGTTGATCGAAAGGAAATGAATATGCACGTTTAAAATATGTTCCCAAGTCTTTCAAGGGGAAGTTCCCAACGATAAGACAGCAACTAGTAGCCGATTATGAAACATATAAAAGTTAGTTGATCAAAATGAATAAAATGCGTGAAGAGCTGGAATCCGAAATGTAAGTGATTAAAATTGGAGAACAATAATAACGTAGGTACAAAACTTGATAGATTTCAATCTGAACAGCAGAGTATGTCCATTATCAATTTAATTGAATTGAAAAAAAATAAATCCGACTTACCAATAAAGGGGCAATCCAATGTCACAACACACAGCATCAAACCAACTTTATCTTTGACATTATCAAAACAAATCAATGTTTGCATCGGTCAGATGACAACTGCCCTACTGACGTTTGTTGAATTCACCTTTTCCCCACACAGATTACCGAGCAGGTGAAATTGCTGTTGAGGTAAACATCCAGAAATTGAATTCATCTCTAGTGGAAGATCAACACAACAATTGAGTGGGATGGGAAAAAATACAGTGGTTTCAACTTGGGAAGGTCGTTGGCCGGCTGAGTCCTGAAAGAAGGAACCGCTAGGTGGAGTTAATACAAGTCGGAAATTTAGACGCGCGTTTTTCATTTTTGTCATTCTGGGATTCTCTCAGGAAATTAGGGCCACGGAAGGCTTTTTCCAATTTCTTCTATGTGTTTTAGGTTTCAAGAAAGGATTTCGAATTGATGGAGGCAGGCGATTCGTGAATGTTCCACGTCTTTTTTTTATTTTCTTAATAATTTTCCTTGGCACGACCGCGACAGTATAGTGCCAAGCAATAAGGAAGAGGAGTATACGAGATCGAAGACTCCGGCGAGCCGCAAACTTAGTCGGCGGTTCTTGGGGCTCTTAAGGTGAGTGAGTGGCGCCTGCGTCCCATCTACTGTTTAGAGAGTAACAAGTTGCAAAGACCCATCGGGATAACAGAGAATAAGCCGCCTAACAACAAGCTATTTTAAGCACGACAGATAACTTCCTACAACTGTAGGAGGACGGGTCAGGTTTTCATAAATCGTCTTCGCACGACGACGAACACGATATTTGAGGTGCCAAACAGCTGCTGCCCACAGCGATAAAACATGTCGTGCCGAAATTGGCAATGGTATCCAAACGGAGATAGCGGAGTCAACGCCGACAAGGATAGCTGAAATATTTCCATGTGTGGAAAAGACGCAGACACCTTTATTGATCCAGACAGCAGTATATCGCTGGTATATCAATCGAAGACCTCAAATTCAATAGAATATTAGCCAATAACTCTGAATTCACGAAAGATACTTTCGACTGCGTTCAGTAAATGCGAAGTTGTTTGGAGGTTGACCACTCAACGACCGACGTTGAACTATAATTTGCTGGGCGACGACCTCACCCCCCAATACTGCCCTTATTGGGATGGACACCTTGTGTAACAATTCACATCGAGAGGTTATTTCACATGAATGCCGAATTGAGAAATAACCACCTCAAATTGCGAACTCCATAAACAATCTCTCAATACATGAAAAGGCAGAATTATCGAAGATGATCCACGACTACCGTAACTGTTTCGCAGAGAACATCGCGAAAATGGGTAAATGAAGAATGCATTCTATGAATATCAAACTAAATCAAATAGTCCAGTTCTTTCTCTACCGTACCGGATACCTCTAGCATAACGAGGAAAGGTTGAAGAAATCATCAAAGAATTATTAACGAATAATATAATCTGTCCGAGCACGTCTACATATTCATCACCAATCGTATTGGTGAAGAAATGAAATGGAGAAGAACTCTACGTCGATTACAGGGCACTCGATTCCCTTACCGAAAAGAGGCCCTACACCATGCTGACAGTGGAGCAACCATCGAAGATTTCCCGAAACAACTATTTTGCGACACTTGATCTCTTCTCCAGATACAAGATTCCTCTAGAGGAGGAATCGCGGCCGTATACTGCATTTGAATACAATGTGATGCCATTTGGGTATTCTCGGAAATGGTTCAAAATCTTAAACAAAAACGACATTGAAAAATAATAAGCTACATAGAAAAGGTCATCACTGGCAGTTCGACTACCACTGAGGGAACAAAAATTTTAAAGGAATTCCTACAACTTTTAAGAGAAGCTGGTCTTACTCTCCAAACTCTCCATCAGGGCCTTCCCACTTCCGACAAACGTCACCGAAGTCAGAAGATTTTTCGGACTAATAGGCTTCTTCCGAAAATTTGTGAAAGGTATTCTTCTATTTGGAAACCAATAACTGACTTATTTAAACTGGAAATCAATAACCGACTTATTTAGTTAACAAACTAAAGGCTATACTTTGTAGTGAGCCATGTACATTACAGAACACGATGCGAACACTGAGGCTTAGCTGGCGTTCTAATGTAAGCAATAAATTAAGGCGAATATAGACCTGTATTTTTTAGCAGACATTGCTCTGATGCAGAACGAAGGTACAGCAGTCATGAACTGGAGATTCTGATAGTGGTCGAGACACTAGAACGATTACGCTTCTACATATTAGGTAAACGCTTCCGAGTATTAACCGATTGTGGAGCCATAGCAGCTATGAAAATAGCCACGCCACTTAACGCTAGAATCGCAAGCTGATAGCTCAAGCTACAGGAATATGATTTCGAAGTCGTACATCAAGCAGGAGTGAAGGTGCAACACGTCGATGCGCTGAGTCGACGGCCTAACGAAGAAGCTTGTGAACGAGGCACCAAAGCAGGCAAAATCCTCATCGTAGAGGCTGGTCAAGATGATTAGATAATGGCAACGCAACGTCAGGAACCAACTCTGAAAGAAATTACTGAAGTCATGATTGGAATGCGAGAATTTTAACAACCCGCCCAACAACAGGACTACATAATTAAAAAATGGCCGCTTGATGCGATGCCTCGATGATGGTACGAAGTTGGTGATACCAAAATCAATACGTTGGGGAGTAATTAAAAGTTTCCATGAAAATATTGAATATTTCGGAACCGAGGACTCTCAGCTGATTTCAGGAGCACTTTTGGTTTCTTCGTATACGCCGCTTCCCAAAATCGTACATTCTTTCTTATATAGAGTGCTTGTTACGACATCATTTATTCAGCCCGGAAACTTTCCACCATGACCGCTTGAATTCCGACACAGAAGCAAATACGCGTAGATGAATATTGCATTAAACATCCCCACCAATTGAACCACGACAGGATGAAGTGAAAGTAATTTAAGGCTGAAATCTAGCTATTGGTAAACTTAGTAGCTTTAAGTAAATTTTCGGTTTATGTTTAGAAAAGCTAAGGACCGCCAGTAGCAGCAAAACAACTGCCCAGCAACAATGGCTCAAGAATGTTTGTGCCCCAGAGGATTAAAGCCCAATAATAACAAAACGTGTCGACAATTCGCTAATACCTGTGCTGCAAGATATTTCACATGCAACACACGCTCCTGTATTCACTCTTTTTATGGGTGCGACGGGAAAGACGACTGTGGTGATAACTCAGACGAAGTTGATTGCTCTTCCATTCATCCAGCATGCCCACCGCATATGTTCACCTGCAATTCAAACAACAAGTGCATTCGAGAATACTTTGCTTACGACTATGATTTGGATTGCGATTATGGAACCGATGAAAAGGGTTGTGAATTTACACAGGGTTTTGTGAATGAACTGCGTTGCATTAGTCTGAAATGGCAAATCTTCAGGAAGAATTATCACGATTGCAGAACCCTGGACTCTGGGTATCGCAGGAAAAATGCGTGTACCGTGTGTATGTAGCAGATGAAAGTTGGAATGTATACTGCAAATCTTTAGGCCTGCAAATATGAGAATGATTTGACAGTTCTTGGGAATGGTGTCGTCGTACCGAGGCTTTATTCCCGACCATGCCACGTTGACCGCCCACTCACAAACCTACTACGTAAAAGTAAGAAATTTGAATGGACGGATCAGTGTGAGCTAGCATTCACGCGTTGCAATACGATGTTGTAGAGGGCACCAATCCTAAGGAACCCAAATTTTTCCTTACCGTTCGATGTCCAGACGGACGCTTCGGATCAAGAGTTAGGTGCGGTACTGAACTAAAGCCACTCAGAGGGTGAGAAGGTGATATGCTACAGTGCTTCCAAGAGAGAGGGAGAAAAATTACTAGACAACTGAAAAGGAGTGTTTGGCGTATTGTGGGCAGTGAAGAAACGTCGGCCCTACTTGGAAGTATCGCGTTTTACATTAATAACAGGCCACCACTCTCTGGCGTGGCTCAATAATTTGCAGGACCCAAATGGTCGGTTGGCACGTTGGACGGTGAGGCTTCAAAAATTTGACTACGATGTCGTTCATCGCAACGGCGAGGAACGTTTCGTTATCGTGTCCACCGCACTGCCGGAGGTCCATGCGGTAGAGGAATTCTACCCAGTGGATAATTGGATGTCAGATATGCGAGCGGAAATTTAGGGAGATCCCGGGAAATTTCCAGATAGGCGCAATGAAGGGGATACACTATGGCGGCACCTTCCCGGACAGTATGCGGAGTTGAGCAGTAATTGCTGGAAGGAGATGGTGACCAAACCCGAGTGACCAGTATATAACGTGTTACGGGGAATTTGAGAACAGTTTAAATTAGCCAACTTGGATATGGAAGATGCACCAAGAAGCGGCCGACGATTAGCTCCATTTACTTCAGCGATAAACTGAAACTGTGATGTCATTTAAGCCCGGATTGGGACGTCTACGATGAAGATGACAATAGTGGGGAGGACGAGGAAACCTGGACGATTTCATGCCAGAAGAGGCTGAGCAGTCAGGTCCGTACGGTGCCACCTGGCAATGTCGGTGAGTAAAACAGGAAACAGTGGATAGTCATTGACAGTCGAGTGACAGACGTGTAACGAGGAAGACATTGAATAAATAAAAAATTATTTTATTTGGCGAGTCTGAAACCTGAGAGTTGTGCATCTAGAAGTGCAAAAAGTAACTTTTCATTTAAAAATGGAAAATTTTAAAATGAAAATCGGACGTTTGAAATGGAAAATGTTTTCTCCTGACAAAGGTATAATTTATTTTCGAGGAGATATTTTTTAATTGCAGAGTGTCCGATATACATTAGTAAAATGTTAAGAATGGTTCAAATAAAGCATATTATTCATTCATTCAGTCAAACCAACTATATAGTGTTGACTTCACCACATACCAAAATGGTTTCCTGTTCCATTAGATCGAAAAAATTGAACCCAATGGTCAATTTGGTCAAAAAGATAGTCTTCTGCGCTTGTCTAGTTAAAAAATTACAACCATAGTTCGCAATGGATTCGAAATAAATGCTTTTATAAGTATCCGTCAAATCTATTGGCTATGCAAAAATTTGAATGCAGCTAGCTACCTCTAAAGGATAGGGAATAGTCTCAACAGGTTTGAATTGATAAGGACCTTTCTGGATATTTTGTATGGTTTTCGTTTTATGTTCATCATCGTAAACTATTAACGCGACCATCAAAAAAACGTTTCTTTAAATTTGTGAAAGATAAGTTGGTACTTTTCTAATGCACATATTTTATATTACTATTACTGCTTCACTTACCGCGACTCCCATATCAGCTGCAGCCTAAATGTATTGAATAAAAGCACTTAGTTTCCTTGATAAAAACAAAACGTTATGTTCCATCTTGCCTTTGAAGTGCCTTCAAATCTGAGCATGTTATCAAATTCCACTTTTCTTTCATCTTCCCTCGCAAGTGGTAATTTCCGTGATGTGTACACATTTGACATACTTTGGCCATCTTATATAAAAATCTTTCGTTTTTATTTCGTTAGAAGAAGTAATTTTATCTCCCCCGTGTGATATTTTTTAACATGGCTTTGTACGTACTCACCTATCTATTGTTTTACACTCATACTCATGCAATGGGCTTTTCGTTAGTCTGATTGTAACCATGGAAAAACGACCGGATGGTTATTGGCAACAAATTATTTACGATATTCAACGAAAAATGAATTTTTTCTTGAGTAACTTCACCTTCTAATGACTGTTAAGTTACGTGTGTAGGTAACTACAGTGTGTTGCAAAATTTTGTAGAAACATATGTAAGTAACAGAAATTTTACGGGGAATCCAAACAGGATTTTGGTTGGGACTGTTTGAATTTTTATTCAATCACACATCGGCGAAAGGCAAACTGATTGCCTATTTTCGCTTTACAAGTTGGTTTTATCAATTCGAAACAATTCTCACCTGGACCAACTGTGCAACCACTACTGAATCTTTTTTCTCCTCACAAATTATATCCAAATTACATCCACCGAAAATTCATTTTATAAAGTGTACAAAGCTAAATTTAGGAATGCTCATTTTTTGTCTATGACAAAGCACCTCGTTGCGCTGTTTCTTTTTGTGCTGTCAATTACCTTTCCGCGGCGAGAGGACGTACAAGATGATGATGATGATGATGATGGAGATGATGGTGAATCCTCATTCCCCAAACCCAAGTCTTGGTCTCACCTTCGATCCGAGTATCTTTGCCCAAAAACTTAACTTGGTTGGGATATTTTTCATTTCATTGTGCGACTGCCGCAAGATGCCATGAAGTGGAAAATGATTTGCAAAATTATCTAATGCTGCAAAAACAGCAACAAACACTAATTTCTGATTTGAATGGCCGCATATTTTTGCGTCATAAATATTGTACTCATATAGGCGAGTTGCAAGTACAAATGAAAATATCTACATATTCGCATAAGTACGTTTGTACATAAACTGCGGGCATGAATTGTGTATGGCTTCATATTCAAGATTAAAATATTTCTTGTGTATGACAATTTCACGGATCATTGTGCTCTTTTATGAATAGGAAATGTGATTTGTTTGTTTAAAAATAAATTTCAGTACGGTGGAGATTGATTGGAACATGCAAATCATGAATTTGTGGTGGTTCTCTGATATATCTGGCCTTAATTTCGCCCAGCAGCACTTATTAAGGTTTCAGTTAGTTTCCATGAATGATTTTAATTTTTCTGTTATTTCTGGTACAAGACACGATTGTTTTTGTGAAGATAGATCAAATGTTAAGTGGTGTCGAGGCTCATGTGGTCGCGATCTGTTTTGTTTGGTATTCAAGAGTTTGACAGAAAACAGATGTGATTGGAAATTATTTATCCCAAGAAAAAAAATCTGACTTAGAAGATGATTTCTTTTAGCAAATCATCAAGTTGTGAATTATTTAACGAATGTCCACATCATATGTTAACTTCTGGGGTGCGCTACAAAAGTTCATCTATAAGTCAAAAAGTCAAAGTTTTGAAGGCATTCAAAGCTTGTGGAGTAAATGCAATGATTAAATTAAACCCAGAGAATATCTTACAATAGAATAACAGTGAACACTCGATTTCATTAGCTACTCTAAAACGTTAACAAAGCCTGAAGCACTAAAAGGTGAACAACACTTTTAGGTTTTTGAAGCATTCTGTACGAATCGATTTCATGACTTTGACTGCTCAATTTCAGGAGTCCCAGCATTCTGTTGTAGCTTTGTAGAAGTTTTCTCTTTGACTTATGAAACAATCTACACATAAGTTGATTCTGTGTTATCAAAATAATAAATTCAAACTTATAAACTGAACGTTAGTACTTGATTTTTGAAATGGTTCGTGAAATGTCTTTGAAAAAGCCAAAATTTTTAACTTTAAAAGGTATTTGAAAAAGGTTCAATTTTGCTGGATTACTAAAAAAAGTATGTTGATGCTAAACCGACAATCTACTCAATAAATCATAAGAAAAACGCAGTTTTCAAATGTGTCAATAACACATTCAGTAGGCCTGGTAAAAGGAAAACATTTTGAGCCTCGGAGTTGCCCGAAATGGAAAAGATTCAAAAAAATCTAAAACCAAAATACTCCCAGTAGACGGGTTAATGTTACAAATAAAGGCAAAAGAGCTACACTCCAAGATTATAGAAAATAAGAGTGGATTCTACGTCAATGAGGCATGGCTTCAAAAATACCAGGAAAGATTTGGAGTTCGAGTTCTCTAAATCAGTGGGAGAAAATTTTCTAGTAAATCCATTTCAACGGAAGTGCAGTGCAAAAATAAAAGATCTTGATTCGTACAACGACTAAGTATACGATGTTGATGAGTCTGGTTTGTTCTGAAAACGTTTGCCACGTTTTTGACAGTATCCAAAAAATGGAGAAGGAACGTATAACGTTTTTATGTTTCACAGATGCTTCAGAGCCTCGTAAAATTAAGCTTCTAGTAATTGGGAAATCCAAGGCCCTCGAAGCTTTAGAAATTTCAACTGTCCTGTTCTTTAGAGAAGTTCAAGGTCAGTTCGAACTTCTGTTATTCGTAACGATTGGTTTTACCATTCGTTTGTCCCTGAGGTGAAAGTATCAAATTTATTAACATAATTTCTAACATATGTTTTGTTGTTGTACTTCTTACAACGATATCGATGATATTCCGCATAAAACTTCAGCCACAGAAATTACTCCGATATAGCACACCGTAAAACATTCGTTAAGATACAATAGCATGTACTGCTATCAAAAGATACTGCCCCTGTTGTACGACGATTCCAAGATCGCTAGGAATGTTGAATGTGGTAGAACAAAAAGTGAATCAATAGTTTGTGAAGTTTTGCCGAAGGAAGCTTTGAAGTATGCTATAAAAAATTTAATAGAAGCCTTTTTTTCAATTTCTACGATAACGAGCAATAAGGGGAATCGGAAAATGCGTCCAATATGCGTGCGGTATTTCAGTTTTGAAAAAGGCATACAAAATAAATTATTAGATTTTGTAGAGAGTAATGACAAAACAGCTAACCAAATAACAAACGTAATAGCTGATAATGCAAATGTAAACTTTGGTTCAAAGCGTTCTGTTTACACAAACCTCACTGACCAAGACGAAAAAATATTAAAGGCTAATTGTTCAGTTCAAATTTTGCAAAACATGAGCAAATTTGCATGTGATCGGTTGGAAATTGATGTAGAATCGATCGTCTTGAAAATATATGGCCATTCCTCACATTCCGCAAAATGTCGTGCCGAATTGATCGGGATATTCGAAACTACGGAAATGGAATGTGTCGAATTATCACGTTCATACGAGGTCTACCTCCCTGTCTTGCTGGTGAGGGATAAGTCAAGGTTTGGCCTGCTTTGAAACGCTGCTTCGATAAGCCGGGATTGTGTGCGTAAGCCATTGAAAAGATTTTTCTCTCGGAAGCAGAGAAAACAAGAGCTCTAGCCTACTTGCAATTTGTTCATAAGGTGATGAGTACTTATAATTTAATGAAAGAATTGCAGGGAAGCGATATTATCATAATTGAAATGAATACGTTTACATGTCTCTTCCGCTCAAGATTGGTCCAAAGGCAAAAGGATTGTTTTTCCGGGTACTAGACAGAACAGACTTTAAATAAAATAGTGTAATCTGAAAAGATCAAGGCTATCGAAGACTTCAACAATTTTTACCGAAATTGTCAAACGTATTAACGCTACGATTTTGAGATGAAAATACAAGGTGTGTTCCAAAATAAACGAGACTTTTGTCATAAAATTTTTTGGTGGCGCCATCTGCGAATGAGATAGGGCGTTGGAAAGTTACATCCCTCCCTGACTTCCAGCGAAAGTTTGGTGACATTCGGTTCAGTGGAAGCGAAGTTATTGCGTCTAGAGTGACAGTATGTTTGTGTCATCGGTACAAAAATGAGTTTCGAACAAAGAGCTAATATCAAGTTTAGTTTTAAAATCGGTAAAACGTTTACCGTTATATAATCTGCGTGGCTTAGTGGATAGAGCACTAAGCCGAAGGTCTCTGGTTCGTTGACGATTTAGTTCAAGCGATTCCTCGGACGGACTATAAGCCTGTTCAGTTATGATACGCGCTGGTTTAAAATCAGAACGTAATGCAGCTGGGTGGACGGACACACGGCCAAAGCGTTATAATCATCACATCACCTTGTGGAGTGCCAATACATTCGATCATGACAATGAAACATTGGAATTGATGAAAAAAGTTTATGGCGATGATCGTCTATCTCGTGCCAGAGTTCATGAGTGGTTTACACGTTTCAGAGATGGTCGTGAAGACATATATGATGATAAACATACGAGCCGCCCAAAATCAGTGACCACCAGAAACTCCATCGAAATTGTGCGTGAATTTATCAAAAATGAACCGAAATCATAGTTGAAATGTATGGAATCGGAGTGAATATCTCCAAAACATCGATTTATCGCATTTTAACTGATCATTTGGGCTTACGCACGTTCTGTTCCGCACAGGTTAACTGATGACCAAAAATTGCTCAGAATTCAACATTCGAAAGACATGATTTTTTAACTAGAAATCGAATTTTAATCATCAATCACTCACCGTATTCGCCTGAAATGGCCCCCTGTGACTTCTACCTATTTGGAAAATTGCATTTAGCCATGAAAGGGAAACGCTTTGCGTCCGGTGAGGGCATCCAAAAGGCGTGTACCGACATCATATAGGACATTCCGGTCAATGACCTGAAATACTCTTTCGAAAAGCTTTTGGATCGCGCAAAGCAGTGTATTGAGGCCGGAGGAGACTATTTTGAATAAATAAACTCAAATTTATCAGAACAAAGCTCCTGTCGTTTCTATTTTAGCTCTGTCTCGTTTATTTTGGAACGCACCTTGTATTAATCATATTTGATATGTCTCTTGACGTAAATGGCCAATAAACTAGTGTCTTTGCCAGATTAACCGTTCAAGTGATTCCTAAATGTGAGTCATGTAAGCGTTTTAATATTTCATTAACTATTTTAGCAGGAACGAAACTGCGATCTCCTAGAAAAAAGATGATCCTCAAAATATAACCTGTCTTTTAAATTCCAGAAATATTTTATCCAGCACTTTATTTTTCGAATTTGGCAAACCATTTGCACAAAATTCGTAATTCATGCCTGGTAATTTGACCTTCTTCTCCACACTTTATGATCTGTTTCTTCATCGTATACTCTACATCAACTGAATGAATTAAATGTGTCTCGTAATATCATCCATATTTGCTTGCAGATCTTCGATCGAATTTCTAGACAAAAGATCAGGAACTAGTAAAGACTTCCCTGGAATATACTTCACCTCCACCTACACCACCACTTCACCTATGTGAGGAATGAATACTGGCGAGAGGTTTATTCAATATAGCTAATAAGGGTTTATGATCCGTATGAATCATAAAATGTTGTCCATAAATATAAACGTGAAACTTATTCGTAGCAAAGACTATCGCTAGAAGCTCTTTTTCTATTTGTGAAAAGTTTCCCTCAGCCTGAAATAAACTTTTAGATGCGGACGCAATTGGTTTTTTCTCTTGAGAAATAAAACAGTCTAACCCATTTCTTGAAGCATCTGCTTGAATAGTGATTTTCTTTTTCGGATCAAAAGAATGTAATTTGGTTCTATCTGCTAGTTCATTTTTAACTGATTTCAATACATCGGAATGATACGAAGACCATGTAATGATTTTCACCTTTTTAAGGTTCGAACGCGGAACCGACCTCTCATCGGTTCTAGACGTTAAGTCTGAGTAGTGCCAATGGATGGTACCAACAGGTCAACCAATCCGTGCACCGTAACCCATTCACGCGGTGGCTGCTTGTCGGCCAGCTAGTTCGGAGAGGATTTCGGTCGCGGGTCTCCGAATGGGTTACGCTCAATTACAATATTTTCAGCCACCTGAACATGCCCGTTTTCCAAAACGCGTTATCAAAACAAACCATACGGAGACGGAACCTACGTTACGTTACTCCGTATTTCTTCTTATTACCAGTCAAGAATACCAAAATCTAATTTCTATTTCACGTTCCCGAAGTTCCGACGCGGTACCGAAAAATATGCTACTCGAAGTTAACCCGGCGAAAACTACTCTAATAAAATGTCAAAACTATAAAGGTACCGCGCACCACGCACGACGCGAAACCGACCTCAGCGGATTTGGCGAAACCCTACCCTCGCGACGGCATACTTACCCTGCACTCACTTTTCCCACTGAAAGGAGTCGAATGCTGAAAAGGAAAGTGTATCAAATAAATTTTTTTCTTTCACTATTTAATATTAATAGCTCGCCACTATCGGCCACTCAATTAGTACTGAATTCTTTTTTTTTCACTTATATAGTAGGAATAAGTATATTTCATACATTTTTTAGTAGGAATAAGTATATTTTATATTTTATATTTTTCTTCGTTTCATACTAGCAACCACCCATAAAAAACCCACACGAAATGGCAGCGAAGCGGACTCCCGATAAGCGGTGGACCCGGTCCAAAACGGTCCAACCCGCGAACTGTGGGATCTGTTTCGAGGACGTAGTGGAGGGGGTACACAGCGTGCGATTGGATTGTGGACATCTTTTCCACCGTGCCTGTGTCCAACAGCTCCTCCTCACGTCCAAGCTGTGTCCCTTATGCCGGCGACCCATCGAGCGGACCGCCCTAGACGTCCCCCTCGGAACGCCCCTACCAACGCGTGGAGCAGTGGCGAAAGGAGTTCCAGAAGACGAACCGTCACAACCACTTTTAGACCTGCAAGGAGCCGTAGGCGGTGAAGTTACGGCCGCAAGTGTCGTGTCCGAGGTGACACCCATGCCTTCCGCCCACTCCATTGACACCCTTGTGGCGTTGATGAGGGATATGTCGGAGAGAATTGGCAACCTGGAGGGAAAGCTCCAGAATCTCCCTATGAGCCAACCACCCAGTCGCGTGAGAACTCCGCTTGGATGGGAGCCCAATCCCAGTGTGGCGATGCCCCCCTCCCGACAATCCGAGCAATGGGTCCCACCTCCAAGGAACTCAGGAATGGATCCCAGAGCTCCCGAATATAGACCACGACACAGTACCGGACCTCCGTTGGTACCTCTAGCCCCCGAGGCCGTTCAGTACAACAGGTCAATCGAGGATGTGATTCCCCCCGGGAACGCATTGACACTTTTTCGAGACCCGACACCTCGTATCATGGAGAGTTGGCGCCTGAACTTTACAGGGTTCAACGATATGATATCGGCGGACCGGTTCCTTTTCCGGATTCAGGCGTTGGTATCCAGCACCCTGGGAGGTGATTCCTCGGCCTTCCTCCGGCATGCACATCTTTTGTTCAGCGGCGACGCTGCCGACTGGTACTGGAGATTTAAAGAATCAACGCCACGTCCCACTTGGCACTCTTTCAGTGCAGCCTTCCGCAATCGATTTGAGGATGGCTTCATTGAGAGAGAGCTAAAGGAGCAAATAAAGAAACGGAAACAAGGCGCTCACGAACCGTTCGACCAGTACTACACAAGTATAGTGAGATTGAGCACTCGTTTGCGAACTACCATGCCCGAGGACGAACTGGTAGAAATTATCAGAGAGAACATGCGCTGGGATCTCCAGAACAGCCTTCTACATTTTCCCACCAACACCATACAGGGACTGCGCCTCCATGCCCGTAGACAAGAACACTTGGATGAGCGGCGAGGTACCTTCCGTCCACAACCTCGCATAACGGGACCAAATCCCCGAAATCATCACACCGCGGAGTTGATGGCAGCGGACCACCTGCTTGCTGATCCAGTACCAGTACTGAGGAGCGGAGCACCACCGGAGCTTGAGGACCCAGCATTGATTGATCGACCCTCCCTTGAAGCAATTACAAGCCCGACGGTCTGTTGGAACTGCCGACAACCGGGACATCGGTTCTATGCATGTCCAGCGGAGCCGACGCTTTTCTGCTACCGATGCGGGAAGGCCGACACATACGCACCTGACTGTGCAAATTGCAAAGGGCGAAAAAACTTGCCACCGAGTGCCGCGACCACCCGTCGGCACTCCTAAACCCCGGACGAACCAATCCAGACCCCATCACTAGCTATGACCCAGCTCCCGACATGACTCCCATTCTGCTGACTCGCACCGCCAAACACAGTTCTCCCGAAGTTCCACAACCGACGCCATCCTTCGCCGAGGCCAACGCGCAGGGAAATGATAGCGAAGCGAAAGTTCCTTGGTATGTAAAACCTTTTCATGTCAGGCTGCGGAATTACTTGGCTACTCGACAGCGCATCTTCCATGAGGAGTTGTCCACAAATGTCCCACCGCGAAGCAAGCGAGCCACGCGTCGGATGCGGAGCTTCTGGAGAAAAGTCAGGCAGTCGAGGAAGGTGCTGAAGGACATACACTTAGATGAATTATTGAGGGATGATGTTCGGCCATATGCGTCAGTACACCTCCTGCAAAAACGAGTGTCAGGCTTAGTCGATACGGGAGCCAGTGTGAATTGCATATCGGCCGAGTTTGCAGGGGAGGTACTGGCAAGGCACGCGGACCAAATCCGTCATTTCACCTCCTGGTTAAGCACGGCGGACGGAACTCGTCACTCTGTAGTGGGAAAAATTATGACGGATGTCACCTTTAAAGGAGTAACTAAACCTCTGGAATTTTTCATCATACCTAAATTAACCCAGAATCTTTATCTAGGAGTGGATTTCGTTCGAAAATTTAACTTGGCCCCGGCACTATTTTCCGGTACGACCCTGGAGTCCGTCACCACCGTTCCCGACCAATCTCAACCCTCTCACTTACTACGACATACACTGGATGTAAATCAGCAACTGCGTCTTGACTCGGCTATATCGGCTTTTCCATCGCATGAGAAAGAAGGTCTCGGGAGAACTGCCCTGGTGTTCCACACTATAGATGTGGGGGATGCTAAACCCATAAAACAGAGACATTTCGCCATATCTCCGGCGAAGGGAAAATCGTTATATGCCGAAGTGGATCGAATGCTAGCATTAGGCGTAATCGAAGAATCACAGAGCGCGTGGGCTTCCCCAGTCACCTTAGTTGTCAAGCCGAACAAGGTCCGGTTATGCTTAGATGCCAGACGCTTGAACGCCGTCACAGTCAAGGACGCATACCCTCTACCGTTGATTGAAGGCATTTTGAGTCGGTTGCCTAAAGCCCACTTCATCACGAGCTTAGATCTCAAGGACGCCTTCTGGCAAATTCCTTTAGACCCCGGTTCAAAGGAGAAGACAGCCTTCACAGTCCCAGGTCGGCCCTTATATCAATTCGTGACCATGCCATTCGGATTGTGTAATGCCCCCCAAACAATGACGCGCCTTATGGATAAGGTGATACCACCTCATTTGCGGCACCAAGTTTTCGTGTACTTGGACGATCTGTTGCTCATAACCGAGACCTTTGACGAACACATCGACCTGCTTCAGGAGGTGGCGCTACACATCCGGAGGGCAATATTAACCATCAACATACGGAAGAGTCAGTTCGTGATGACGGAGGTGAAATATTTAGGGCACATCATTGGGCACGGCCATATCAAGACCGATCCGGAAAAGACTCAAGCGATTGACGTTTTTCCATTACCCAAGACCACCAAACAATTACGACGATTCTTAGGCTTATGCGGATGGTACCAGCGTTTTGTACGTGACTATGCCACCATAACCACTCCTTTTACCGACATGCTGCGTAAGGGACGTAAATTCGTCTGGGAAGAGCCCAGCTTGCGAGCCTTTGAAGAGCTAAAGAAGAGTCTGACTACAGCCCCCGTACTGCACAGCCCGGACTTTGACAAACCGTTCTCAATCCATTGTGACGCGAGTCAACATGGGGTGGGAGCCGTCTTAGTCCAGGTTGCACAAGACGGCGAGGAGAGACCTATAGCCTTCATGTCTCACAAGTTGAACCCAGCCCAGCGAAATTACACGGTCTCCGAGCAGGAATGTCTAGCTGCGGTGTTGGCAGTGAAACGCTTCCGAGCCTATGTGGAGGGACACACCTTTGAAATCGTTACGGACCACGCTTCACTGAAATGGCTAATGAGCCAGACTGATCTCAAAGGCAGATTGGCCAGGTGGGCACTGAAACTACAGGCATTTGACTTCACAATTCGCCACCGAAAAGGAAGCCAGCATGTAGTCCCCGACACCTTATCCAGAATGTTCGCCCCTGAAGGAGCCGAGTTGGTCCAGGAGGACGACAGCCCCCAATTGATCGATCTGGACCATCCTGCCTTCAAGTCAGCCAGCTACACCCAACTGTCCCAGCTTCCTGAACTGCGGTTGACGGATGGATTTATTTATAAGCGGATGGGACACGCATCCGGAGACCCCATACAAGAAGAAGAACAGTGGAAGTTGTGGGTGCCCGAAGAATTAACCACTGATCTTATCAGACGGGCCCATGACCACCCATCAAGTGCGCACGGCGGTTACCGTCGTACACTTAGGAGGTTGAAAATCATTACAACCACTGAAACTCAACATTCTTCTTCCAAAATGCTCTTTAAGGCGCATTTTTCTCGAAGAATGCTGGAATAAATTCCCATAAATAATTTAGTGATCCTAGAATTTTCTCAAGAAGCTTACAGTTTTCTGGATCTTTGAATTTTATGATAGCATTAATGCAGCCCGGATCTGATGATAATCCATCTTCATTAAAAGTGTGCACTAAATAAGTCACCAGTTTGACTCGGTATTGCAGTTTTTCTCTGTTAAACTTTGCATTTATTTCCCTCAATCTTTTTAAAACCAGATTCGAATGTGCGTAATGTTCTTCAATGGTTTTTTCTCCTTATCGAAGAAGGCAAATCACCAAAATATTTCATGTTAAGTTTTTGAAATGTCTCGGGAGCCTTACTAACTCCAAATGAAAGTACAGTGAACTCATATATGACAAACGGCATATTAAAAACAGTCAAATTCATGGAGTTCTCTGTAAGAAGAAATTGCCAGAACCCTTCTTTGAGATCTAGAACTGTGAAGAGACGCATTTTTCTCATCGTGGTTCTGACATCATCTAGCGTTGATTTTAAATGATGTTCAAATTGTATGTTTTTGTCCAAGTCGGTAGGATCAAGACATACAGGTATCCTCAGTGATTTGATCTTCTTTTCCACTGTGTGCCCAATCCGAAGGACCTTCCCTTTTCTGTATAATGCCCCTTCTTTCTATATTGTCTAGAGTATTTATAAGTCTTTCACGCAAAGAAAATAGCACTCTTCTTGGTGGGCAATGCACCGGAACAGTATTGGGTTTAAGTTTAAGCTCACAAGCCTCCGAATATTTTTCTGTCCCTGTTAACAAATTTAAATTTGTATCTATAAATTCATCCACATCATTAGATAATAGCATGTCATTTACAGGGAGAACTTCTTCTCTTTTTATTAACTTTAGCTTTAAGCACGTTTCTAACCCGAAAAGTGGACAGCCTATTTCTGCTACCGCAATAAATTCTACATTGTCCCACAGGTTACTTTTTACTTTGCGGACCGAAATATTAATTTTTCCTAACACTTTTATATGCTGGCCTCCATAGGCTTCTAATCGAGCGGTCACCAGCAACAGTTTTGATTTGCTGGAACATTTTGTTAGTAAAGTGATCGGTTTGACGTTCACTGCAGCACCACTATCCAATTTAAATTTCAAAATTTTGTTTCCAATCTCTAAATTTTCAAGGTAAAATTTCGATAGATCTTGGCTTAACATATCTATGTAAAATGTAGGAGTATTTGAATTTATTTCACTAACAACATTGTTTCTGGTTAAACATGCACTAGCAAAATCGTTTTTCTGTTCACACCTAAAACAAATTTTACCATAAGCTGCACATTTATTGTTTGGATGTGTTCTGTTACACTTTTTGCACGATGCCTTCTGCTGGTTATTGTGTTTATATAGTTGCTTTTCCTTCGCTTGTAGACTGGACTGCTTAGTTGTTTTTGTGGATTGCTTCTTCGGTTCCCAAGGTTTTTTGACTTCATGGATGGATGTTTGCATTTGCTTTGCCTGTGAACCCGTAACTTCGCTCATTCTGCAATAAAGTTTTCGCTTTTTGTAGTCTGAGGTCATCTATTTTGATGAGTTTAGTTTTGATATTCAAAAACGAAATGCCAATCACAATTCGATCACGCAACATTTTATCTTTTTCAGAACCAAAATTGCAACTTTCCGACAATTTTGTAATGTCCGCCATGAAATGGTTAAAGTGTTCGCCCTCGAATAAAATTTAAACCTTTCATACACTTCATTTATTCGCGGATCGCAATACTCTTTAAACGCCTTCAATACAGAATCAATTTTATTTTGATCGGCTTCTGCTATATTAAATGTGTTGACCAATTCAATCACATCTCGCCAGCGATACTTAGGAAACGTGCCACTTGTATCGTTTCTTTTTCTTTAACGGTTTTAGTGGCGATCGTGTATATATCGTAGAAAGCCTTATCAGTATAAAAGTGAAATGCTACCTTTAGGAACTGTAAGGCTACTTCAGCTGAAATGCCTCGAACATTTATCCTACGGTCTTCCAAAATGAGTTGTTCTACGCGGCAAATGTTATCTGGTGTGATACTGGTTCACGGTCGACGATCATGCAGCTCATTCTCGACGGTTTTGCGACCATCCTTGAATGCTTTGGCACATTTAAACACAGCAGCCCAACTCAAGCACTCACTACCGAATTGATTTGGCAAACGCAGAAAAATTCGCGGGTTTTTAACGCCTTTCCTCACTAAAAAAAGAATAACAATATGTTGCGCAACGCCGATCGGCACTTGGCGTTCACTCATGGTCGTAGCACGTGCGTGAAACATGCACTCCCGACGAAAACTATGCCACACTGCTCGTAAGGGACCCAACTATCACATAATCAAGCCACGACCTGCAAAGCATACATGCGCGCCATCTACAGCATTTGTCTCCATCATATTTTGACCGTCCTCGTATGTTAGATTGTCTAAAAAGTATTGAGCCATTTTGTGACTCGATGGCGTTCGTTCTCATATATCGGGCAATACTAATCAGATTGAGCCAAACTGATATGCGTTTGAAAGGTGGCATTCCAGTCTATAATTTTCACATCGACAGTTTTGTATTTCGTCATTCGTGTCAAAAGTCATACTCAATTAAAAATTAGTGGAATTTCTGAAAAAAAACCGTTATATTTTACAATATCATTACGATCAAGGTGAAAATGCAGAGCTTGGCTGGGAAGTTTTGATGCATCCAAACCATACACCATCAGACTACCACTTGTTTCGGTCTCTGCAAAACATCCTTAATGAAAAGAAATTCACTTCAAAAGGGGACTGTGAAAATCACTTGGCCAAGTTTTCGTCGATAAACCAGAGAAGTTCAACACAGATGGAATAATGGCTCTACCGAACAAATGGCAAAAGGTCATAGATGATAATGGACAATATTTACTTAAATAAAATCCATTTTAAATAAAAGGAATATTCAATCGAAAAATGACAGAATAGTCTCAAGACTTTTTAGACTTACCAAGTTATATACAAGTATATGTCTATAAATATATACATATATATATATATATATATATATATATATATATATATATATATATATATATATATATATATATATATATAGATATATGGGATATAACGAAATTTGTGAACATGCTAGAAGTCTATAAAAAAAATGATTTGCTGAATTTATAAGCACGTCTTTCCTTTCCAGTAAATCGGTTCTCTTTCAGCAGGATAATGAGAGTGAGAGGTGAGTATGCCGCCGAGAGGGAAACGAAAACATGCTATTTTGTTTGAATTTAATAACTTTAATGAGTTGCTTCAATAGCCAAAAGTTCATTCTGACTTCTTGCTTAAAAATTATTGCAAATATTCGTAACGTTTCTGAGGTGAACGGCTGTAAAGTTCAGCCAAATTTGCAATTTTACTAGGGGCTGCGCCTTAAGTTGTCTTGTAATGATTTTCTCACGTCTCGTACGTTCGAGATTTCCCGAAGGAAATCTAAACCGACCTCTCATTGGTTCTAGACGTGAAGTCTTAGAACGTGACAACGGACTGTACCCATCAGGTTGACAAGTCCGGACACTCTTAGTCTACTCTGAGGTGGCTACTGGTTACTTAGCTATTTCGGAGAGGAGTTGCGGTCGCGGGTCTTTCGCGAACAGACCAAGTCCGAAATACAAAAACACTCAGCCACCCGTTCAAATGCCCGATTTAAAACGCGTTGTCGAACTTCCATCAATTCTGCTTTAAATTACGTACATTCGTTCCGGGGAAAAGAAACAAGACAGCTGCTGAAAAAATACGCGCTCCCGAATATTACCGACGCGGGGCCCGAAATAACCTACTCGAATTCAAACCGGGAACAAAACTACTCTGAGAAAAACACGCAAATTCAAAATATGGCAGCACGTACCGACCGCAACGCGAAACCGACCATTCGCAGATTACTGGAACGCCACCCTCTCGGCGGCATACTCACCTTTCACTCGCATTATCCTGCTGAAAGATACCCGATTTACTGGAAAGGAAAGACGTGCTTATAAATTCAGCAAATCATTTTTTTTTATAGAAACTTTCAGTAGCATTAAATATTGCTACATCTAAGCTTTGATTCTTTTTTTTTAATTCTTAAAAGTACTTTAGATATAATTAATTTCTCTAAGAATCTTTGCCATAACTTAACCATAAATATAATAATACAAGTAAACAACTTTGAGTTTCGCTGAATTTTTTTAAGTGCTATATAAATTGTATGGTATGTAGGCAAACATTAAAAAAAGCAGTATGTAAGGTTTCCACAAGCTTACTAAATTAATTAATCTGTATACTTTTTAAAAGTAAAGAACATAACCTGGACTATAGTACTTAAATCAGAAAACGGTACTCTAAGGTCATGTAAGCTTTATAGCTAAACTCTAGCAAAGGCAAGTAAAAAAATTTAATTTGCTTTGAATGATTTTCAGAGTTCCCTATACAGTGCTCACTCTACATCATTTACATCGAAAAAGAATTCAAACATATGAAATTTTCCAGGTAAACTATGAAATCTGAATAAGTCTCCCCGAATTCCTTTTTCGAGTTAATTTTTTTGATATTGAAGTTTCAAGGACTTTGCTTGGTACAGATAATTTTCATGACTGATTGAATACATACATATGTCTTTAATTATAGACAAGGAAAACCGTACAATTTAAAACTTTAAATACCAATTATAAAAACCTTGAGGGGAGCAGGTATTGTTTTAAAATTATTCAAACTGACTTTAATTTTTTGGCACCCTTGCAAGCACAGCGCATCCGCCGCTGACTTGCATTTCATTCATTGCATCCATCTCAAAACTAGCGGATGCTGATAGCCATTAAAAGTTAACAAACAAGTTGAGTAAGCAGGAGAGTGCTCCTGCAAAAGGTCTTTGTAAGCATCCTAGGGTTGGAAACAAATTTTCTAGTAGTGTGAATCGATAGTTTGAATTATTCATCCAATACTTAGATAATAAATCGATCCAATTTATGCAAAAGATGCAATTTCTTTCATAAGCATATTGCAGCCGCCATTTTGATGCAGCTTAGATAATTTTTCTGAATGCTCAGCCGATTGAACATATGTTATTTAAATTCGACACAATTCCTTAAATTTTAATGAAAATTGGAAGAAAATAATATCGCCTTATATGTATCAACCATGAACACGTGCTATTGTTGTTGTAATTCCATTCAATTGAAATGGCTGTAACTCACTCAATTATAATAAGATGTCGATGAAACTATTTATACTAATCTAAATAATTACGAAATTTCAAGAAGTTTAAGGGTACCGTTTTGATTTTATGGGTGAAAATGTAAAATCTACAAATCATATTATTATTAACAATTTTGAGCGAATTTTGATTTCTGAGGCTTTTATTGCCCTTGCACTCAGTAAGACCCACCTCCGAGACTATTTTCAGATTTTTCGGAATATAAAATTTTGATACATTTTGCCACCCCCTGATGGATTAAATGACCTCTTTCTTTCAGATGCTTATAGTTATAATCAACACCTTTCATTTGATACCCCACTCGACTACCTATGATTAAAAAAAAAAATGTTAGGGCTATTTCGGTATTCGAGTCCCCTCTAATACCGAATAGCCCCTTAAAAATTTCTTAAATTTTTGGCAAGGCCTAAACTTTTGACAGACAATCATTTTTACCTTTCCACAAGGTTTGAGCAGTATACCTTTTATAATTTCTGAGGAAAGTTACTGTGACGCATGGACAGACGGACGGACGGAAAGACGTGTCGTGAAACTAGTAGGTCTTTGTAAAAAAAATTTTTCAAAGACCTAAAAAGAAGAAAACCCACAATTGGTCCCTACGAACATGACAAGACTTGCACTACTGTCTTCAATAGCTTATAGTTTAAGAGTATTATTTGTCGCACATGCTATTCTATGCAAATAATTATTTTCATAATCCATATTGTAATTTTGTTAATTTCGAATCTTGGCTCAACATTCTACTCTTTTTTTCATTTATCACTACATCGAATTCGTGTATTTTGAAGCGTAATAACTTTGGGATTCTTTGGTACTTACCATTACTTTTATCTACATATATGTACGTACTTTGTTTACATGCTAATAAATTAGGTAACTAAATTTTTGTTTGAAAATAAATCTGACAAAGCGCAAAATTATGTATGGAAGCAGCAAGGACTTCAAATAAATTCCTATTGCATTAAGCTGACCGCCATAAGTTTGAAGAGCCAGAGATAGACAGCAATTCGCAATATGAGCTAGTTGATGGTTTAATATCTCAGGATCATGATGAAAGACTTCTGAAGCTGCAGCAGCCGTCCTAGCAATTGGTAAAAAATTCCATTTTACCGGGCCAAAACTGTCCTGTTGAGATTTCATGTAAAATAATGTACTTATGGGGATAAACTGCCTTTAAATCCAACGTTAACATTCGTGTAATTGGTAATTCAGCTTGCACAATAGCAACTCTCATGGCCCAACATTCGTCTCCTAAATCCAGTGGATTTTTATGTGCAACGTTAAAAACATCACGAATATTCACAGGAATTGCTTTGATTTTTCAATTGTACTTCCTAAGAACTGATTTCCTACACACAATGATCTTGAGTGTTAAACACTGCTTGCGGTGCCAATTAGGGCTAACACTGCACCGATAATTAGCACTGCAACACTTTGACATCTACCAGTGATTCACGATGGCTGGGGTGGTGGCGGAGGCTGTTGCGATTGAGGTGGAGAACATGGTAGAGGACCATGGGAATGATTTTATTTGACGCATTCGTTGGCACTCTACCACCGCTGCTGCTCATACTATGCCGATCATCTACGTAGCAAATTCCAGTTTCGTAAATATCTCTGCTTGAATATTACTTTTTTCGAATCGGGATAGCAGTTGACTCTTCAATATCAAAATGAAGTTTATAATGAAATCGAAGTCTTATAGAACCTAAAAACACAAACCTGGTATTTTTGCTCGGCAAACAAAAGTCACGGTACCTCAATTTGATCAACTTGCAGGGGAATTTCACTTCTATGCCACTTTTCACTTCTTTTTCGCTGTCACAAGCACTACCATTTAACATGGCACTTGATTAACACACGATTTTCTTTTTAGTTTGCTCAACATCCGTTGACGTCAGTTTCGTAGGGTGTAGAGATCTGTTGGTTTTCGTTTAGTTCGCTCAACACCCATCGACGTCAGTCGCGTAGTGTGCAGAGATCTGTCACACAACCTTTTCAGCTGGTTGGGGCATATAAATATAGGGGTGACAGATCTCGGCAGAATATCGATCCCCTGGATAGAGTTTATCACAATCCACACGTTTTCAAAGAAATAAAATGAAAGCTTTCTAATTATTGCACTAAATATTATCAAAACGATGTTGACTCCCGAATTTTCAAATATGAGCAAAAATAATGTACAGAATGATGAAGTGCTGGTTGGTTTTTTCCTCTTTTTCCAATTGAATCATAAAATATGTAATAATTCTAATTAATTTGATTTTGATATTGTTTTTGATTGATAGTGTATAAATTTAGAGAGCCATTTTGGCTATTAAGTTTTAGATTTGTATTGTTTGAAATTTGCTTTAAATTCTTTGAAAACGATATCATACGAGTGGTATTGAATAAAGCGCTTTTGACTTTGACTGACTATGTACAGATGATTTGAGTAAAATTTTTGAACTTGGTCTCAGTAAAGCTTAAAATTAGATATTATTCAGTATTTTATATGCATAACAGTATCATATTTATGTTACTAAAAAATATTTATGTGAGCAGCGAAAAAGCGACTCTGTTGCAAATGAAATTAATTCAGACAAGACTATGTTATCGATTGGGCCACACAATCAAAATTGGGGAATTCCCACGAAATACACAAATCTGCGTTATTAATATTAACAAAAAACTACAACTTGAATCTAGTATCAAGGTTAAACAAGCGCTAAAACAAAATTACCATAAACTAGCTTTATTATGATTAATTTTCGCTGTCATCCAATTAATTCGCCCCTTAATTTGAATCAATTGAATATTTATGTCGGCCAAATTGCCTGGCCAATCTGCAGCCGAGCTAAGGAAATCAAATTCAAATTAAGTGTACGGAAGTATTCTAATGAAACAAAGAAACAAAAAATGGTCTCTTCTGGCAACCATCGCTGCCATCAGCGGGAATTCAAGACATCGAGCGCGCCCACCTGATCCGATCAGTTTCGATTTCAATATTCATGTCCGCGCTTTTATAGTCGTATCGCTTTACCTTTTTTCGACAGTTGCTCTGATTTATATCTTCATTGTTGAATTATAGTCCGAGAACTAGTTTCCCGTATTATAATGATGTAAAGCTGACACCCAGCATCAGCATTTGATTGTTTGCGCCACATAAATTTTCATATTGTGTCCTAGTATTTGCAGACGTAAATCAATTATATTTGGTGTCACTTCGAATTCTGATGCAAGCGATTGGGACAAAAACGATTTCGAGTACCCACCAGGTAATGCTGATATGTAATTTGTATTGGGAAATCTATTAACGGGGTTGAGTACTGCAAGATTAGTGTATCGATAGTTTGAAAATGAGAAAAAATTCTGAACAATTTCAAAGGTTGTAGTTTTAATTAATAAAATTTATTATTTCCATTTAAACTTACCAACAAATTGGTTCTTTACTGAGTACACCTACTTAGTAGATCAGCTTACCTGAAAAAAAAAAAACAAATACAATTTAAAGTCAAGATTTTTAAAAATTATTTTAAATATTAAAACTTATCCAAAATAAAAAAGAAGGTTCAACACTATCAAAAGCGATTACCAATTCGGACAGTGACTTAACCAAATATCTTAATCGTCTCAATTTATTTGTGTATCTTAATCTCCCAAAACCCAGGCAAAAAGCTTCCCAGCAAAAAGCAAATC
The DNA here is from genome assembly GCA_963969285.1 of Odontomyia ornata. NCBI lineage: Eukaryota > Metazoa > Arthropoda > Insecta > Diptera > Stratiomyidae > Odontomyia > Odontomyia ornata. The sequence continues at coordinate 109,183,951 of OZ017738.1, read as the reverse complement.
TTTGGAAATTTATTCTTAAAACCGAATTTCAATAGAGAATCCAACATTAAGCTGAATTTTGCACGCTATCCGAAATAAGCGTTGTTCACATCAAAGAACTTAGAAATTCAAATACCTTCAAGTGGTGAGCGAAGATACAATTTGAAAACTAAATTGGATGTGAATTGAACTTTTGCATCTATTGTCTGTTAAATTGAATGTGTAGCGAAATTATCTGGTAGATTTGACCATGAGATGTTCACATTTGGTTGGACAAACCTGGCCGCAAAATGTATGTAGGAGAAATTGCGAATCTTTTCGACAAACAAACATCTAATGATAGATACGAGTAGTGTAGAGGATTCTTATTTGGGTCAGAGTAACAAGATACTCTGATGCTTTTGTCTTTTTAATGATCAACACAATGCCGCGTGACCTGATGGTAACGTGGATTGGTCCAGAAACAAAGTCTTATCCCAGAATGTATAGGAGTATTCTTGGAAAAGCAATTGATGAAATAAAATAGAATCAATTTCTGATTGTCGTTTTGCGGACACTACATTTGATTTTGAATATTGAAATAACTCAAGTAGAGAGTGGCATACAATGTTTATACAAATTTAAACAAGTGAAAGTTATGACACTAATTGAATGTCACAAACTTGCTGAGATAAGAGCAATTCCGAATTTTTACTTGTATTTTTTGAAGACATGTTTAAATCTTAGGTTTTTGATTCCGCAAAAATTGATTCAAACTCTATATCTTCAAATATTTATTGATAATATATTCAGGGTCGCATTTTCAAATCAAGTTTCTGAAAATTGAGGTGCGAAAGGATTTCTTCTGGTTCAGAGCATAGACTAGGTACAAAGAGGAAAAAATGTTAAAACAAACCCATTTAACCTTCCCGATGACCTTGAGATACACGCAAGCAGATGGTTCCATTCAAAACTTGTTTAAACGAAGATGAAACATGCCAAGGAAGCAGTGGCGAGGCGTCCATATAAGCCATTTCCCATCGGGTCTCGTTCTAATCAATTCCTAATACCTATTCATAAATGAAGTTTCGAATAACTTGCGTACACGACTATCAGCATGAGCTCGCCTCCTTATTAGTATTTTATTCTTAAACTTAATTTCCTTATTTTGTACATTTTGGCATAATTTCTTCGGTGATAACAAGTCATACAAAAGGAATCAACATTCATTACTACTTTTCGTTTCTTCCTTTGACCTCATTTTCGTTCGACGATATCCCCACCATTCACTCACAAGATATGCAAGATCTTTCATGCACATATTGCGCTTATAAGCCGAAACAGCTATCGGCTTGTCTTCTTTACCTAAAAGTTCGTAATAACTCTGTCAGCACTAGGAAATTCAATCTCGACCGTTTTTTCGGACCCCAGGATTTCGGAATTGCCTGCAAATAGTCCTGGGATATTCAAAATGTGAATAATAATATTCGAAAATAAACTTTTCAATTATTTTCATTATCCAATGTTTACATAATTATCACTAAAAAAGGAAAAATCTATGCAGAACAGATCAATATAAACTTTCTACAATATACTAACAACTAAATAACATGAAATCTTGAAGTTCCAAATTGAAAAACAACTTAACTAAACTTAGATGTCCGTAATAAATTTATTATTTGTCCACTCATATGAGCAGTAATCATTAAATAAAATTATCAGATATAATACTTTATCAATTAACTTCACAAAGTTTCGCTTCAACAACTCTTAAATCAATCAATTACTTTTTCTCAGAAATAACGATTAACGTTTGACATTGTAAAATCGACTGATATAGCCTTCATTCGTATTCTGCAATAAATGCAATTCTTCCAGAGATCAAGATTAATCTGATTAAACTCTTCTACTTCGTAGCAATACAGCCCCTCTCGGGCTTTCGCTTCCTGCAAATAGCGCCCCTAACTGTCTCGGTCCATTGACTGCGTCCTCTAATTTCGAAATCCAAGCCACGATGAGCTGTCTTCTTCGACCAAATTAGACCATCATTTCCTCGGTTTCCCCCACTGGTCTCCGCCCTTCAGTTCTGCCAACAAATACCTTTATGGGTATCCGTTGTTCGTCCATACGATTTATGTGGCCAGCCCACAGCAGCTTCCGCAGTCTTACAATCGTTGAGACCTTCAGCTCGTCAAAAATTTCATACAGCTCATGATCGTATCCAAGTCGCCATTGGTCCCCGTCTACCTTCGCTCCGATTATTCGCTTCAGGACCCGATACTCGACAGCGTTCGATAAGTTTGGGGTTTCTTGGGTTAGGGTCCATGTTTCACACCCATAGCATAACACAAGTCTTATCACAGATTTGTATACTTGGAGCTTTGTTTTCCTGTGTATGCAGCTGATCTTCAAGATTGTCAAAATGGAATAAAATAAATTATTTGCGAGCTGTAGCCTTCGGAGTATTTGTCCCCTTCATTCCGTTGCTTCATTAGCGGTTCTTGTTATTTTGAAGTCTAAATACACAAATTCGGGCATATTTTCGATACTATATTCGCCAAGTGTGGTATTTTGTGTATTTGAGGTATTTTTCCTCGACTTTGTCATAAGCTTTCTTTTATTTTCATTGATTTGTAGCCCTACTAGTTTTGCTTTGCTGTTGTGTTTCAGGAAGAGTTCTTTGGCAGTTGTTAATGACCGTGACAGAATGTTGATGTCTTCCACATAGGCTACTACTTGGCTCTACTTGTATAGTAATTTACCTCATGTATCGACAGGTAGTTTTCTTCCGACGTATTCCAGAGCCTAATTGAATAGCAAAGACGCCAGACCATCTCCCTGTTTTAGGCCTAATGATGCGGACTTCGGAGGTCGTCGACGTCATTGTCATTTTGGTAAGACTGACTAATTTGGTTGGGATGCCAAAACAAAGAATTATTTGGCACAGTACGTCACGATCAATACTATCGTATGCTTGCTTGAAAGCAACAAAAATTTGGTGTACGTCTATGTTGAACTCCCAGCATTTCTTCAATACCAGCTTGACAGTGAGTAATTGGTCGATCGTCGATCTACCTGCTTTAAAACCACCTTGATACTCCCCAATAATACTGTCGATCTTATTTTCTAAGATCTTTGAAAATATTAAGTACGCCGTAGAAAGCAGAGATATGCCTCCATAGTTTTTGCATTGTAGCTTGTCACTTTTTTGGGATAGGGAATATAATTGATTGGCTCCACTCGTTCGGCATATGTTCTTGTTGCCAAATTTGCAGGATGACTTTGTGAATATCTTTCTGAACGCTGCACATTTAAAGAGCTGCACTGGAGTCTCATCGATGCCCGGCGCTTTATTATTCTTTTGGGCACTGATGGTGAAACTAACTTCAGCCAGGATTGGTGGGGCCAATGGAAGCTCTCTGCAGACATCTATAGGCTCCGATGTTCGGGAGCTGTGCGGAGGACTAAGGAGATTCTTTTAGTATGATGCCCATCTTTCCTTAATCCTGGATTCATCAGCACTGATGTTGCCGAGGTCATTACGTCAGAGCGTGGTTTTGGGCTGACAAGCTCGTTTCAGGCTTTTCACTACATACAAAATGCTTGTTTTTTGTTTTTGCTCGCTTGACTTGCATCAATACTTCTAAATAAGTCGTCATGATGTTTTCCTTTCTTAATTCTAATTATCTCATTCGCTACTTTTCTGAGATTTTCGTAATGTTGTCTCTTCGTCCTGGTCTTCGCACCTAAATATTGCTTATACGCCTGATTTTTCTTATCTGGCGCATCCTGGCATTCATCATCGATCTAATCATTTATTTTGCATCGGGCTTGATGTTTGATCGTCTGTTCTGCCACGGTCGCCGCTTTCACTTCAACACACAGATCGTTGCTTGTTTTCAGTGATGTGTCTGGTAAGATGGGAGCCAGCTGATTGTCGAGGGTCTCCGTGAAATTATTTGCCACAGACGCGGTCTGGAGCCTTTCGATGTCAAGTTTTTGTAGCGGGCTGGGCTTCGTCGAATATGCCTTTGACATACGACATCGATAGGTTAATTTGATCAAGTAATGATCTGAATTAGAATTGACTCCAAGGTATGTACGGACGTCAAGTATGCTTGAGGCCTAACGCTATTGGATCAGAACATGGTAAATCTCGTTTTGTGTTGCCAACCGGTGATACCCAAGTCATTTTATGTATGCATTAATATGGAAAGCAGTCCGAATGCATGACTAGATTTCTGCAGGCCTGGCCGTTGTCATTTGTTTCATCGTGGAGGCTATATCCTCCAGTCGTTCCCCGAAGAGATTGCTCATTACCAACCCTAGCGTTGAAATCACCGAGAATTATTTTTTTGCCGTTTGTAGGCAATGAGTCGACTAGTCTTTCCAAGTGATTTTAGAGCATTTACTTCATTACTTTTTCCGTTTCCCTGATCGGCACGTGCAGGTTTAATAGCCAGATTTTGAAGAATTTCACTCATGTCTTGAATATCATTTCCAGTCCAGTTCATTTTCTGCATTGTCGGTATTTTTAATTTAGATTGACTGGTCTGTTATAAAAGGTTCTTAACAGCGCCAGGGTAGTTGAGTGATCTGACATTCCAGGATCCAATGCCATTGGCCATGTTCCATTGGCAAGGTCGCTCCCGTGATCTTTTCCGAGGCCCTTTTGGAGGTTTTTAAACAATGCAACGTTTTCCAGGGACGGGGAGTTATCTCGTCGCCCAACCTCAATGCCAGCGGCATGGTTATTACTTCAATTCTGTTATTAGCGCAGGAGGTTCGCCTTCATCCTCTTACATCCCCATAAAGGAGGTGTAAGTAGGATTTAGTAGCAGAGCTGTAGATGTATTTACAGTTATTGGCATTTCTCCGCATTCAATATCCCATTGTTGGGGAACCAGTAAACCCAATGTGCGACCCCGAGAACATTTACTACCATTTAATGATGGGCCTTAGGATAAGGTACCACGGAAGCTGTGGGTTGTTTATTCCGACTTTTTGTGGCCGGAGATTGAGGGTTTGGACTTGACTGACCTTTGGTTGCAACAGGATGGCAAACCATGCCATACATCTCATCAAATAATTGATCTTTTGCGCACGAAATTCGGAAATCGTGTAATCAGCCGCCTTGGCGATGTCAATTGGCCTCCCAAAGCTGCGATTTGACACCGCAGGACTTCTTTTTATGGGGCGCTATGAAAGATCGATGTTATGGGGAAAATCCACGAACGATTCAAGCAATGAAATTGAATATTCAACAAACCAGATAGGGCCCGAAACCATCAATAATGTCTTGGAAAATTGGGCTGAGAGGATGGCCTACCGTCACGCCAGCCGTGGCAGCTATATGAATGAAATTGTGTTTCACAACTAACGGGATGGTTTGTTCTTGCGAATAAAGCCAAATATAAGAAAAACATTTGATTTTTGTTCATTTTACTGCATTTTAAAAAAGAAATTTATATTTTGCCCACCCTATAGTTGAGTCATTCGTTTGTTTCTTTTTATATAGTCTGTAAAATATTACATTGAATCTTTTCACAATTTTGGATATTAAGACTTCTGTCAAAGATTGGAAGAATATTTTTGACATTATTGAGGACATTGGATGTCTCATACCCAAACCGTACTTGGCAATGTATGTGTTAGTATTCAACATAAAATAGTTCTGCTAGATTAGGGTCTTTATGAGATTGAGTAATTGATCTGTGAATCGTAGGCTGTTATTGAATGAAAGTTTTTCTTTTGCCATAGTCATTGTTGCTAAAAGTCGACAAGTGTCAGTCAATATTAGAGATGGGTACAGTTCGCTAGATCGCAGCTGTTTTTTAGTGTGTATTTGTCGTCAAGGTGTATGACATCAGCCAATATCGTTGCCAGTACCATGCTCATTGGTATGTAGAAGCTGGGCGTTAAATGACGACAGGCCGGATAGGGATATTGTGTTTGTGAAGCTTGGGTTGCGCTTTAAGGAGTAGAGTGGATCGATTTGGGTTTATATGGCAGTACTCAGTATAAGGCGGACTGATTGGTGGGGATTTATTAATAGCAGTACGTAAGTCTGCTTGGAACTTATTGGTGGAGTCTTTGTTTACCAGTTCATATCCGTTGGCATTAACGCAATCTGCTGTTTTTGTACGTAGTCCAATGTCTTTAGCATCACCGCTGTATGTTCTTTGTCAGTTTTTGTCACTGTTAGTAGGTTATTTATTTCTGAATGTGTCTTAATATCGTAGTACTTGTGGACCAGTTAGTTAGGGCACACTCCGTTAGCGCAACAGCTTCCAAGTTCAAGCCTCGGTGGCGGCATCGAGTTTGAGCTTCTGATGCTGCTGTCGAACTATCAGTCTATCCAGCTGTGATAGGTATTCATTGAAAAATTAGGTAATAGTTACATGGTTGAGCGTTATATTGACCATATCACCTCGAATCCCGTCACGGTCATGAAATGAGATACCCTAACAATAACACCCATTCACATGCGCTACAACAGACGTGTTTTATTTTCGCTGTGCCTTTGTTTAGCTATTTCTTGTGCCTACCGCGTTTATTTTAAGGCAAACGTTGGATCTCATTTATGCTTAAGGATTTGTGCCTGTACTAGCTTTTGAATTGCGTTTTATACGGAGGAAAAAATTCTAAATAATTTGTTAGAGGACATACCCTCGGGTGATGAAAGTACCTGTGACGAAGTGTCCGATCACGAGCCAGGAGAGGACCAACCTATTGGCATGTTCTTAGGTGACACAATAGGAGAAGATCAAGAAATGGATTCTCTAGGCTTTGATGCCAATGATAATTTGCCTTTATCTAGTTTTCTTTTTGCCTCAGTAAACTTAGAAATCCCACTACCTCCGGCCAGTATTGTAGCTCCCACCAGCTATTTAATTAACGTCCCAAAGTGGAAAATAATCTACAAAATGGACTTGCCGGGCGAATTCACAGAAACTGTTGAAATACCAGAACACATAAATTCATTAGGAGATGTGAGTCCTTTGGAACCTTTCCGCATGTTTTTGTACAGTGACTTAAAGAAATATTAAGCTTTCAGACCAACCTATATGCTACACAATCTGAAAAAGCTTACACTGCCATTACGATTGAAGAATTAGATGTGATTTTGGCATTGAATCTGGTGATGGGGATAAAAAACTACCAAACTATGAGGATTATTGGTCTTCTAGTCCAGACTTACATGATCAGTATGCATCAAGATTTAGAGCATTCAATAAGTTAAGCTGGATTCTGAATAACTTACATCTGAATGATAATAGCCTTGCACCCGATAAAAATGACGGAAACTATGACAAGTTACACAAAATTCGATCCTTGCTAGATATGATGCAATGAAATTTTCGCAGAAATTATACACCGTCTGAGCATATTGCCATAGATGTGAGCATGATCAAATTCAAAGGCCGAAATTATTTGAAACAGTACATGCCTTTAAAAATCCACAAAACATGGTTACAAAGTCTGGATAGAGTGTGCTGAATCAGTTTATTTCCTAGATTTTGATATTTATACGGGCAAACAAGGAGATAAAGTTGCAACTGATCTCGGTGGAAGACTAGTGAAGAATTTTTGTGAGCATCTGGAAGGCAAAAACTATAAAGTTTATTTCGACAACTATTTCAATAGTTACCCTTTGCAAGTAACACTCAAAGAGAATAAAATTTGGGCATGCAGGACGGTCAACTCAACAAGAAAGCTGTTACCCAAGCAAAAGACGAAAAGATTAACAGTGGGGGCAGTATGACTTCCGTATAAGTGATAGCAAAATCAGTTTACTAAAATCGAAAGGTAAAAGACCTGTTTTTATTTTGTCGAATTATCTAGATACCAAAGACGTTTATTTATTTATTTATTTCAGAAATCAACTTACAGACTAGTAGTCCAATTACAAGTCAATTAATATAATATATAAATACAAACATATGAATTCAAAATATGGCAGAAATTAAAGAAAAAAATCCAACACGATATTAAAAATTAAGATTTATAGGAATATGTATAAATTTCATTTTTCATTGAAGTTTTGAATACGCCAAGAGATTGTGGTTGAGGACCAAGACTTTGCTGGTTGTGCATACGAGGTAAGCGTAGCAAAAGAGAGTGGAAGAAGGTGTTCGTACGTGCATATGAAACCTGAAATTGAAGCGAGTATCGATTAGGGCGAGCCGCGTCAAATGTATTTATTTGCCTGCATAAATTTTGAGGTAAAAGGCAATAGTGAAGCTCGAACAAAAGACATTCGTCCAGGAAAGATCGTCTGGACTCAAGGGTAGGAAGGTTCAAAGTATGAAGTCGGTCATCATAATGGGAGTAAGGAATGTTGAATTTGAAGAATAGAGACCGTGTGAATCTGCGTTGAACTGACTCAACAGCATCGATGAGCTTCCTGTGGTACGGACTCCAAATTTGGGAGCAGTACTACAAATGACTACGTACTAGTGAGAAGTAAAGACACTTAAAGGATGTGATATGTTGAAATGACGAAGTGGATCGTAAAATAAATCCAGTTAAGCGAGAGGATTTCTTAATAATTAGAGCAATGTGGAGATCAAACTTCAGTTTACAATCGAAAAACACAAAAACACACCAAGATCCTTGAAGGCGGTTACATTGCTCAAAGTGATACCAACAAGCCTATACGTTGGGAGAAGAGGACATTTTTTACAGGAGAATGTCATCTGATGGCATTCGGAAACATTTAAGGAGAGATGGTTTGATTCACACCAGTCACTAAGACGCTAAAGATCGGTTTGAAGGATATCCACATCAAAAAGGGAATCAATAACTCGAAAAATCATCAGCATAAAGGAGACAGGGGGATGTGATAACAGAAGGTAGATCATTGATAAAAAGTAAAAATAGTATGGGACCAAGCATTGAACGTTGCGGAACTCCCGAGCTCGGGTGAAATGCTCCCGAGCTCGGGTGAAATGAAGAAAAGAAGCAAGAGTTTAAAGAGACTACACATTGACGATTCAGGACATAGGAAAGAAGCCAGGAATAGAGGCAACTTGGGACATTGAACCCTAAAAGTTTCTCAAATAGGAGTGAGTGATCCACTGAATCAAAGGCTTTAGAAAAATCCGTAAAAATAACGTCCACTTGCTGTTGTTGATCGAGGGCATCTGAATTATGATGGGTAAAAGAAAGTAAATTTGCAAGGGTAGATCTGCCTCTGACAAAACCATGCTGTTGATCTGCTAAAGATGGGAGGACAAGTGGATACAGCAAATCAAAAACTATATTTTCAAGAATTTTACTAAAACAATGAAGAAGTGAAATAAGACGATAGTTTGAGAAGATATTACGATCATCAGATTTGAAAATAGGAAAAATGTGGGCAATTTTCCATTGGGCGGGGAAAACCCCACAGGATAAACTTAAGCTAGAAATAATTGAGATGGGAACACAAAGCGAAGAAGATAAAGATTTAGCTAGAAAATTTGGAATGCCATCAGGGTCCACACTGGTGCTGTTGTCAAGATTGTTTAAGAGTTGTTCAACCTGCAAGGGTTTTGTACGAAAATTAGTAGAGGAAAAAGAGCAAGAAGGTTGGTTGAAGGAAGGGAAATGTTTAGCCCTACCAAAAAAGCAAAAAAAAATAAGAAGCGAAGAGTTCACAAGATTCTTGAGGAGAAGACGATGTCGCGCCATCTAGAGTAAAATTATCAGGGGCATGATGAGAAGTCCTTAAAGATTTTACGTACGACCAGAACGCACGAGTTTGATTCGACATCAACGAAGGTTCAATGTGGTTAACATATGCATGAAGTGCAGAAGTGGCAATTTGCTTGGCCGCGGCACGACGCTCTTTAAATTTAACGAGATCAATTGGAAGACTGCTGGATAAGAATTTTCTGCGGGCAGCAATTTTCGCTTTAATTGCAGTCTGAATTAAACCACTGAATTTAGGTCTTCTTGCTGGACACACAAGAGTAAATTGTTAGATTAAGGATGAAAGAAACATAAAGAGCTTATCAACACAATCTTCAATCTGGAGATTGCTGAAGAAGGAATACCAATTCACGGCATTATGGTTAGCTTCCAAGCTCGATAAATCGGCTTTTAAAAAATTACAGCGGGAAGTCGAGGAATTCTTCAAAGGACGAGAAAATGTGATTGCAAGCTCAATAGAGAGCGGTGGATGATGAGGATCAGGTTTGACAAAGGATGAGAGTGCCACCGATGCGGACAGAGAAGAAGGTAACAAGATGGAAACAATAAGATCAAGCAATTTGTTATTGGCATTGGGAAAAGTGGAGAATTGGGTGAAAGAACAGAGGGAAATAAAATAAGAAAGAGCAAAAGACATGATACCGCCAGAAACTATGGAGACATACAAATCATTCCAAACAATATAGGGCAAATTGAAGTCACCACAGACCAATATAGAGGTAGAAGGGAAACGAGCATTAATGTAGCTCGAGAATTCTGCAAAGAATCGTTCGTAAACAATAGCAGGACTGTTACAAGGAATGTACACAGATGGTACGAGGAAGGAAAGAGAGTCATATAGAGAGCACAATTATACACTCAATACGTGAAGATAGAGTGAAATCATCACAGGATTTGCTGATAAGGGAGACATGTTTACCCACTAGAACGCCTCCACCGTCAGACTTACCAGTAGCATCACGGTCTCTATCTCTGCGGAAGAATAAATGGTTCGGAAGTAGCTCACTATTACTAATATCATCTGTCAGCCATGTTTCCGTTAGACAGATTATATTATAGGGAAAAAGGATGGATGAAATGCGAAATTCAGTAGTCTTAGTCCTCAGGGCACGAACATTTTGGTAATAGCAAGAGATGTTTCTTCTGGAGCGAAAGGACACAGGACGGTTCCGCTTATGAATTGGAGAGAATTTTTTGACGAATACGACAGATGGCCTAAATTCCTTATCAAGCAAGATACTTAGATTAGCTGGAACAGTAATTTTAAAAGACGCAATCAATCTGTTCGTCTTTCCATCAGACGTAAGCTTGGTGCACTGGAGCAACTCAGGACTAAAGTTCAGTTTGTACTTTATATGAGCAATGATGTCTTCGACTGGCGTGCTATATTCTAATCTCAAGAGAAATATTTGTAGCGGTGGAGATATAGCATGCAGGGGGGCGCCAGGTTTCATCGCAGTAATGTTTGTCGTCATATCGCCTCCAAGTGAGGGCCCCCGGCTGGCAGATGTAGATCCTGGTGAGCCTACATTTCTTATCAACAATTCGGTATTACCTTGAGTTACAAATCTTGTAACAGAGGTTCAAGGCGGGCATGAAGACTTTGGGTTATTCCCGATACCAACTAATCGTTGCGGTGTGATAGAAGCCGGCTGCAGAAGTTCAGGTTGCTGCTGATTAGATGTATATTGTAGATGTTTCGGATGTGCTTGTTGCTGTAGTTGTCGTACATGATGTTGCTTTTGAGAACCAGGTGATAGTTGCTGGTGGGGTTTCTTTGGGATGGCTCCCTTGTTGGCATCAACTACAGCACACACATCAGAGCTCTTGGCAGCAGAAGTTGGCGATACTGCAGGAGGATTGTTCACTGGGCAATTCCTATCGATGATGGAAGGAGTACATACTTTCCTGCGAATTTCTCGCAAAATTTTTGATTGCTCTTTTAATACTTTGAGCGTATCTGAGATTGTCATTACATCGAAAGAAAATATTTGAATCGAATTTCGAGGATGTCATTAAAGGACGCAGGGATGCCTAGGAATTTAATGTGGAAAGACTTCGACTTTGGAACAGTCACAAGAAGTCACGTACTGGAGAAAAACTTGAAGTTCCCTGTCCGAACTCCATCAAAGAATACAACAATCACATGAATTATGTAGATAAGTTTGACCAGCTTAAAGCAAGATATGCCAAAGACAGAAAATCACACAAGTGGTGGCATCGTATTTTGTTCCATTTCCTGGATTGCTTGGTTACGAATGCTTTTCTAATTTACAAGGAACCACAATTTACTTCTCGACTAGATCTCTGCTCATTCATCTCAAAAGAATTTCGCCGCTCAGTATATCATGGACGTCTAGCTCCAGCATTTGTAAAACTACGAGGGTCAGAACCATTTTGCAGTCACCGCGGCTCGCCAGCAGCATCTCCTAAGCCAGTGGTATTTAAAAAAACTATAAACCAACAGTTCCAAGGGAGAACCGCCTTGAAAATAACCGCCATCAACCAGAACGATCCTCTTCAAAAAGGCGCTGTAAGTTCCAGTACGTACTATTTGGCAATGCAACACTTGTGAACCTCCACTTTGCTTGCGTAAAGGAAAGACCTGCTTTCAAGAATTCCACAAAAAATAGGTTAACTATGTTGGTTTTGTGTTTTGCTGAATAATTCGGGTGATATGTGAATAATAAAACATTAAAATTTATCAGCCATCTACAATCATAGTGGTCATCGTTACTAACCACCATTTTTCTCGAAAGTCCTTCACAAAAAAAAAAATTTGATTGTATTTTTCAAATCTACTAATCACCATAAGGGTTTTCCAATAAGAGGTGTTATTTTGAATGGCCAACTATTTTGGTAGACGTCACTTTCGAAGCTCTCATTTTTTGACATTTGACAAGTAGAAACTACGCCATCAATAACGCTTCAGCAACGCATTGAAATTATTAAAATTCACTTTAAAAATGGTGAAAATTTGGCAGAGACGGTTCGTAAAACTCGAACATTTTTGGGTCGTCGTGAAGCACCTTTTCAGACCGCAATACAGAAATTGGTGGAAGAATTTGAGTTATTGAGACAACTTAGTGATGTGAAGAATAAAACCCGTGCACGTTACTCAAGAACAGCGGAATATATTGCTATTGTAGCCGAAAGTGTTGAAGAAAACCCAGGTTTATCCATTCCTCGTCGTTTTTTCGAATTAGGCATTCGACAAACGTCATTACACCGTATTTTGCATGAAGATTTGGGTCTTAAGGCTTATAAAGTTCAGTTAACACAAGAACTCAAGCCGGCCGATCATCAAAAAAGTCGTGTCTTTGCTGATTGGGTCCTTGAAATGCATGAAAATGATACAGAATTCCATAGAAAAATCATCTTGAGTAATGAGGCCCATTTCCACCTCGGTGGCTTCGTCAACAAGCAAAATTGTCGCATCTGGGGCTCGGAAAACCCAAGAATTATTGTTGAAAAGCCTCTCTATTCTCAGCGTGTGACTGTTTGGTGCGATTTATGGTCCGGCGGAGTCATTAGACCTTACTTTTTTGAAAATAAGGCTGAAGCAACAGTTACGGTGAATGGATTGCACTATCGAGAGATGACTATGATTTTGTAAGGCCGGGATTGGATGGTATTGATCTGGACAACGTTCACTTTTAACAAGATGGCGCTTCGTGCCACACAAGCAACGAAACCATTGATCTTTTACGGGAAAAGTTTCCGGACCGTGTTATCTCTTATCAATTGGCCAGCGAGATATTGTGATTTAACACCTTGCAACTTTTTCCTTTGGGGCCACATGAAAGAGAAGGTCTACGCCAACAGCCCAGTGTCGATTCAAGACCTCAAAGATGGAATTCGTGAGGCTATCGAAGACATAGGGCAGCCACTTTGCGATTTGGTTATGGAAAATTTCATGAAAAGGATATTGGATATTTGCCTGATGTTATTTTTCACTATTAACAGCGTACCTTCCTTTTCATAATGAAATAAACATTCGATCATTTATATTAAAAAATGGCATTTTTCTTTTAATATCAAAATAACACGTCTTATTGGAAAACCCTGTATAATTCTGGAATGAACGAAAATGCATTGTTTTTTTATCTAGGCAAAGGTGTGACTGGAAGAGTTAAGCTATGTTCTTCGAAATTTAATAATTCAAATCACACAGTTTCCACCGAATCGAAGAAATGTCACTTATTGACAAAAGTGCATAACTATCGTCATCTTGCCATTATGTAATATGTCATCGATTTTACTAATCTGGCCATTATGTTACAAAGACGAGAACTGTGTGCTTACTAACAATACCCTATCAAAATCGTAACATGTTTTTGGTCTGCACGTCTGCCCGTGTGCCACATTACACTTACATGCAAAAAATATAAAGATTAATGAAACTTCAAACTGTATCAGCGATTAGTCGTCTTGATTTCCAAAACCACACCCCAATAAATTAATGGTTGGTAAGTTCAAAACCCCCGGCAGAGTTGTGCAAAAATTCGCAAAGCGTATTAATTTCCTTTTATTAAAAAAGCACGAAATTTCATTCAAATTACCAAATTCAACCCCATTACAAACATGAAATAAATGGATAATATGAAATCCTTATATTTCCTGACATCATTTCCAAATAAAATTTTCAATAAAACATTTCCAAGAACGATTTACAAAGCAACAGTCAATTGATATCACAATAATAACCTCTTACAACGCTACCCAATATAACTTAAATTGACTATAGAAATATTCGAACATCGGTATTTGCTTGCTTTTCACTTTTACCCAAAAAAAGTTACTTTGAACGACACTTTTGCTAAAAGCTTGAATTTCAATAACATAATTGATATGCTATATTTTATACCATGATAGGGCGACGATCTGGCAGAAAAGGAGTAAGTAAGCCTGTTGGACGAATTTCTTCGAAATATGGGACAATATTTACCTTCCGATACACATATACATATGTATGTACATTACGCTCATTTTTTCGGAAAATATCTTTGAGGAACGTTTCCGTCAAAACTTTCTACAGGACTACTAACCATACATTAGGGTAGAGTGTGTTACAGGCTCGCCATGAATTTTTCATGAAACTGGAAAAATCAAACGTTTATATTTTCGTTTTTGTAATAAATTTTTGTATGCTTTTGGTCGTCTACTACAGTGAAGAGTACTTAGTTCGGGTGGTTGTCACTTTTAACCCAACGTTTGTCAGGAGTTCAAGATGAGAAGTTTTATTTAGGCTCTCTAAGGACTATTTTGTTGTCTTTGATATTATAAAGTTGGCAAGTGGACTCGGAAGATTAAGTGACCGAAATAAATTTGAGGGTTATTTTTCGAAAAATTTTAAAAATAAACTGGGCAAATATAATCTTCAACCCTTCCTTCAAAATGATGCGAAAAAATGTTTCCCACGACATAGAGATGGATACAAGCAAACGTGTGAAATTGAGCCAATCCTTGCAGAAAGTTTCAACAGCGAATCCTCTTAAAGAATACTAATAGAAATATTTCTTAGAACTTTTTCTTGGCTTTACCTATAAGCTTGCACATGTTCGCACACTAACAATGGTCCACCTTCATACAACATCAATTGAAACGTTGACGTATAATTCCTCAGAGAAATTGTATCGATATAGGAAGCCATCGATATCCGTTCACGTGAGTATTTGCATGAAATCAAACGAAAATCCACATTAGTCGGTACAACGCCAGCTAGCATGTGGGCTGAGCGAAAAAGGTGAAATGGAATTATGTACTATAGCTTTTGTCCAACCCACGCGTTTTGTATAATAACGTGCATACATCCATAATAAATACGAGTATAATCCTTCTTGCATTGCATTTTACATATTTTCATTTTGGGACATGAGTTGAGTGCGTAGCATGTGTTGGTGGGCTGGTGGATTGCACCCTCCTTTTGGATTGTGGAGGCTTGGGGTCGATGTTGAGATCTGCGTAATTTGGTTTGGGGAAATAAATGACACATCAGTAATGTCACTGAACGCTCGAGATAATTAACTAATCAAGAGTGAATAGATGTTGATGGTGCATGTTGGCCTTTGGGTAATTCATCATTAAATTCGTGAAAATTTCTTTTGTAATGTTTTGAATTTGTTTCGGAAAGCCACCGTATGGTACATATTTTAATCAATTTTAGGGAATTTTCGAAGGTTTTGTGTATGTGAATAATAGGTGTGATTGTAATAAATTAG
Source organism: Odontomyia ornata (assembly GCA_963969285.1). Classification (NCBI taxonomy): domain Eukaryota; kingdom Metazoa; phylum Arthropoda; class Insecta; order Diptera; family Stratiomyidae; genus Odontomyia; species Odontomyia ornata. Next base: position 109,168,076 of record OZ017738.1, on the reverse strand, counting down.
CATCAAGATTGCCCTGACTAATACAGAGCAATGAATATAATTTCGATTATTTTTTTTATACTTTTATATTATTTTAATGATTAAGCTTCATCAACCAATAATTAATTTTCAAAGCAATTGGTGTGAGGAGTTAGCATTTAATCACAGCGCATGAATAGGCCACTGACTGGGGATTTGCACCTCCGAATTCTTTCGGACCAAACCGATTACTTGAAATTTTGTAAGTTGATAGAGAAATGCTCAAAAAACAAAAGTTAAGGGGACTTCAAACATGATGGACACAAACGCTGTAGATGGCGTGCAGGTATAAAGTCAAAAGCACTTTATTTAATACTAATCATTATAAATTTTAAAAGAATATAAAGCAAATTCCAAACAATAACAATCAAAAACTTAATGGCCCAAATGGCTCTCTAAATTTATACGTTATCATTACACATTTAAAAAAAAGTATAGCAAATTCAAATCAATGAAGATTATTACATATTATTTCATTCAATTGGAAAAAGGAGAAAAAACCAACCAACACTAACCTAAAATTATTTATAATCTTAACACAACAGTGAACTTTGATCCTACACCTAATATGTTTTAACTTAATTCTAATAAAATGCAATCAAAAACCTTATCTTGTACTAAAAAGTTCTGTAACAATGTTCCTAACCTAAGCGTTTAACCTTATCTCTAACCTAACATAATAAACATAACATATACCTAACCTATCCCTAATTTCTAACACAAATAAACAACAACACTAAATGTAGCAATAATGAGCTGAAACTCAAAAACTAAATAACGAAAAACACCAAAACTGAAAATAAACACGAATAATTTAGACATTGTCATTCAGCCACCAATACTTGGACTGCGCCGTCTAAATCAATCAGCCTCAACGAATCTAGTAAATGAGTATCTCCATTGGAATTGTTGGTCTCGTGAACTCAAACTCGGAGGATATTTTATCTTCTTATCGGTGGCCCGTCGATATATGTGATATATGACTGGGACGCCGTCAGAATCAAAAACGTATCGATTCATGTCCAAATACCGAATGCATCTGGAGGACGAAGCCAGTAGCGAGGCAAGTCGCAATATACCCGTCTGTAGGGTGGAACGGCTGTGAAATCCAAGGATTTTCACTCACAGTCACAGATCTTGCGATATGATTCCGAAAAAGTTTCAATATGAAGATATCGACTCTCGTCACTTCAGCAGTTTGATAAATTCTTCTATTCGATATATAATGTTTCCAATCCGTTTCAGGCTTTCTGTACAAACCAGTCCATGCACGAAGACATTTCCTTTCGAAAACTCTTAATTTTTCCATAGTACTAGCACTGTGGTTGTACCAGATCTGACATCCATATGTCAAAACTGGTCTAATCAGGGTCTTGTAACAGATAATTTTGACCTTTTGATCAATGTATTTGGAGTGAAAATGTTTTCGTAGGGCCATGACTACTTTAAGTGCCTTACTGAGCATGATTTTCACATGTTCAGTATAGTACAGATACTGATCGAGATAAACACCGAGGTATCGAACACAGGATTTATGTGGAACTCGTTCTAAACTACCCTCGCCAGCCATGATGTGAAAATCTTTCCAATTACGTTTCAGGTCTTGACTGACCCCCTGCAACGTTGTCCGAAACAAGATTGTTTCACGGTCTGCCGTATAGATGATCAGATCATCAGCAAACACTACCAATGACCGCGTTGGCGAGACGTTAAAATCAAAGCCGTTCAATAGCTTGCGAATGAAGTTTGAGAAGAGCAGAGGCGCAATAACTCTTCCCTGCTGTAGACCATTCAAGACCTTGAACTCGCGTATTGTATTCAGATTTCCATCAGTTACAACAAACGATTTCCCGTATAACATATTACACATCATAGCGACAAGGTGTCTGGGGAACTTGTCCTGAACGAGTTTAAAAAACTAGTCTATCTAACCACATCGTTGGCGCGCATGTATGTTTTGAAGGTCGTAGCTTGAGTATGTGATAGCTGGATCCCTTATAAACAGTATGGCATAGTTTTCATCGGGAATGCATGTTTCATGCGCGTGCTATGACCATATGTGAACGTCAAGTGCCGGCCGCCATTGCACAGCGTATTGTCATTCGTTTTTTAGTGAGGGAGGGCGTTAAAAACAAGGAAATTTTTCAGCGTTTTCAAAATCAGGTTAGTAGTGAGTGCCTGAGTAGGGCTGCTGTGTTTAAATGGGCCAAAGCATTCAAGAATGGTCGCGAAACCGTCGAGAATGAGCCACATGATCGTCGAACGCGAACCAGCATCACACCAGACAACATTTGCCGCGTAGAACAACTCATTTCGGAGGAAAGGAGAATGAATTTTCGAGACACTTCGGCTAAACTCAGCATCAGTTTTTCTACTGTAGAGCCTATCATCCACGAACACCTTCAATAACGCAAAACAACGGCGCGATGGGTTCCTAAGCTGTTGAACTTCTCCAGGATAACGCACGCCTACCTCATACCACGCATCTTACGCTCTATACAATATCGAAGTTGGTGAGGGAGGTACTGGAGCACCCCTCCCACAGGCCGGATTTGTCACTCTGCGACTAACAAATGTTTAGACAACTGAAAGAAGCCTTCGGAGGTGAAAGCTTCAACTCCGACGACGAGGTAGATGAGTTCGTGTGCACATGGTTGTCCGATTTGCCTAAGGAATTCTTCGATACCGACATCAAAAAGCTCCCGGAAAGGTGGACAAAATGCGTAACTTGTAAGGGGGAGTGCCTAGAAAAACTATAAATTTTTGTAAATTTGTTCGATAGAAAATAAACGTATCGGAGCATTTGTCTCGATTATATTTGAACCACCCTCGTGTAGAGTGCCGACATATGCTCCCATTCCAGGAGTAGTTGCCACCTCTTCCCGGTGGTGAAAATATTTTGCTCAAAGTAATCACAGGAATCTATAGTTTTACAGAGTTTTTTCCGAAAGTCAATACTTTTTGAGCAACTCATGATTGAAAGCAGCGAATTTTCATTGAAAAAAGTCACGTTTTTTAACGGATTTTCAAGAATAATTCAAAACAATAACTCCTCAGACCCAAAAGTATTGCCTTGCGGTCTATTTCAATCGGAATCGACTAGCAAGATCGACTTTTGCCCAATTTGTCAAATAGGTCGTGTAATAAACATAAGCAGTCGAGCAGCCCCGTGGTGATCAGGAGTGGCTGCTCCTGAAGAGATAAGGTGGTCACCCCGTCGAAACTGCTTAGTTTGTTGTTTTATTAGTGTAAAGTAAACTGCATCCGTCAAGTTTCCATCCTTTAGGCAGAGATGAGTGGTTCACTTCAGCCACTTTAACATCTTTAGGTTTGACATTCCCCTTGTAATGCAACGACCTTCTTCGGTGAAAGTAACGGTTGCTTTTTGTGTAATGTTTGCGTTTGTCTCAAGCCTGCGTGTCCGCTAACTTTAACGAGGCAAAACAATATTGAATTTCTGTAGAGTAGATTAATTGACACCTAATAGAACTTTTCTAAAGACAATAAAAATTGATCGGTGCGTCTTGTAGAGTAGAGTACGCGTGATAAATATTTTGTAGTGTAGCTTCGTGGCTCGACAAGAACCCGCCTCATATGATCCCGCAAATGCTAGTCGTCAAGCACGCGTACGCGGTCGTTAAGCGAAGCTAGTTAGCTGAGCTCGGTGTTGTTTTAGCTCGCTGACACTTGTGCCAGACCATCGGCACCCGTGTCCTACACGGACATTTCGAAATTCATTACAGTCGTTTATGTTTGGTAGCGGATAGGGATCGCTCATCGTTTTCTCGTTAAGTTTACGATAATCGATGACCAATTTCCATTTCTGTTTCCCATTTGCATCTCATTTTTTGGTGACTACCCAAACTGGGGCGCTCCATGGGGAATAGCTAGGTTGGATGATCCCTTGGTTAAGCATGTCAGTGATTTGCTTCTTCGCTTCATCTCTATGGACATATGGATACCGATATAACTTAGTATAAATAGGTGTATCGTCTGCTGTTGGTATACTACTCGTATGTTTGATTTTGTTTGTGAAACTGTTTCTATACTTCTTGGAAAAATACGTGGTCGTATTCTCGGCATATTTTTAGGATTAGGTCCCTTTCCTCTTGAGGAACATTTCGGGGTGTCACAATGCTATCCACTCCGGGAGTAGTCTATATTAAAATAAATATTTCGATAATCGATGACCAATTTCCATTTCTGTTTCCCATTTGCATCCCATTTTTTGGTGACTACCCAAACTGGGGCGCTCCATGTGGAATAGCTAGGTTGGATGATCCCTTGGTAAAGTATGTCAGTGATTTATCGCTTCACTTCATCTCTATGGACATATGGATACCGATATAACTTAGTATAAATAGATGTATCGTCTGCTGTTGGTATACTACTCGAATGTTTGATTTCGTTTGTGAAACTGTTTCTATACTTCTTGGAAAAATACGTTGTCGTATTCTCGGGATATTTTTAGGATTAGCTCCCTCTCCTCTTGGGGAACATTTCGGGGTGTCACAATGCTATCCGCTTCGGGAGTAGTCTATATTATTTAAAATTTCATCAAATTTTGCAGGTGAGAATTCAAAGAGTTTTACCGGTTGTTCTAGACCGAGTAATTTTTCGTCATCGGTCTGATTTGTTACACCTAAAAGGCTAAACCAACCTTTACCCTTGTATATTTCTCTTGAAATATGAAGACCGGGTGCAATTTCGGTATGTCCCCCTCCCTAATGTCAACGGGTAACTTCACTATGTATTTTGATTTGGAAGGCACTTTGTTCCTATTCGAGATTATATTCGGTTTGAATTTTTGAGAAATTATAGCCTGGTCAGTAGTTAAAGTTTTATTTTCTAGATCAACTTTAGCTTTAAGTTTCATTAATGTGTCTAAACCTAGTAAACCATTAAGGTATTAGTGAAATTTGAAAATTAAAAATTTTATTTCACCTGGGTGCTTGAATTCAGCGAAATTTGGAAGAGTAACTTGCTGATTTGACATGTGTGGGTTCAGAACTGTGTTAACGATGACTGGTTTTGTTTTTTTTATGTCATTCCGGATGAACAAATTCGGGATTAATAAAAGATGTAGAGAATAATAAAGCGCCGGGTATCGATGAGATTATAGTGTAGCTCATTAAATATGGTGGCAGCAGTGTTCATAAAGCTATTAAAAAAATCATCCAGCACAGGTGGCAACAAGAACATATGCCGAAAGAGTGGAGAAAATGAATTATATTTCCTATCCATAAAAAGGGGACAAGCTACAGTGTGAAAACTATCGAGGCATATAACGACTTTGTACGGCGTACAAAATATTTCAAAGATCTTGGAAAGTAAAATCGGATCATACGCCAACAATATTATTGAGGAGTAGCAAGGTGGTTTTAGAGCAGGTAGATCGACAATAGACCAATTGTTAACAGTCAAGCAGGTACTTGAAAAATGCTGTGAGTTTTATCGGATTCTACTTTTGCGTTCCGTGCTCCTTTAAATTTATTTTTGGTGACGAAAACCTTTTATCAATAATTTATTTACTGTGCGGTCAGTTATTTTGGTCGGTAGCGTGCAGTGATCTACTGAATAAGCGCTTGCATAAAGTAAAAGTGGCTTATAGTTAATGATTAAAGTGCCATCTACCGTGATTTAGACTGTAGATTTTCGTACTTTATGGAGTTAGCTGGAACATACACCCATTTTCCGTTTTTTTCTTCAATTTCTACCGATTGACTCTAGTCCCAGCTTGGGTGGAATATACTCTCTATCTTTTGTTGTAGTGGAGAGTTCTCCCTATAAAAGAGCTAAGCTTATGCCCCAACCTTGGAGATTATTCTTGTTTGATAAAAGTTACTATTCGCCATCGCATCATATTGTGCAGCCAAAGTATGCAATGAAAAAGCCAATAAAAAGCCATCAATAACTTGTTTTGGCTTCTGGAGGCCGCCTTTTCATACCAAATGTATAAGCTTTTCTGTACCAGTGGCAAAGTGTGTAACCAACGTCGATTCCGAACTTCATTGGTTCTGCAAGAATTCCCCAAATCACTCTTTTTTTACATACATTAATAGACTTCGTGCTGCTGAATCGACCATAGAGTCATTACTGGACGCATTTAAAAATCTTCATGGAAAGCTGGAGGTTGCTAAGTTTGATACTTCCAAACTACTTAAAGTTGCTGATGTGGAACAGCCTACGACATCGCCGAAACTTCCTGAATTGCCTTCCGTGCGTGATACTACGCCTGCTCGTGCAATGATTACCAAAAGAAGTATGGCTTCCATTCAAACTCAGCGTCAGATGTCTGATCAGAATCAATCTTCCCTATTGCTGCAAGAGAAATAAAAGTTCATCTGAATTAATTGAGTCACCATCTTTTTGAATTTTTGTCTCGTGTGTTGTCCTTCAACTTCTACTGACCAAATATTAAACCTTATTCGTCGGAAGCTGCGTAGAATTCTGTCTATTCTCACGTGGAGGAAATTAACGGACAGAAAACGGTATTTATCTTCTTTTAAAATTGACGTCTCCGCGAACGTCTCTGTCATCCTGAAATAGGAGTTCTGGCCTAGTGGAGTCTTTGTGAAGGAGTTTGTTCCTGATAAATGAAAGTTTCGGAAGCGAAGACAACAAATAATTTCTATCGATTAATAGTTTTAACAATATTACCCATTTGAAATACTTCTACCAGAATATTAGAGGACTTGGAACCAAGCTTCTAGATTTTTTAATGGCCTGTTCTCTTGCAGATGATGACATTTTTTGTATTTCGGAATTCTGGCTGAACAATTCGGTGAGTGACCTTGATTTGTCTGCTGTACATAATATCTTCCGTCGTGATCGCGATTCTTATGTGTCTTCTAAGTCAGACGGTCGTGGAGTTCTTATTGGAGTCAACGTTGTTTTTCTTTTATTGCCTGTTGTGACTTTCTATCCTCACCCCCGATTGAATGTTTCTTAGTGAGAATTTTTCTTAGCCCTGGTTCTTACTTGTTAGTATCCTCCATTTATATTCCTTGCAATTCCCCACTGAATATGTACGAGTATGTCACCTTTTTTATTGAACTTTCGAGCTATATTCTAACCAGGTTCCCTCAAGACTGTCTTCTTTTATGCGGTGATTTTAACGCACCACTCATTACCTGGAAGCTTATTGAATTTCCAAATATTATTTCAACTCTCTAATTGTTTTGAGTCATTTATGTCTTACTGCTCCCTCACTGAAATAAATTGTTTCCCGAATATAAATAATCGGTTACTAAATCTTATCTTCATTAGCGCTTCCCTTTCAAATAATATGTCCATTTCTTCTATTGATCCATATGTTCCGTTTGACCCCTATCATCCTCCTTTGAGTTTTATTTTTCCGATATTCGTTGCAAAAAATCGTCTCTCCCCCTGTCTTTTAATTTTAAGAAATCTAACTTTCAAGCCTTATCTGACACCCTCAACTCTGTAATTTGGTTTGATTTTTCTCTGGCCTATTCTGTCTTCAAAAAGAAAAAACAGTCAGATGCTCCTTGACTAACTACTGAGGTTTGTCGTGCTTTTAAAAGCAAACAGGGAGCCAGAATGAACTTTTAGTTAGACGGGTCTCCCGAAGCTCGCGATGATTACAGTAAATAACGCTCCCTCGCCAAACGCGATATTAAACGAGCGCTTTATAATTATTATGCTTCAATCGAGCGATATGTTTGCACCAGTCAACCTAAACCAGGCTAGTCTTACATTCGCTCTGTTAAGCCCTCCCCCTTCATACCTGACAATGTTTTTTTCGGCAACTTAACAGGCTCCACTCCAGAGTTTGTTCTTCAACTGTTTGCTAATATCTTCTCTTCTTCATTTAATACTGGCCGAGGTAGAAGAGGCCATCAAAAAGGAGTTCCCTAGCGTGGGAAGGATCAAAGCGAGACTGACGCCAGAAAACAACAGGGGACAACGCATGTCCATAGTTGACTTGACCGAAAAGGACGCCGAACAATTCCTGAACAAGGGCAAAGTACGAATTGGGTGGGTTGTCTGTAGGATACGGCGAATGTTTCAAATGTCTTGGTTATGGTCACACCACATAAGTATGCAAAGGACCCGATAGGAGTTCCCTATGTTACAAATGCGGTGAAATGGGACATAAAAGAAAAGAGTGTACGAAGGAGGCACACTGTATTCTTTGCAAGGATGCTGATCCAAAACCTGAATTTTGGACATGTCTTAGGGTCAGGAAAATGCCAGGTGTTCCAGGAAGCCCTAACCAAGGGAAAATCAGAGCTTCGATGACCCGCATACTGCAGCTAAAACTACACCGCAGTTCAACCGCCCAAAATCAGCTTGAGCAGTTTGCTAGGGACATAAAAGCCGACTTTTTGCTGCTGAGTCAGCCGCCAGTGTAGCGAGTCCGAAAGCAGATACTATAGTAATGAGCTTGAAGCTCTAGCTATCGTCGAGTCGTTAGAAAGATTCCGCATTTATTTGCTCGGTAAACATTTCGAGATAATTACCGTTTGCGCTGCAATTAGCACCACAAGAACGTCCAAGCTATTGCTACCGCACATCGGTCGATAGTTTCTGAAGCTACAGGAGTACGATTTCCGCATCATACATCGATCGGCTGATTGCATGAGTCACGCAGATGCTCTAAGCAGGACTCCAAACGAACCACCGAACGAGCCAGAGATAGCATCAGGGAACATAATGCGAGTGGAAGAAAAACGAAGACTAGCTTGTGCTCCTGCAACGAAAAGACGCGAAGTTGAAGGAGCTAATCGAAGTTCTGAGAGGCGGTATTGAGTCCGCTAAATCCAAACAGATCAAGTCAGATTATCAGCTCAAAAACGGTCGGTTATATCGTAAGATCGACCAAGATGTCAAATTTGTCGTTTCATCTGCAGTCAGGTGGAAAATCATCCGCACGTACCACGATGACATGGGCCACTTTGGTCTTGAGAAGAGCATAAATCGAGTTCAACAATCCCTGAAAATACATCAAGTCGTACATCGCAGCATGCTTAGAGTGCTGCTATAATAAAGGCATTGCAGGTAAACCGGAGGGTCAACTCTATTTGGATGAGGTGACACCTATTCCGTTCTGGACGTTATCCGTCGATCACCTGGGACCTTTTCCACGCAGTCGTCGAGGTAATTTGCACATCATTGGAATATCTGATTCGGCCAGTAAGTACTTAATTTTGAGAGCTGTCAAAACTACGAAATCCAAGCCCGTCATCGACGCGTTCAGGGATCTGACATTGTACTTCGGTCTACTTAAGCATATAATTAGCGATTGAGGCACTGCTTTAACATCACCAGAATTTGCTGAATTCTGCGCATCTAATGAGATTCAACATATTCAGGTTGGCGTCGGAACACCTCGAGCGAGTGGCCAAATCGAACGTGCAAATCAGTCCATCTTTTTATTTCTGAGAACTGCACCAACAGATCATAAGGATTGGGATTTACAATTGCGCAATCTTCAATGGTCTCTGAATTTGCAATGTCACTCTGTGAATCAGTTTAGTCTGATCGAGTTGATATTCGATTATCGCCTTTGAGACGTCATCACGCATCGGCTAGTTATGGCTGTAGCATAAAATGAAACGACTCCTGATCCAATGAAATGCGATATAGTTAACCGAAGACAATTGGCTGCAGAGCGGATTAGCACCGAACGAGAGAAATGGAGATTGAAGTTCAACGCGAAACACTAGAAACCTTTTATCTACAAAGAAAGAGATCTCATTGTTCTAGAAAACGTGCCTGCTGCTACGGGAAAATCCCGAAAGTTAGAGCCCAAATATCGTGGGCCCTACATCATATCGAGAGTTTTACCAAACGACAGATATCTCGTCGAGGGTGGAAATTGCACGTCCTAACCAACGGAAATTTTGTTCGGTGCATACGAGCAAAAAGTTGAAACCGTGAATCGTCGTGAGTCCCGAACTCGATTTTTACAATGATGCTGCGGATTCAGACACGGAGTAATGAATCGAGACGATTCAGTGTCAGGACCAATTGAAGAGCACCAGCCACGGAAGAATTCGAGAAGAGTCAGTCGCATCCGACCCATCAACCGAGTCATTGTATTTTGAACGCAATAAATTGATTTTTAACAAACGGTGCGCGTTAGTTTATTGTTTTCTCTCTGCAATTATCCTGTTCTCAAGGTCCACCCCCGACACTAAGGAATTGAATAAACAGGACGACCAAGAATATGAACTCCACAATGGACTGTTGTATCGTAGAAATAATCGTATAATCCAATTGATTATACCATGACAGAGCATTGACACTATCCTGAGAAAATACCATGACGAGATGGGACACCAAGGAATAGCCAAAACTGATCACACCATAAAAAGAACATACAACTTTCCCGGGATGATGGACCATATAAAAACACATTGCAAATTACTTGCAATGCCTCGTAAATTCTGCCAAGAATGATCAACGCCAGGATTTTTTACATAGTATTGACAAAGGAGCGGCACTTTTCAATACCATTCATGTCGATCACTTCGGACACCTATGTGGGTCGAAACGAGAAAATAAATATGTGTGATTGGTGGTAGACGCCTTTACAAGGTATGTGAAACTATTTCCCACGAAAATAATGAGTTCTAATGAAACTAACAAACATTTACGAAATTATATTCATAGATACGGAAGACCCTTACGCCTGATGCCAAACAGAGGAACGGCTTTTACATCCTCTGCTTTCATTTAATTCTTAAAGAAACTGAATATTGTCCACGTACTCAACGCAATTGCAACGCCCCGAGCAAATGGAGCTGTTCAACGCTTTAACCGAGATCTGCGACCGATTTTAGCTAAGCTGGCAGACGATAATAGCGAATGGAATCTAGTTACCAATGATCGCGAATCTGCTATAATCGGAGCATCGGCGTATCACCCAGCATGGCTCTATTTGGACGTTGTTAAAGATATGATCGACTGTTTTATTCAACGAGATCTCGAATCGACTCAAAAAAGTATAATCGAAAAAAATACAGAGACACAGCACATGAACGAAATCGCCTATAATACGAAACAACATATGGTACATCACTACAAGGAAGGAGATTTGGTGCGCATCATGAATCGTTCTACAGGTTTTAGTGAAAGTAGAAAACTTCTTCCCCGTTATAGAGGTCCTTTCTTAATTAAACGCATCCTTTCCCATGATCGTTTCGTAGTTACAGACGTTAAAGAATGTAAGTTTACACAGAAACCGTTCGAGGCGATCTTGAATCCGAACCAAATCAAACTGTGACTGCGCTTGGCCCAATCGTAATATCAGAATGGCCGAGTTTTAGAATGAAACATGACAATCCCGCTTTTCATGAGAAGATTCGGCAGTTGGTAGTGAGAAGCGGAAGAGAACGGTCAATGTATCGAGGGGTTTATTATTTAACTAAATATAATATACGAAGCTATAACGATAATATACTTTAAAGTGCTGCCTTATTATCATTTTTCTTTCACTATAATCCATTGTTAGAGTAAAGTAAATAGTTGTTACCTGATACATTATTGTTAAATACATTTGTAGCGAATGTAAAACTTTTGTAACTTAGGAACATAAAACCGTTGAAGCAGGAAGGACGTGCCTTCTGAAACACGTGTTTGGAAGAAATTACTTTTGTATTTCATTTCAGACTCAAAAGTAAGGAGAAAAAGATCGGAAGACTGACAAATGATATCGTATAAAATCGTTCGTCCAAATTGCCGTAAACTTAAATAGATTAAAAACAAGATAACATACATTAACCCATTTCTACACAGTGGATTGTTAGAAGTCAATCAATTAAACCAATTTTAAGGGCAACGGAACTAATTAATCAAATTCATGCAAATGTTTCTATTTTATTATTCTAATCACTAAACCACTAATATGTTAACATAAATCCGCCAGCAAAGAACCAAATCTTTATACTAGCATAGTTCAGCAAAAAGATAATTGAAGCTGAAACTAACATATTTTGAAACTATAGTGTAGCAAGCAATTTATTTTATTGATCTTTAGCAAAACACTTCCATTTTATCGTTTTGGAAATGCAACGAAATTTGCTTAGAACAACATCCAACTGACTGAAAGCATGTAGAACAGCGAATAACATTGAAAAGATAATTTGATTTTCGCAATTCTCTCCTCCGCCAACAGCAACGTACGAGTATGCACATAAACAAAACAATTTCGTCTTGTTAGAAAAGTGTTTAAGCGATGAAAAATGTTTAGTGGGAGAAAGTAAACCACACAAGTTCTAGCTCTAATAGTTTTAAATGAGTTACAACGACCACATCGCTATCATAGACACATCACTTGCACATTTCGTAATTGCAATTGAAAGTGCATTTAGCCGAGAAGACAGACGCGAAGATAAGGGGCAGCAGATGCAGTTGGCAAAGATGGCTGTGACACGGCAACAAAACTCTTGATGGTCCCTGGTCCCGATGGCCTACTTTTCAGTCTTTCTTTCCTAAAACGATTCCTTTTTCTTACTCATCTTAAAAGCTATTCCAGCTACGACAAGGACTCGTTCCGAGTTGAAGTATAAGCAAAATGGATTTTAAATGCGAAAACAAAAAAATTTAGGTATATGAATGTATATTAGAGCAAATGTTTCGTTCCAACGATCGCATCGAGTACTTAACGGTGAGAGGAAAATGGAAAAGGCAGTGGAAATTGTTACCAGTCATAACTACTCCACTACTAACGTGCATTTAGATACTAGAAATCCCTTTCATCACTATAACCACCATCCTCCTCCTCCTGACCAATTTGTTCGTAACATCTGAAATCGTGGCGGCTCGGCATATGCATAGTTTCGATTATGTTGTCGAATTGAAAAGGGTTGCCAATTATGTTTCGCTTATTTAGAAAAAGAAGGTCGCAAAGATATTTCATCTTCATGTAATATTTACAGAAATGGAAAACACAACCTCTAAGTATGCGGGAGTGTATGGGCGTTGACCCAAAGTATACTTACCCGATACATATGATGTCGAAAGGTTTTTCTTTCAGTTTAGTAAATTAATTATTCATATGGAAAATGTTCATGAATCCATCTATGGAAAGGACTGAAAATTTGAATCTTTTCGTTTGCACGATTAAATCTGTTTTCACACCGGTTTTATGGGAAATTTCCTTCGAATGACTTTGAAAGAATTGGAAAAGGTTTTAAAGGGTTATTCGAATTCTCCGAAGGTACGAATATTATTTTTAGTTTGGAATGCAATTTTTTTCTCAAAATATTGATGTGAGGTTTGGAAAGAATATTTTTGAGCACTTAGAAGTTAGAGATAGCATTATATGAAGTATAAATATATTTCGAGTGTTTCTATGATTTTTGCAATTTCGTAGTTTCGTGTTTCTAATTTCATGTTTGGGTGCGGAGCTTAAAATAAATATTGCCGGGAAGATTTCATGGAGAAATGGTAGATGAAATCTTTCGGTTGAAGTTCCCGCATCCCGTTACCTTGCCTGCACTATTTAGTAGATGTTTGGCAGTTTCCGGATGACGGCATTGATTTTGCCACGTAGACTATAAAGACCCGGTCGATGGTGAGGCGTCAAACCGAACACATCGCAAGCGAAACCCTAAGGTGTCAAAAATCATAGTACTAAAGAAGGAAATCAAGCCCGGGAAACTGGCAACAGCAGAGGAACAAAGCGAGTCCCTAAACATCCAAAGATGGTCCGATGCGGACAATGACAAGAAGGCTGACCCAACAAGAGTGAAAGCAGCCAGGAAAGAAATAATACCGTTAGCAACAATGGACGTAGAGCAAGCTGCAACAAACGTCCCAAGTAGGGTAATTATCGACCGGATCAACAAGGAATCGGGAGGATTTAGAACGGTTCAAGGTAAATGGGCACCCATTCTTATCCAAGCAACAACCCCTCATAATCCAAACCTATACGCGCCTCTTTCGGGACAAGGAAAACTTAACTCCAAGCAAAACCCCCGAAAAGAAAAACTCATGGTGTCCTCCTATATTCGTAGAAGGAATCGCAGCAATGACGGTTAAAAAAATCATGGAAAGGAGCCCCTCAACGAAGTATAGAATTACTCACCTGAGCGCGAGCAAATTAAAAATTACAGTTGACGAAGTCGCCATCCATGATGAATTACTGGATTTGATTCGCAAATCTTAAGCGGAAGATTACTCCTTCACACCAAAGGAACGCAAAAAATACACAGTCACACTCAGAGATGTAGAGTCGGCATTCAAAGCTACACAGGTCAGAGAAAACATCGAAGTACAATGTCCGAACATCTGAATCGACAATGTCTTACCGTTAATCACCGGATGGTCTAAAGCGAACGGCGTGAATTTAAACTTATACAAAATAACCCTCAACCAAAAAGAAGACCAAGACCGCCTCCATAAGCTCCGTTTCAAACTTCTCCGGATGCCCGGAAAGGATCCCATCTTTCGAATATATCCAAACCCCATTAGCAACGGCCACATCATCACAACCAGTAACCTCTATACTCGGAAGTCACGAGAGGAAGAAATTCAACTATTCCCCGGAACGCTGTACCACAAGAGAACCCCCTTCAAAGACTCCACAACGAAACAGTCCAAGTTTTAGGAATATCACCAGTGGAACTCCTAAAAAAGGTTGCCCAATTCTGGCCGAAATATGATGGCACGCCAACACAGGACAAGCCAATTTTGTTCATGGAACTATACCTTAACCTGTTAATCGAGACTCCAATTATGCGACACACCTACAAAACCACGCACATGAGCCTGACGCTATGACAAACTCTATGAAATTGCTACACAAACAAAGCGAAGGACCGAGACGACATCCTAGAAAGGCTTGAAATTTATAAACATAGAAAGACAGACGGTGACATTATTAACGGACAACTTGTTACCAATTCCGACGCAATTTTCTCAGTCCTAGACCAGACTATAGACGAAAACGGAAACGAGATGAAACAGAACAAATGGACAGCCAACAAGCAAAAAAACAAAAACATAATATCCCTCTACCTGGTATAATATAGCACTTGAGTAATTTACTTCCTGACCTGATTACCCATCCACTAATTACCCATCCGCTAATTACCCATCCGCTAATTACCAATTCGCTAATTATCCATCCTAACACAATATAAAGTCGTTCCCTTCAACACATCCTTTAGACACTGAAGATGACTCAAAGTAGTCGAACGCGTCTGTTCACACAACTAAGCAAGGCCCGACGGCTTTTAAAGAAAAAATAAAGATTAGTTTAGTTTAGGTTTTAATCTGTAAATAAGCAACAAAAAGACAATAACCGTAAGAGCAAACGGAATAGAAAAATTAACGGTAGCATTTCGAAATTGTAAAGTATAGACTAAGGTCGTATAAAGAAGCTGAAGACATTTGATAAAAGTGTCACTGTCAAATGAATCGTAACATTAAAAGTAGGTTAAGTAACATATTTCAAAAGAAAAGTCTCAATAAAGTACAACTACTACTACTACTGTAAAGACCCTAAACGGCTAATTTTAGCCTTTTCGAGTAGTGGAGTAGAGGTAGCGCTTTGATACTGTTACGTCACCAAGCGATTCCAGTTGGGGGCCTAAGGGTCCCAGCTATCCCGTGGAGACGGGATCGGAAGGCGCCATTCGCCAACCCTTGAACTGCCCCCAGGAGCAGGTGTTGGCAAAAATTTAATCCGATTGGCGATTAAAAAGTTAATCGAGATTGATGATTAAGGATTCATACTTTCAATCGTCGATTAACGATTAATTTAATCAAATCGTTAATCGTTAACCATGATTACGATTAAGTCACTGGTTATCGTCGTGTAGGGCGTTATTTAGTTTAAAAAAGCTCAATTGACTTATTTTTAAATTATTTCAAGAAAGTGGAGGTTAGGTATCATCGCAATTCGAATGATTGATTTTTTTTGCATATTTTATCAAAGAAGGTTCAGTGTGATGCTGAGAGTAAAGAAAACGCACATAATTTGTTTGTAAATCGTTTATTTAATCACGATAAACGGTATTTTGAATTTTACGATAGTTGAACAAAAATTAAACATTTTCAAAAAACAAAATAAATAAAAAAAGAAAGAAAATACATTTTTATAGGATATGTACATAAATGCTCTTAGTATTACTTATAAAATTTATGATCATTTTTTTTACGTAATTTAAATTACATTCCATGATTACTTTTTCTTCGAATAAATCATCTGAAATTCTGTGCGATCTAGATGCATTCACCATGGTCGCAAATTAAAACATCCTCTCTACAGAATCCGATGATGGCATATGTGTATTGTATATTTTAGATAAATTTTTCAAAGGTGGTTAGCGAATTAAAAGGCTTAATTCACGACTTTTTTTTAGAGAAAAAATTTAAAACTATTAAATCAGACCTCTGTCGAGAACTAACAGTTTCCAACCCACTGCCAGAATTTGAGTTAAAATCATAAAAATCGTCCTATTTCCGTTTATTGATCTTGTTCAGATAATTCTAAATATTGAATTGTTTTCAGCCATCTTAAACATGTTTTTTGGTTGTCAGGGTCAACACATGTCAACCATCGGTTCTTGAACTTAGGATAAACTAAGGATGCAATAGCAGCATTTTTTGCACTTTCATTAGAGAAACCTAAAAATTCTCCATAACGCTTTTCGACACTTTCCAAATATTCTCATACTAGAGCTTTGCAATACTTCAGATTTTGACGTTCCAGCTTTTGTAAATTATTTCTCATAGAAATTAAACATGGAGCAACAATTTCATAAAATGTATCACCCTGCAGTATATTCAAAGCATTCGCCAATGGCGCTGCAAATTGCGAATATTCTTCGATATACTGGAAATCTGCATCTTTAAGTGGGTTTTAAATCTCAAGTGCCTTCTCTAGTGGAAAGCTTTTGCTTCTTTTTTTCGAAATGTATTCAATTGCATCATAAAGACTGTTCCATCTTGTGGCTCCTGGATGAGTCAGTGTATGCCCGAGAATGTCTTACATAATCTCTGCAGATTTCGGTCGCCCAGCTGCACTCCAGAGTTCACTACATTTTCTCATAACATCAGCATGTGTTTCTCCAATAATGCAGATTTATAAGATAATATTTTTTGCAAATCAGAACTTGCAATCAAATTGAAAATGTGCGCATTGCAACGCATAAGAAATGGTAGCGAAGTATTTTCTGACATTTGGTTAATTGGATGCATGTCTTCACTTTCCATACAAATCTGATCTTCGCCATGATCTGTCGCATCGTTACTTTCGCTGTTTTCATCGTACTCTTCATTGGCATCGAATTCTAAAGACGTTTGATTTATGCCAAATTCTTTAAACGCTTTGACAAAATTTGCACCGTTGTCAGTCACCATTGATGTAACTTTGGAGGGGTCAAGATCGAATTCTGAAAATATTTCCAATAACATGTCTTTTTTTCAGTCGTGCCTATGGGCTCCCCTAAATCGTCGACAAGCTATAGCAGCTGAGTGTCTTTCCAAATCTGCATCAACCCAATGCACAGTTACGCCGAGAAAACTCCTTTTTTTTGCCCAACTAAATGTTGGCGGTAGTGCAAACTTTATTAACTGATGCAAGTTTTTCTTTAATTGCAGACATTTGATCATAAAACTGTTTGGCAATATTTTTCTTAGTGATCGCCTTCCAAACAACTTCAGTCCAAAATTTCCATCATTTTTGTAAAAAAGGGATCCTCTATAGCTCGTAGAAGTGTTCAGGAATGAACGAAATAATTAGTAGTATTAACTTCAAATTGTTCTTGTGTTACCATGTCCTTTTTCATTGAAAGAGTGTTGTCGGCGGTTTTGACATTAGTTGTTTTCTTAGCCTCGTTATTCTTCATGTGCTTTTTAAAATCTCCTAGTACATCTGAACCATGTTTTCTTTTCAAGTGTCCAATAAAATTCGACGTTGTTGTCCTGTATCCTTTAATCACCGTTTTTTTTTTTGATGGACACTTGATACATGTTGCAGCAAGAATCTTGTCGAAAGACTCGTCAGGAACTAGTTTGAAGAAGGTGCCGTCAAATAAAATAGAGGACGAAAAAGATGATTCCCTTGTTAGATTTTTTCTCGTGTCTCCCGTTGAAGATGTAGCTAGATTTTCATGGCCGATTTCACTTTGTCCACTAGAATTTACACAATTAACAATACAATATCGATGTCGGCTTCAACGTCTATATCCATTTTTAATACCGTAGGAACTTTTATCTGACAGAAAATAATAACTCTGACGTGCGCACGAAAAAATTTTGTTTACTAAGCACTTAGTGTGCTAAATAATACTACATACACATCAACGCAAAATACACGTAGACCCAAAACCTACATGTACCCACCAAAAAGAACGGTTCTTCCTATTGTTTACGTAACGCCCAGTCCAGACTCTACGTCTTACACAACGTTCTGCCTGCGCAATAAAAATGTAGCGAAATTGAAAGAGCGTCCAGACGGTGCACATCTTACCAACTTCTTTGCGCAGATCACGGATATTTGTCCTCTACCAGCTCAAATATCGCTGCAACTGCACAGTTCTTCAACGTTGCATTTTTCCCGTCCACACGCAACGTTTTGGTTTGCGCAGGCAAAGTTTTGTGAAAGATGTAGCGTCTGGACCGAGCTTAAGGTTCAAACAAAAAGATAAGCGCATTTAGTGATTAGTTTTTAAGTAAATGACATAAAACATTTCATCAATGTAAACAAAATAACGATTGCATGGCAATTTTATATGATTTTCATCGGCAAATGTAATAACTCTACTCTCTGCATGACATTATCATCGTTTATTCAATTATTCAAGATGATAAAAATTCTCTGATGAATAAGGAACAAAGTTATCATCAATGTATATACACCTACTCAAATTTTTCATGTGTATGCGTTGATCATGAGATTTCCTTTTTCATCAACTTCAATAAATGACTAATCGATGATAATGTCATGCAGAAATTAGAGTTATTACATTTGTCGATGAAGAAGAATAAAGTTGTCATCAACACATGCAAATAGTCCACTTCCTGCATTGCATTATAATAGGGAAATGAAATAGTCCTATGATGATTTGTTTATTGTCTCGGGGTTAGAGCACTAGTCGCATAAGCTGCAGTTCCTAGGTTCAAGTCTCTAACTTTAAATCAATGACCTTAAAAAGTTACCAATTCAACAGCAATTAGGAGATAAAAACCTCATTTGTCCAGAAGTGACGACAATGGAAGCACTTCCTTCTAAAAATTCACTAAGAAATAATTCTTTCAAAGTCCCGCTGAGTTAGTTGTATTGCAATTGCAGTATGCAGGTAAAGAAATAACACCTTAAATTTTTAGTCATACGCTTACAAACTCAGGAATCCTGGATAAATTTAATCTGCCTTTTAATTCACGTTAATTTACACGAACATCTTATTTTATACTGTAAAACAATAAATTTAACACAGTGGGTCTCATAAAACAATCTTTCATCAAATTAGCGATTGATGGTTAATGATTACTAAAATTAATCGCGATTACGATTAACTACCTTAATCATGATTAATTTAATCGGGATTAAATTGTCCGATTAAATATTCAATCGATACTTAATCGATTAATGCCAAGTCTGCCTGGCGGTCTATGGAGTTGCAGTACCCGTAAGTGCACAACTTTGTATAGATAAAAGATACCAGAGCCAATTTGTCGGACAAAGATGGTTCAAGAATGTTGTACAAAACTTAATAATCTGGTGCCAGGGCACGTAGGGGTTGAAGGTAACGAAACAGCTGACTTCTTAGCGAATAGAGGATCATAGACAGCGTTCGTTGATCCTGAACCCTTCAGTACAGTCGATATGCACTTTGTGAGACACCTGAAGGAAGTAGAAACTAAAGAACGGAAGAAACACTGGAGTAGTAATCCAGGACTTAAAACATCGAGAGCGTTCCTTCGTGCCTATGATGAGAAATGACTCAAATCGTACATCAAATTAGGCAAGAATCAACTAAAGAGTTTGCAGCAGTGTAAACTCGGAGGATACCTTAACCCTACAGTGCACGATTTTTTTATTGCAAGGAAAAAAATTATATACCTTTAAATTTAATCGTTATTTAGGGGAAAAATATTTAAAAAAATCGGTGTTCAATATTTCTTGAAATATGATGATTAATTTGGTATGTGCCAGATATGTCACAAAATGCATTGGGATTGTAAAAAGTGCCATATAGGCTTCAGCGAAAATGAAAGAAAACACTCCTTTATTATATTTTAATGAGAAATAAAATAATCATTCTGACAAACTTAAGGTATTACAATAACACAGTATAAAAAATTAAAAACAGGAACTTTTTCACAGCAACATAATAAAGTTTTTACTTGTTTGAAAATAATTTTACATATTTTTACTTATGGAATAATGAAAAACAATTTTCATCTTTATTTAGACACAGTGCCACGTTACATTTCTCGCAAATAACGAAAGACTTGCCCTTACAAGCTGGCATCTTACAACGCTGTCTAGTTGACGACCAAAATGGAAAATGTTCGATGCCATCAGTCCTGGCGTCTTTCGAAGACGACGGTCGTCCTCTTTTGCGTGTTAGTGAGCTTCCAGAAAGACATAGAGCTTTTGCCGCTTCCAGTCGAAATTCACGCAATTTCACCACACATGAATTATTTTCTCGTTGTTTCTCAACCCTCTTTTAAAGTAGCCAACTGTTTATGAGCATCACATCGAAAAAATGGTAAAATAATCGCATGTACCACTTTCTGGTGCTCATTTTTATTTTATGTTTTCCGATGTATGAGTCAAGTAAGTCTACACCACCCATGTGTCGGTTAAAGTGGCGAATAATGCTAGGACAATCAACCTCGATGTACTGCTTGCTCTTCTTACAAAATCTCTTTACTTACTCTTTAGGCTGTTCGCCGACAAAAGAAGATGCTAGTGTCACTGTTTTGTTGTCTAACCACATAACTGCAACTACTGGTATACCCTCTACAATAGCCTGCCATTCTTCGGAATATCCGCGTGGAGTTTTGGCTTTCAATAGCTCCTTCTGAGATGGTCTTTGAATATTTGTTCCTAAGCGGCCTCTGTGTATAGTACCTAGAGTGTATATTCCTGATTTTGCTAAATGAGCAATCCAATCAGGAGAAGTGTAATAGTTATCAAAGAAAACTTTGTAATTTTGTTCTTTAGGAACACTTCGACAGAGGCGGACCACTATATTACTACTCGCACCTAAGTCAGGCTCCTCTGCCAGCTTCAGGTCAGGGTCATTTTCAGTACCCGAGTAGACTTCAAAACCATACGCAAAACCGGTGTTATCGCACAAAGCTAAAAGTTTGTATCCCCATTTATGTGGCTTATTTGGGAGATATTGACGCAAAAAATTTACAGGCCTTAGTGGCACACATTTGTTCGTCTACCGACAGCGTTTCTCTTTTCGGGATGCTCTGACATATTTTTTTCAAAGTTTGTAGAGTGGGTCTGATACGAAAAAGGCGGTCATGTCCTGGTTCCCCTCTAGGTTTAAAATTTTGGTTGTCATTAAAATGTATGAACCGACGAATTTTTTCAAAATGTGTGAGTGTCATACAGTCATAAATTAGTGGCATACCTAGTTCAGTGTTCCAAAACGACCGTATATTTGACTGAGAATTCAATCCAAATAGAAGACAAATTCCTATATACTTCCTGAGCTTATTCGTAGTAGCAACAAACGGCTTCGAAGAATCCTTTTGAATACTATATTTTGTAGACTTTTCGGCAATGTGCTGCAGCAAATCGTCATCAAAAAAGTACGAAAAATATTGCAGAGGCGTTTGAAAGTTGATTATTGGCTCACATAATTTGTCATCTCTTTTGAATGATGGAGCTGGTGATTGACAATTTGACTTTCGCCATATATACCTTCTCTTCCTATTAGCCTTTAATGTGGTATTTGCAGGTTGAACTCTGGAAGTACTTGGCTTAGGCTGTGATATCGGCAGTCTAGTTGAATTCTCAGTTGTTGGAGCATTTCCATCATCAGAATCGCTAGGCTTAATCACTAAATCACGCATTCTGATAATATCATTGTCACTATCCTCATCAGACATATCAAGCTCATTTTCACTACCCGATGGTAGGTTCAAAGTGTGCTCAATCTCTGCTTTTGTAAGGGATTTGTAGGGTTTCATCTGAAAAAAATAAAATACTACATAGCACCCATATTGCACGGTGTCCCATATCAGGCACATACTCTAAAATTCAAACTATTTCTTGATTTGTCACTAAATTTGGCAAAAACTAGTTTCATAATAAAATAGAAACATAAACTTACCACCTCTAGTGATTATTTCTAAACGAAAACACAATATTTTAACACTTTTTCGCACTAATATAACTGACATGATAAATATTTTTGTGCACTGATCGCTAATTCAACTTCAAAGTTGTTTTCTTATCACTGTACCGCTATGTCAACGAATGCAACGCTCTTCTATGTCTTGCTATAGTGCTAAGTGATGATTTTTTAAAATGTATGGTGTTAAATTGAATTGTGCGCTTTAATATAGGCAATATTTATGTATGTGCCATATGTGGCACACTATGCGCTGTAGGGAGAGAATGAGTCTTAGGAAGATCGGCGAGTGCAGGTTCTGCAAGTTTGCAGATGAAATACCAGACCATTTTCTGACGTGCTGAGGAGCTCTGTTCCAGAGAAGGAGAGACATTCTGGGAACTTACTGCCTACCTGAGGAACAACTTAGACACCTGGAGCCAATGAAGATCATCTACTTTCTGAGAGAGGTTGGTCTATTAATGGAAATCTCGCCACTCCAATGAGGGGCACAATAAATCTTTAAGGGTTGAAATGCAGGGCACCCATTTCAAACATTTTACAATATCTCAAGGTGCGGTTACTTTCTTGATTAGATTTGGAGATCACAATCAATACCGGTACTCCAATTATATCGACCACCGAAGTAGCTAAGGATCAAATCATTTGCAAACACCGTGCTGTCAGCCAATTGTGCAATATACCATGGAAACTCCGCCTAGGATAAAGTACAAAGCCGGCCCCGGGGAGTTGTAGATCTTCACAGGTAGCAATCGGCACCCTCATATTAACAAAACAAATTTGTATAGTGTTGCAAAACATGTAGATTCGATTTTCCAACTATTTTTCCATAGTTTTCCTCCTCACCATTCAAACATACATGAGCTATTGCTTTGTTTTCACAAACAGCAACAATGTTGTTGAACAACCGAATATTTTTTCGCGAATTATTCTCATCTTTCCTTATGCAAGCAAGAATGCATGCAAATGTATGTACTTTTATGAATATAGATATAACACAATAAACCGGAAGGAAATTCGGTTTGTTTTCGCTACTGCATATTTGTTGCCAATTCAATTCTAAATTTCACTTGTAGTTCGCATTTTTCGATTTTAAAGAGATAGCAGCTCCACACTAAAAGTACAGTTAACTTCAATGGTCTGACCCAGATTCCCCCCTTCTTTTGAATAATAACAGGTGATCCCTGCACCTTTTATGCTACTTCCGATTCAAACAATCAACGACAAGCAAAGGCTTAAATTTTGCATTGTTAATTTTTGATTTTACGTAATCATTTTCTCTGCTCAATTACGGCTTGCATAAAAAAGGAACTAGATCACTGTAATTATCATCTTCTCATCACGACCCCCTGGCTCCTCCAGCATTGCTTTGAAGTCGATCATTTGCGGGATTACATTTCGATTCATATGACCATCGAAAGCCTCTTTGAGCACTTCCCAAGGCATCGTCACATCCATCCACTGTCGAACAATTTCAATTTATCCTCAAGGAAAAATATTACCCATAATGGACACCCGCTTTAAGCTCTTCACCCCCAACCAACAAGCAGTTGTAGTTGTAATTATGAAAATGCACAATCTACTTCATATTTAGATCATAATGCATAATGGTATAGCCGTTAGTTTTCAACAATTTTTTTATGATTTTGTTCTTATTTTTTTTATTTTACTTCGTCGAACAATGAATTATATGCGCCTGGATGCATATAAAATGCCACTGAGTCGGGCTCTGCTTTGCAGGCTGCATCCACAGAGTCGAAGTTGGGGCGGTAGTGGAGCACGGCGCGGGTGGGTGGACTTGGGCTTTGGTCGATTCTAAGCAAAATGGTTTTCTGTCTGTTGTTTTGCATCCATGCATCCAAGTGCAGTGCAAAATGCAAAGTACCAGCCATTTGGGGCGTAAGTAAGGCAATAGTGTTGCCGGGTTGGAAGACTTATGTTTGCAATAATGTTAAGGAACACATTTTTTCGTTGGAAAGCAAATAATAAACTTTTGTTGTACTGAGTATCCATTGTTTGGGGAATGTAACAGAAGAAGTGAAAGCATTTCTTTAGAAAGGGTACAGTTGTCGCATGTTAAGGTGGATTTCAAGAAAAAACACCCTTCAAGTTGAGTTAGATAATGTTTGCATTATGCACTAAGGGTCTTTGAACGACCATATGTATTTGAAAAACGATTCTGCGAACTCGAAACTTTTACAACGATTTATATTTGCATTTCGAGGAATTTTGAATAGTGTTACAGACCGACATGCTTGCATTTCGACTTGTGATGGTACAAAGCTTTTTCGTAGGCAATTCGAAATCATGTGGATTTTCAATTATTCTTAAGAATTAACCCGCCAGTGTTTATCTATTCAGCAGGTTTAAGAATAGTTCTTGAATTTATTTTATTTCGAATCTCAAATGTCGATCCTGAAGGGTTTCATTTTCGAAGCCAAATGCAATATGTAGGTAATTACATTCCGGGAATTAATCAAGCACAGATTAATTTTCTACAATGACACCTGGAGTGTTTACATGGATGTTAATATGTGCGTAAAGTACTGCAGCGGTCGTCTGCTGCCTCAACGAGCGAAAAATTGATGCTACGCTTGAACTGGCTTTACCTGGCGACGCGTAAGCGTGCTGGCAGGTAGCGTTCCGATGTTATGGGGCAGGTTCTTTCCGTCAGCGCAAGGTCCCAATTACTTGGGTCACCAGAGTCACGGAAAAACGCAAAAAAATTATTCACTCCATAGGCGCCAACGCCTAGGTAACAAAACGAAAGCGATTACATATGAAACGCGACGACAAATACCCTGTTAACTACACGCGAGGCGATTTCGTCTTTGCCGAGAACGGTCGCGACCCACAAATAAGAGTGGGGCGTCCAGGTGGTGGCGGTACCCCCACGCACCCCTCTCAATCGAATCAAGAGTCCAAATATGATGCCTTGGCCCATATCGGGTGCGGAAGGCCAAGCATCCTGGCGAGAACCCCTGCAACAAAGAAAAGAGGGAGAGCGCACCCGCTGGCTAGCTCATGAGTGGAGGGGCCAGCCAACGTGGCGGGTCCCATACACATTCGAATTTAAAGTGGAAAGACTGCATATTGTTTTTTTAGCTAGACATTTTTTTATTCTAGATACAGCCAAATTTCCTTAATTTAAGTATATTCCAAAAATATAGATAATTTAATATTTTAATCGCCCCTTATTTAATACTTCACAATCTCGCTGACAAATGAAAAACCCGCCCAGTTAGCTCACCGGGTGTATTTCGAATCCTTCTGTCAGTTTCTTCTCTGTCTCTTCTTTTTTCTATTCCCTAATCTTGCACAGTTCAATTCGGATTACAGTAGTAGAATGGTTCATGCACTGACTAATAGTTCTTATACAAGCATTAACTAGTGGTTTTTAAACAAACTATATTTTCATTACAGCTCGGTTAAACTGACTAGTTCATCGACCTCGACTGATTTTCAAACAAGATGAAGTAGCAGGAGGATGCTCCTGCCAGAAGGGTATTGTAAAACAATTAGTAAATCAAAAAATATATCCTGTATATCAAAACTTGACTAATATATAGATTCCATAAATTGAGTTCGAAAAATTATTATGGTTATTATGGTTTTCAACTTGCCACCATTTTGTTTCAAGTATTTTGACCCCGTCGCTTGATTAGTCATGATAACACATGAATATTACAAACCATTTCTAAAATTTTTATCAAAATTCCTACATATTTGGAGTGTCTAGGTCCGTTGCAAGCGTGTATCTCCCTAGTATCACGCGTTAATGTTGATGTAATTGTTAGATATTCAATCGGCTGTAACTTAGCTATTTATTGTTCAGAAAAATTAAATTATAGATTTTGGGAAATTTAAGGGTCCCATCTAGATTTTAAAGACAAAAAAGCAAAATTTATAAAATGAACTATTATTAACAAAGTTGATCGAATTTCGACTTCTAAGGTATTTCTTGCCCTTGTGAAAGAAAAATTGTCAGTTTAAATACTGTTTTGAAAAGCTCTTATAGAGAACTTTCATTTAATAATCATATCGGCTACCTTTGATGAAATTTTTTGCTCAGCGGCCACTCCCTTGTACTGTAATCATCGATTCATGGCCTATTTTTTCGTATCCTAGAATGGTTACAAAGCCCATTTGCTAGGAGCTCTCTCCCGCCTCCTCGACTTGTTTTATCTATGAGTATTAATTGGAGGTACTCATTTTAAGGCATTCATTAAATTGAATCAAATGTTAAAAGCATGCGCCTTAAACGTTAAAGTTGGGGCAAAATACATCAAAATTATTCAATCTCCGCATTTAAAACAGCCACTATTTTGCTTTACGATTACTAATACCGCTAGCTGGGCCAATTCTCAAAGAAATTCATGACACCTATCGTTCCTGAAATTTTCATGCAAATCCTAGCAAAGCTGTAGTATCTGAGTCGGTAATAAGCGCATATTGTTCCATAGCCATATGTTTTCATAGTAATACAGCTCATATTGTTCCATTGTAATACAGGAAAATTCAAATCGCTGTAACTTCATTAAATACCATTCGATCTTTATGAAACTTTCAGGACAGATTAATCTTATAAATAATCATCTTTGTACTGAATTTCATTAAATTTAAGGGCACCGTTAATTCAAGAAAACATAAAATCGATAAATCATACTATTACTAACAAAGTTGAGTGAATTTCGACTTCTCATGTATTTGTTGTTGTACTCATAACGGACTACATTCATGATTTTTTTCAGATTTTTCGGGTCAAACGTGGGGGGGGGGACACAAAAATTTTCGTACATTTCCCCTTCCCCTGCACCCTTCGAAGCAAAATTTTTCATTTTAAGACCTGGTTTGAAAAGTTCTCATTAAGACCTTTCATTTGATATCCATATTGCCTACATGCGATGAAAGCTTTTTTTCAGGGGCAACTCCCCTATATGGGGAGACCCCCCTTAAAGACCTTATAAATTTTTTTTCGTATTGAAGAGGGCGTCACTTTGCACCTATCTACAAAATCTTATGTTTCTAGCTTATGTAGTTTCGGAGAAAAAGTGGTGTGACACACGGACGGACGGACGGACAGATAGGACGCGATTTTAGTAGGGTATTGTAAAATGATTTTACAATACCCTAAAAAAGAAAAGCAAATCTTAAGTGACAATTCGGGTTTCCTCTCCCTTTTCTAAGGTTACAATCTGAAAAGCAAATTTAAAGTGACAATTCGGTTTCAAAAGTGGTTGTGTTGCTTTGTACTTCTGTAGTTTGTGGTTCAGATCCCTGCGAAAGCCACATACGTATTCGCGATTCTACAATTTCGTCATAAGGCAACTGAGTCAGTTGACAATTTTCGATGTCTTTAATAACGTAACGGTTAGATGGTAATGTTTTGTGTATAAGGTACGGTCCGCGGTACTTAGGAATTAGTTTCTTATTCGTGCCAACGGTGGTGTCGAGGTTACGAATAACGACATATTCTCCTACATTGTAAGTTTGAAGAGGATCGCTGTGCTTCTGGAAGTACTGGAGATTGGAGTTCTATGACTTCTGAATGACGGAGGCAGCGCGTGCCCTGAGATCATCTAGGTTGCGATCTGGGTTCTCATCTGTCTTCTCGCTTAAATCTTCAGTTAATTTGTCCACAGTTTTACCTCTCTGCTGTATCCCGAACAGAAGTTTACTAGGAGACTGTTTAGTGGTACTGTGGATGGTATTTTAAATGCCGTACTCAATCTGGGACAAAAGATTATACCAATCAGCATGATTAATGGGCTCACTAAGTCTGGCAAGTACTCGTATAGGTTTTAAAATTCTATTTACCCTTTTCCACTTGCCCGTTGGCTTGTGGTGACGCGACCGCAACTTTCACATGATCGATGTTCTGTTTAGCCAAGTATGTACTAAAATCCAAAGAGCTGAAACAAGTTCCTCGGTCAGTTATTATGCATCTGGGATAACTTTAATAACTAAAATATTTATCATGGCTATTGATAACTTCTTGTGTGCTTGCCGAGTTACAGTTCACAACTGGATACAGTTTAACATATTTAGTGAATCCACCTACAACTAACAATATATATTTCTTCTTTGAGTTTATAGTAGGTAAAGGCCCAAAGTGGTCCAAGTGTACAGTATCAGATGGTTTTCGCTCCTTCGGTATGTTATAGGGATTTTGTTCATTGGAACAATGCGGTGGCGAGCACATAATACATTTTACGAAGTTTTTTATGTATTTTGCAACTTTTCCTTTCAGGGTCAGAAACCAATAGTGTTCCTTCAGTTGCTCAGAAGTTTTTTTCCATGCCTAGGTGACCAATCATTTCATGCGTCAAACGAATCACATTATCCTCAATTTCTAATGGTACGTACATTTGCGTTTGTCGGGACTCATTTCTTTTAAAGACAAGACCGTGAAGCTTTTGGATGCGTTCGTCCCGGTTTAGGGTGGCTTGGATCAAAAAGTCTAAGTTGTCACTGTCAACAGTGGCTAATCCTTGATCAGTTACATCAAATGTGCTTCCGGGTTGTGGGTCTGCGGAGATGCTAGCATTCTCATTAGTCTTGTACGTAATTATTGATTTTAAAAGCAGGATACATGAAAGGGTTGTCAATATTGGCATGAGCAACAGCGGACATTAGGACAGGACAGTAAGGGGCATTAGTACTGGCTTGGGTTGATTCGGGGTAATGGTCTAAGGATGAGTTTTGTTGAAGGTGATTAAGGGCACAAGTCACGCAACGAGGATCCGTCATCTGTTTTGCATCAGAAATAGTAGCTCTAGAATTAGTAAGGGAAAGAAGCGTAGGACCGACTTAATGACCCGCGGATACTCCGCTTCGGTGCTGTATCATGTAATAATAATTATCAAGCTTCTCAAGCCCACCTGACGATTCTTGGATTTACATATCTTTTGTTAAGAGTGGGCGTCAGAGAGTTACAATCTGATATTATCTTAAAAACGATGCCTTCTAAATAAACTCAGAAGCGCCTTAGTGCATAGATAATGGCCAATGTCCCCAGTTCGAAACTGTGATAACAAGATTCAGCGGTTGTGCTAGCTTTCAAAAAAAATAGTACAGAGTGAAACTTATTATCGACTTGCCTTTGTAACAATATTGACCCGTAGCCAGAGGAGCTAGCATCGCAATGCAGTTCAGTTTCTTTTATCGGATCATAAATTGCTAATAATGGGGCACCGGCTAACTTAGTGCGCAGTTCAATGAAGGCCGCGTTACATTCGTCAACTAATTCGAAGGCTACACCCTCGCGGGGGATGTATTGCAGCGGTTTGGCTATTTTTGAGAATGATGGGATGAACTTGCGAAAATAAGAGAACAATCCTAAGCAGGTCTTAAGTTCCTTCTGGTTCCTCGGTATAAAATATTGCTTGATAGCTTTTATATGGGCCTCACTTGGATGCATTCCAGAGGCACTGACGGACTACCCTAAATACTCGATCTCTTCAAACTCAAATCTCCATTTTTCTAATTTTAACTCTAGGTTCTTTTCGGTAATACGTTTCAAGAATCGACCTAGCAGCTCAATATAGTCTTCAAGGGATGCGGTTGGGACCAGTACATCGTCAATTTAGACGACAATGGATCCAGACTCGAGCATATCTCTAAATATTCCGAAAGCGCTGGAATGCAGCAGGAGCATTTTTCAGTCCGAAGCGCATCCACAAGTATTCATCGTGACCATTTGGAGTTACGAATGTTGTGTATTTTAAAGATTCAGGTGCCATTCTAACTTGATGGAATCCATTACGCAGATCTAAAGTCGAAAAGACCTTCTTTCTTGCCAAACACTCGATGCAGTCTTCTATCAGTAGCAGTGGAAAATTGTCTCGTATGGTCTGTTTTTTTAGGGCTCTGTAATCCACACGCGTTCTCAATCCACCGCTTTTCTTCCTAACTGAGATTATGGCAGAAGCTTATGCGGAATTACTGGGTCTAATTATTCCATTCTTTAGTAGCTCTTTTGTGATCTTCTGAACTTCTGTTCGCTCGTGGTAAAATAATCTTCGTGGCGTGCAGTGAAACGGAGTGTTATTATTTAGGTGAACTTCCATCTGATAGTGATGGGTCGCTACAATGAGATTCATCGGGTTCAAATAGTTTTCGTAAATGGTCTTTCTAAGAGCTTCAGTGTGGTTTTTGCTCAGCGAAATATTTATTTCTAGGGTTCCTGTGTCGTGTGGGGTTAATGTAGTAAGGTCGGACAAGGTTTTAAAGTTATTGTCGGTCTGATCATTAACGGGTGCACCATCGTTGGCCGAATTTTTATCAGTAAATCTAATGTTGTTAAGTTCATAGGTGGCTTCCCAAGGAGATTCATATTTAACACATAGACTGGTCAATCCTTTGTTATTTGTCGGTTTGAAGGCACAGAAATAACTTTTGTCTTTTTCAATCGCTTTATTCTTATGACTACATCTGGGTATTAATATCTTTGAATTCATGAAGATTAATATGAGATTCCCTTAGGGAGTTCCGGCCGAAGATTATTGGTAGCGATACTGTTTTATCTGGAATCACTAAAAGAGGAATCGTTCTACATTGTCCACGAAATTTAATATAGGCATCGACCTTACCATACGTTTTTATCGTTTCATTTCCTAGGCCGCGGAGTCTCGTATCGAAGGCTCTATTGCTAATATGTAAAGGGACTTTGAATTGTTTCACAAAACTAATTGGACTGCCGGTGTCGACGAGACAAAAGTTTTACCATTTCTGTGTATTCTCCCCGACTATAAGTAAAAGCAACACTTGCCAGATTAATTGCGCTGATGGCGCTGTTAGTTTCATCGTCAATTATATCACTATCGTTCTTCGGTTCGTTAACATAGGCAACGGTATTGCGAATACCCTCATGACTTTCTTTGGATTCGGGCAATCTCTGTGTTGATGTCCGATCTCCCAACATTTGTTGCACGCTTCTCGTAAGGGCAGGAACTTTAAGTTAAAACAGCGTGGTGTTGCTTCCCGGACAGCGGGAGCGACAGATTTCGCAGCAATTGATCTGGGAACCGTTGCAGCAGGTTCACGGGAAGTTGCAGAAAATTCACGGGAAAATGCGGGTGTTAACAACGCACTTTCGAGCAGATGTTATGCGCCTTTCGTAACTCCTTCAGCTGTC
Source organism: Odontomyia ornata (assembly GCA_963969285.1). Lineage (NCBI taxonomy): Eukaryota > Metazoa > Arthropoda > Insecta > Diptera > Stratiomyidae > Odontomyia > Odontomyia ornata. Next base: position 109,136,621 of record OZ017738.1, on the reverse strand, counting down.
GGACGACTGTATGCTTCAGTATTGCGGACGTTTAGACCGTCCACGATGAAGTTAACTATATAATTCGATTTCGGTGAGTCGGGCGGGTTTTACAATTGCTTGCATTTCGAGAACATATCTCTGCCACGTCTCAATCTTCTGATCCCAACTACGGGCTTCCAGTTGGCGGTATACGTCTTGTAGAGTGAACGTGCGACCGAATCCCACCATCAGTTCGGTCCGGATGCTTGCAAAGTCTGCGGCACGAGTGGTTCTGAGAAAGGCTTTCGCAGTTCCCGTGAGGAGACATCGAAGGCATAACAGCTTAAAAAGATCATTTGTATTGGCGGTTGCCAAAAAGTCATCTAGATCGCCTACGAAGCTCCGGACATCATAGTGGTCAGCGGCGCTGAATTTGTTGACCGCATATTCAACATCATTAAAGCCAATATGTCTGGGTCGGATGACTACCTACTTCGAGTAGACTAATCGCATGTTGTAATTCGAGGAGTTCCTTCGTGTTCTTCAAAACTTCTCGCTCAATGGCCTCTTCTTCGATGACTTCGTAAGCCAAGGGGGGTCGTTGAGACAAAACAGTGGCTTTAGGGACACGGGCAGCGATTATAACATCGTGGACAGCAGTTTTCGTAGGTGCAGCGGTTTCATCGGCAGCCGTAATAGCGAGGTTAGGTCCACGTGTTGTAACCTCAAAATCGGATTCGGGTGAATCATTATCGGCAGGTGTGTCATCTTACGCCCTCGGCTTGCTCTAGTGTATCGTAGAGGAGCATCAGTTGCGCCACTGTGACTGTCAGCGGCGTATCCGAACCGGCGGTGGCGTGTCTCCAACAGTTGGTTCTTTGTAAACCAGACCATCGCGTTATCAAAACTCATTTTTTGTGTATCATTTTCCATGGTTATTCCACACCCGAGTTTTAGTCGCCCCTTATTTAAAACTTTACAACCTCGCGGACAAATTATCGAACTCGTCTAGTTAGCTCAGCGGTTGTATTTCGAATCCTTCTGTCAGTTTCTTTTCGGTCTCTTCTTCTTTCTATTGCCTAATCGTGTACCCTTCTAAATCTTCTAAATCCCAATTATGTCATACAAATTAGCGCACTTTCCACTCCTCTCTGCTGCTAGACTTGCAATGCTATTGCATTCTATTCGTCTTCACCCAGTGCACTTATACTTGAATTCGCAATGGAACTTGGATTATTTCATTGCTTTTCACTTCCCTCGCTACACTTGTCCGTTTACCTTCCTTTCCAATCTTAAGCCGGCAATTTAGTTAATAATTGTTACTTGCAAAAAATAACTATTTAGAAGGGTCAACATTTGCTCTGCTTTCAAACCACTAAGTCTCATACTTTACTCTTCCGTTCGGTTGTAGATATTCAGATAGAAATCGTAAGGAAAATGCTAAGTCATGGGCCCTTTTTGCTACCGTTGGGTTATGCAACTCCTTAAACAACTTACACTCGATATCACGTTCAGGGTTGGCTATTTCGGGATTTCAGAATTGCACTCACACTTGGGTTCACTCAAAGATTTTCAATTTTGGGACGGTGAGTGAAAGGGAATTTCACTTTTCCACGGCAATTTAGAGCTAAATGGAAACATTTGGGATTTGCTTTTCACACGACGATTTTGTTTGTCGAACTTTTTCCATGTCGCACGATTTAGTTCCACAGCGGTGTGACTAGCAACCAAATCCGTCCAACGCAACCAACGTAATCCTCAATGAACAATCACGAATTGAACGAGACACTAATTGTTTTTAGAATCCCACACAGATGACTTTATTTTTCTTTTCCCGACACAATCACACTTGCGATCACTGCCAAATTTTTCACTTTAATTCATTATATTTTTTGCACTACGTTAAACACGATTTATCTTAAAAAAATTTTCTGTGTAAAATATCAAATTCAACTTGGGAAGCTATTTCCCGTCATTTGTTGAATTTTCACGAATCATATGTTTTCAATCATATTGTTACATGTCCACACAATTCTGCGAACTACGTACTGTCGCAAATGTTATCGCAACTTTTAATAGCATCATGATCAATATTGATTAAAAAGAAGCAACCAAGAATAGTAAACGAATGACGTCAAAAGCATGTACTCAAAAGCACAAGAATAGACCAAGTAGATCCATGATCAATATCGGAAAGTAGGCAAGTGACGTCACTGCGGGTATCCAAAATTTCTCAGCCAATATACGAGAAATGGATTGAATGACTCGAGACCCTATATAAAGCTGAGCTGAATGAATGGGGGACATTGTGGTAGTAAAAACTGCGATAGTAAAACTGCGACAAGTGTAGAGCAGGAATTGAGGGCGATATTGATTGATAGTGAAGTAAGAGATTTTCGTGATATATTTGAAGACAGTTAAAACACAAAGTGATAATACAAGTGAAAACTAAATTTGCACAACAGGGCAATTAACTATTGTGCATTCTTAGTAAATAAACTCTTTAAACTTAATTTAAAAGACAGTGCGTTTTCACTTTCCCGAAACATTAAGCTTATCGACCGCAAACCATAACACATGACAATTTGGTTGAGTTTTCGAAGACAATTCGGGGGTCAAAGTATAAGAGAAATGTGACTTTTGTAAGAGCAACCAGAGGACCACTTGAGCGTGCGGATGCTCAAGCGGTGTAAAGGGCGGGGGGATTTCAATTCGTACAGGAGAGGAAGGTATTTATGTAGTTAAAAAACCTTCACTCATTTATGAATGATAATAAGCATATTTCGCGTTTATATGCCTTGGATTTTCCCACAGTATATGTTCTTCACATTCATTCATTGAAATGAGACAGCGATCGTAAAATAATTATATTTCCCAATCCGAATAACAAATCGCCAATTGGGGAATATGATTATTCAACCTCTGATGGGCATAAGGAAAATCATACGAACATTCCCCTTCTCAACATCAACGGTTACGCTGTGTGGGTGGCAGCATGCTAAGCTCCCAATCTAGGGTTCTACTGAGACCGTGGGTTCAAATTCTCTCAGGGGAAAAAAATCTTTTAAATTTCCTCAAATACAAATATTTCTGAGTGGATGTTTTCCATATAGCTAAACATTATCATGATTATATGCAAATCACCATATATTTAATTGGAAATATTGCATTTGGTGAAAATTTGGAAGATTAAAAGAGGGAATGAGATTGAACTGTAATTTCGTGTAATCTGAACGGCAGTAGATTATTGGGAATGGAAAAGGGTTGCGGGATCAATTTTGGTTGAGACGGTTAGCCGACTGAGCCTAGTGAGGATGTGGAGTTAGATAGTCGTGAAAATAGATAGGGAAATGGAAAAACCGAAAAGAAGGGGATTTGAAGGTTTTATAGGCTGGTAAAACGCAAGAAAGTCAAGTGAAAGAAATCTTAACGAGAGTGGAAATTTACGTACGGAAAATCTACCACCAATATTAGGGTGAAAATATAACAAAGAATACAAAAGCGAAAGCCAGTTAAAATAGATGAAAAGCGTATGCTCAATGAACAATTAATAGAAACGATTAGTAAATCAAATGTTCAGTGCAAAACGTGGAAAACGAAAAGTGATCGAATTTTACTTTTTCTAAAGCCAATCTTTGCCGTCATTGAATTATTGCAAAAAAGGCAAGTTTATTTAAAGAATTATAGATATTGTACTGTTTTTTGTTTATTCGAGTAAGTTCGAGCTGCGGACAAGCGAAGTAACGACCGTCGTATTTATTTTTATTTGGATTTAACAGCCCAAAAGAAAAAAAAAATAGTGATCGATTTTGTAGGTCCTACTCTCATGCAGAGAGCACCATGCAAGCTACACATTTTAAAATGAAATTTATACCTTTTTTTAGATAATATATGCGTCTTTTTGACATGATAGATAAGCGCTTTTGCACTATTCCTAACGATATATCACACAATAAAATCTATCATTCCCCATGTCCATGCTTAGTTCGAATCACTGGTGCAGCCAATGTGGCTTATAAGTAATAAGTAAGAAGGAAATATAACATTTGATCACTACAAGAAAATAATCTATACAATTTGCAAAAGCTAAAACCATATGTATGTCTTGAAAGAATTGGGTTCAATAACCGTGGATGAAAAATATGAAACTTCTATTTGTTTTGTGCTAATGTACTGGTTCTGGAAGCCTTATTTAAAATGGATGCAGCAAATTATGCAGATTGTATGACTACATGAAACCGTTTGGATTTGTGTCTAAAACAAATTTAGAATGTCACTGTAATAATGTTAAGTTATAAGAGTTATATTTATCACTGTTGTTGCATTTTTATTTCTCATTTTCATTTTCTATATATTGCAAACTATTTTAAGTCCCAAAATCTCATTCCCCAAGCAAAGATTAACTTTACAACCTATATTTAAAAATAAGCACGTGCATGCATATAAATCCTTCTCTAAATGACTGCAAATTTTTTTGCCCTCTCACATGCTGGATTTGGCTTCTTTCCTCAAACTATAAATTCCCAACCATCAACTTATAAGTATGCAAAACCATTCAGTCATTAGCATAAACACTATAATTGAAAACGGATTAGACACGGTTATGTTTGAATGTATTAGCATACACATTTATAACGTTGATTTGGTTGTTTTTATCTGACTTAAAACGATATTCACTTTCGATTTCTTCATATGAATTCCTGAAAAATTGACATTGACTCCGTAAACATTTGCCGAAATATAATCGTCGGATAAAGTTCTCCCACATCATCCGGTGATTGTTCGATAAAGTTGATAAAAATATCTTATGGTTAAATCTTGAGATACGACTTTTTTCATACCGGCCAACCAACATACTCGTACAGTATGTATGGTTCTCGTATTACGCTTGATAGTGAAAATTTCAAACCTGCTTATCTTTGCGGCTTGATCAGTTTTGATTTTAACTAATAAAATTTACGAATGTTTATAAATCAATGGCAGTAAGAAACCTTCAAATATGGTCCGTTGAAAAACTGATGATCGTAAAAGTAGAACCTACCGCGAGAACCGGTAATTATAAATAGGAAAAAAATCTCATAAATCATCGAGCGAGCCGAGGTAAGAGCTCAATATTTCAAAATTAAGAATGGGTACAGTCTGCCGTGAAGACACCTATGTAACAACAATAGTGAGGTAATGAAATTAGAAAACATGTCGATCAATATTAATAGTTACTCGGTGAGGTATTTTCGATAGTTTTAATTAGACTTTCTTCAATATTTGTAATTTGACTAGGAGGTTTGAGTCTTACTCGTACGTAATTTAACTACTAGGTTGCAATTTTACTTAAGGAAAATTGGATTATTATTTGAACACTAACATACTAACAAAAGAAAACAGGGCGACAGGAGGAATTTTCTGCACCCATAACAAAGAAAGCCCTATCTCCGAAAAACAAAATTCTACAGGAAATAAGTAAAAAAAAAGATTTCTTGACCTGCATCAAAGTTTTGATACTTTACAAAGCTTTTAATGCGTAAAACGTGTTATATTAATATTCACAACTTTATGGTGATGTTAATATAAGCTGCCGTAATACACGGTATTGAAAATCCCTAACTCCTGCTATGGGAGTTGCGCCGTTTTGAGATGATATTTATAAACTCTAAAGATTCGCTTTGCATCAAAAACTTTTAAAACTATGTAAGATCATAAAATAAAAAGAGCACATTCAATAATTATTTGTTTTTATTTAACATAAATTTGATTTAAAAGGGGTATTGGTTAATTCGTGCGGTTTTTTTTCGAAAATTTAAGCATCATTGTGAAAAATTGCTTTAGACGATCGGAAATGGTTTGTTTAGCGACGCCAAGTGATTTTCCAAGTTTGGGATGGATCTTGGTCGAGCAATGTCTTCAATTCGTGATCTTCAAACTTTTTTGGCTGTCTGGGCCGTTCATCGTCCTCCAAGTCAAAATTGCCACTTTTAAACCGTGCAAACCACTTCTCGCACATACGCTCAGCTAGAGCTATGCATACCATATTCTCCATCAAAATACGATGACTTTCGGCAGCCTTTTTCTTCAATGAAGAAGTACTACCCGCAAAAACACTTTTTTCGGCACAAACTTCGACATTTTCAGAGTAAAAAAAAAGTATTGTTGTTTACGTTTCAGCTAAATGACACTTACTGATTCTGAAACTATATGACAATAGCTTTCCAACACATATTTCGAAAGGTGAATCACTAGAATAAAAATCAAGTTACGCTATCTGTTGGAAAACCGCACCGGTACCCCTATCAATGGCGGATCCAGGGGGGGGGGGGGGGGGGCTGTAGCCCCCCCCATAGCTACGGTCAGAAAAAAATTCACTGCAAAAAATCCCGAAATCAATTTTTCCCGAAATTTTTTCTAGCCAGACAAGAATACTTTGAATAATTTTCGAAGTGAGTTTTTCAATCTTGAAAGCACATTTTTTACTTATTTCGAAAGACGAATGTGCCTATTTCATATAAAAACAACCTTTACGTCGATTTTATTTCAGGATTCATGCGATCGATTTGAACTTCCCGCGGAGAAGATAGGGCCATAAGTATTGTGTCGACATAAACTCAGTGCTGCATAATATATGCAGTATCTTTCGCGTCCGGGGCTCAACAGCTGATATGAGCAACAAATAGGTTGGGTGTTGGATCGTATTCAACGTTTTCATCTGCCATTCTTCACTTTTTTAGTTTTCACGCGTGTTAATGTGTTTTTGTGCTGCATTTCTCGATAAAGATGGACATCAGAAACTATTTCGCAAAAAGGCCACGATTATCGAGCCCAGAAATAGAAAATGGACAATCAACAGCTGATATGAGCAACAAATAGGTTGGGTGTTGGATCGTATTCAACGTTTTCGTCTGCCATTCTTCACTTTCTTAGTTTTCACGCATGTTAATGTGTTTTCGTGCTGCATTTCTCGATAGAGATGGACATCAGAAACTATTTCGCAAAAAGGCCACGATTATCGAGCCCAGAAATAGAAAATGGACAATCAGAGGTAATTTTGAACAGCTGCATACACTTATAGAGTAATTGTCTCGCATAGGCACTTTTCCCAAAAAAGCTTCTAGAATGAATTTTGTCCATAATGATATACCCTTTATGACGGAGATTTTTTGACGCACAAAATTTCAGTGTAAAAATTGAGGTTATGTTTGAATATTGTGACAAGTGAAACGAGAGTGTTTTTGCAGCTGACAGCTCTTCGGAAACTTAATATTTTAAGATCATTTAGATATATTATGTGAAAAAAATAAAAATTTCATTCGCAGAGAAAAAAGCAAAACAATAATTCCGAGAGTACGAATGCAGGAGAAACCGACGATTTAATGGTTTTTCCTTCATCAAATCAGTCTGATGGATGCGACAAACAAACATCTGTTTCACAAAACTCAAAAACATCTGGGATATCTACAACGATTGAGGTAAATTTTTAACTATTCAAAGATTGCATACTTTATGTTAGCACCAGTGAATAAGTTTTCCGCAATATTTGCAAATTCGTCAAAAGACAGAAAGATAATTGAATCAAATCAGTATTTGGTGTCACACGTACAAATGAGTGTCTTTGTTACAGGCCACAACACTCGAAAATTCAGATCGAACTGTCAAGTACAATATCGGGTCAGCTGTAGATAAATGCCATAATTTGAAGCAGGACGAAATCTACAATTACTTAATCCACACTAAAACACCAGAACCATCGTTCAAATTTCCTGTGTGTATGGAAGGGCAACAGAGCAGAAGGTTTCAATACAATTTTCTGCAGCGTTTCAAATGGCTTGCCTACAGCGAGGAAAAAAATGGAGCTTTTTGCAAATATTGCGTTTTTTTCGCACCAACCAGTGGTGTTTCGCGCTCAAGTCAGGTAAGAAAGGAATCCCCGTCGGAATTAGATTTTTCTTATGAAATCTATATAAAAATTGTCGTTTTTTCCAAGTTTGAAACACATTTACGTAAAAAACTTGCATTGACTCACGTTCTTAAATGAAATATTGTTGTCGACAAGTTCACAATTCCTTTTCAACCTATAAGATCGTCACGCTTTCCTTCAGGTCGTACCTCAATCCTTGGATTCGTTAAAACAACTTTTGTACATATGTGGAGTAATATATTATAGAATATAGACTAAAAATACTTGATTTCTCACAGGATTTGAAAACCTTCGTCTGCAAGCCTTTGAATAAATATAAGAAGGCAGTCGAAAAAATGAACCGACACAGCAATTTGTCTTATCATCGTTTCTCTGAAGAAAAAGCTCTCGAGTTTATGAAGAACATTGACAGCCGGAATTCAAACGCAATCGACATGCTTCTTGATAAGGAGAAAAGAAAGATCATCGAAAACAATTGCAAACGTTTGGGCCCAATCGTTGAAACCGTGCTCTTCTGTTCTCGCAATAATTTGCCACTACGTGGACACAGGGACTCCGGTGACATGAGGACAGCCGAAAAACTGGAAGACGCGTTGTCTGGCAGAGAGGGTATTTTCCGGTCATTGTTGGCGTTCCAAATAAATGCTGGAGATGAAGATTTGAAACTTCACTTGGAAACAGCACCGAGGAACTGTACTCTGATCAGCAAAACGGTGCAGAATGAAGTTATCGACATCATTGGACAGACTCTTCGCGGCAAGATTGTGGAAAGGATCAAAAAATCAAAATTTTTCGCCTTTATTTCTGATGAAACAACAGATGCGAGTAGAAAAGTACAACTGACCATGTGCGTGCGTTATGTTGATATAGAGGAATACGTCGTTCGCGAGGATTTTCTGGGGTTCATGCGATTAAAATCCACTGTCGGAAGAGATGTCAAAACGGTGATCTCAGATGAGCTGGAGGCCTTGGGATTAAACATCATTGATATGCGTGGACAAGGATACGATGGAGGATCCAACTTCTCTGGTAGGGAAAATGGAGTTCAAGCATTAATTTCCAAGGAACAACCACTGGCATTTTATACGCACTGCTTCAGCCATTCATTGAATCTGTGCGTTTCAAAATCTTGTGAAATCCCCGAAATTCGAAATATGCTGGGAACAGTTTCGACGTTGATCAATTTTTTTACGAGTTCATCGAAAAGAACGCAATTACTCGAAGACAAAATAAAAGAAGAGTTACCGACATCGCAAAAAACCCATTTGAAAACACTTTGCTTTACGCGCTGGGTTGAGAAACATGAAAGTGTGAACACCGTCTGTGAGTTCCTGCCATATATTGTTCAAGTGTTGGATGATTTGAAGTACGATAAGGACATCGAAACGTCTTCGAAAGCGACACAACTACTCGGTGCGATTGAAAAATCTGATTTTTTGATTGCTCTGCAAGTTATCAATGATGTGAATTCCCCTATCGTGACCGTGAGTAGGACTCTTCAACATTCTCAACTGCAAATTTCTTCGGCTTGTGCTCACATCGAGCAAATCATCGAGCTGTTTCTTGAGACGAGAAAGGGAGAAAAATCCTTCGAAGAAATCTTCCAGAAAGCCGAAAAAAGAGCTAACAAGATGGAATTAGAACTGAAAATCCTTCGCTTGTGTGGCCGGCAGAAGAATCGATCTAATATCCAAACAGAAGATCAAACAGCTTTTGGATATTTCCGGTGAGTTATTTGAACTTTTTTCTGCTTCTTGCTGTATCTTGCTGACTAACAAATGGACAATCTACTCGAATTTGCATATTATTATTCGTTCAATCTAAAATACTGAATTTCTAATATAATACATTATGCGTTCAATGCAATTATATCAACAAAACTTCTTTTCCTGAAAATATTCGAAATTAGCTCGAGTTGACGTTTCTAACGAATTTATCTTTCTGCGTTTCAGAGCTAAGATTTTTTACCCATATTTGGATCACATGATCTCTTCTCTGACTTCGAGGTTCAAGGGTGAATTTCTGAAGATACTACCTCTGGAAGGGCTGATTCCAACGCTCTGTACCAAAGTTTCTGTTGACGAAATTTTGAAAGCTGCACAAGTATACGAAGAAGATCTGAGCGGCTGCAGCGAAACAGAGCTGAGAAAAGAAATTCTTCTTTGGCACAAGCACTGCAAGACTACCGCTTTTCAACAAGCCCAAACTGCGATTGATGCTCTGCAAGTCATGAAATCGAAGAATTATGGCTCATTTTTTCCGAACGTTGCGACACTGCTACAATTATTCGCTACAATTCCAGTCACTTCAGCGACAGCGGAGCGTACTTTTTCGACACTCAAACGATTCAAGAGTTTTTTGAGAGTCAACATGTCCGAAAATCGTTTCAACGGCTTAGCGTTAGCTAAAATCCACAAAGAAATAAGAATAAAGACGGAAGAAGTTGTGGATACGTTCTGCAAATTGAAACCTCGACGAATCGAAACTTTGGACTGGTCGGTAGATGATTTTCAGTGGTGAATTCACCATATGAAACCTCGACGACTAAAATCTTCGGGCAGGTCGGGCGATAATTTTTCTGATGTAGTAACAGCGATAAGCAATTCAGTATCAAAAGTGCAAGAAGTCAAATATTGTAGCCTCTGTAGTGCAACTTGAGAAAATTCTCATACTAATTTACTGTTGTTCATATTGTCGTAATTATAATAGTAGAAAATAAAGCGTTCGTGGAAAAATTGTTTTTCTTGAAATATTAATATGTATCCACACGAATTTTAAGGGGAAAAATTTCTGCACCGAAAAGTTAGAACTGGAATTAATTATTTCAACTCAACTTTTGAGGTCCTAACTGTCAAGCCCCCCCAAACCTGAATCCTAGATCCGCCACTGCCCCTATTATTATAATTTTTGTCATTTTTGTTACTACTCGTAACATTAGGATCATACAGTGCTTCGCCCATTTTAGTTATTAGTGCACATAATGTTTTGCTGTGGGAAAATAATGGCTAAAGCTGATTCTGAAACTATATGACAGTAGCTTTCCAAAACATTGTAGCGCCGCGAATTTGCTACCGCAATGTACAAATGTAAATTCTCTCGCACTGCGACGTACAAAGAAAAGTTCTGGAGCATTCGACTACGATACGTCGACACGTACGGATCGAGCAAAACTTGAAGGGTAAGATTATCGTTTAAATAAACTTCATTGTGTCATTAAATTAACGTTGAGTATTATTTCATACGCTCGTCTGTACATTGGTGACCCCATTAATAACAAGTGAGTATGGCCAACGAAGAATTGCACGACGTTGTCAGCGGTTCAAACAGCCCAGTGAACACCGGCATAAACGTCATTCAAGACGCAACAGGGATTCAAGCCGTCACATGTAAGTTGCCACCATTTTGGCAGAGCAAACCGGAATTGTGGTTCGCGCGCGTGGAAGCGACGTTCCGAGTAGCAGAATTACAAGCGATGCAGCTCATTTCGACAAAGTTGTCTCCGAAATGGAATTGTCAATCATTACGCAAGTGTTCGCAATTAGTGACCATGAGTGCATCAGATGATTGATGCACACTTGGAATTAGAGGAACAGCGTCCATCACAATTGCTAGCGCAATTGCATTCAGTGGCAGGAAACAACATGTCCGACACCATGTTGAAATCGTTATGGCTTCAACGCCTTCCCACGCTAACACGAGCGATTCTTGCAGCAACAAAGGTGACAGAGTTAAGCAAACTTGCGGCGGCGGCAGACAAAATTGCCAGTAGCTGCGCAGATGGCAATGTAGCGCAAGTGATTAATCACGATAATGCACACATCACCGCAAACTACCACGATGAATGCATTACCCAACAAAGGATAGAAGGCAAAGCTAAAGTTAATAAAATTCAGCGGTCAGCTAAGTACGTGTATCCGCAATGTAATCAGTGCCGCCACCCAACACGATAGGCGAACACCGCACCAGCTACAAGAAAACCGGACGCGAAATGGTGTTACTATCATATGAGATTCGGAGCAGCTGCTGTGCGCTGTCGTCCACCCTGCAGTTTTCGTGTACCACCACCGGAAAACTACTCGAAGCATTAGCTCAACAGGCGACGGCTAATGATGATTCTCGTCAGAGTCGCCTAGAAATATGGGACCCGAAATCAAAAATTAAATTTTTAATCGACACGGTTGCAGATGTCTCGGTCCTCCCAGTTAACGCAATGCACAAGAAACGCAAACGCGGTGTGTACAGATTGTACGCCGCAAATGGCACACTGATAGATACGTTTGGAAAGACAACGCTAAATGTGTCACTCGGCCTTCAGCGGCAGTACCCATGGCAGTTTCATATCGCACAAGTAGCACACCCTATATTTGGGCCCGACTTCCTAAACCACTACGGACTACTAGTGGACATAAGAAACAAACAGCTACGCGATCCTGTTATAATAAGTGCAGTGGCAGGTCGGATCAGTGCGATGCAAGACGAGTCTACATCGAGCATCAGAAGAAACTCGCAATACGACGGTGCACTCAAAGATTTTCCGAGTATAACAAATCCGGCCATTAGAACCAAAGTGACTACTCACTCGGTGCATCACCACATCATAACTAAGGGACCGCCAATATCGGAACGCCCTCGAAGGCTGAACCAGGAGAAATTAAAGGTCACCAAAGCGGAAATTCAGTTCCTACAAGACAGAGGATTGTGTCGCCCATCAAGCAGCCCGTGGGCGAACCCACTGCACCTCGTAAAAAAGAAAGGCGGTACATGGAGAACGTATTGAGACTACCGACGACTGAACGCCGCCACCGTGCCAGATAGTTACCCAATGCGCCACATTCAAGACGTAACCGCCGATCTAGCCGGTAAATGTATTTTTTCGAAAATCTATCTTCTTAAGGCATTTTATCACATCCCAGTTAATGAAGAGGACATCCCAAAAACAGCGGTAACGACACCGTTCGGCCTATTCGAATTCACCGCAATAACGTTCGTCCTACGGAACGCCGCGCAATCTTTCCAGAGATTTATGGACTAAGTACTTCAAGGCCTGAACTTCAGTATTTGTTATGTTAACGTCATACTGGTCGCTTCCGAGTCAGAAGAACAACACAAGAGGCACCTTCGCTTGGTCTTTGAACGCCTCGCCAAAAACGGTCTGAGAATTAATGTTCCAAAATGCACGTGGGGTGTAGCAGAGATCGAGTGCCTAGGCCATTTGATCAATGCTTAAGGCATTCCGCCACCACCTTCTCGCGTCCAATTAATCCAAGACTACAAAAACACCCAAGACAATCGCAGAACTCCGTCGTTTCCCGGGATGGATCAATTATTATCTACGCTTCGTCCAAAATGTTGCGAGCTTACAAGCGCCGTTAAATAATTTCTTCTCATCATCAAAGAAAAAGGATAAGACACCTATCGCGTGGACAGCAGAAGCTGAAGGAAGCATTCCAGAATTGCAAACAAAAAGTTACCACTGGCTTTCTTCCAAAGCAAATTATCCAATGCGGAAACAAAATAAAGCGTTTATGATCGCGAACTGCTGGCCATATACAGCAGCATCCGCCATTTTCGCCACTAAGTAGAAGGCGCACCATTTCACATCCTCTAAGACCACAAACCGCTTAGCCACGCACTCGTGCAACTGTCAGACAAGGCTTCACCACGGCAACTCCGACATTTAAACTTTATATCGCAGTTCTCCACAGACATACAATACATAGCCGGAACTGCTAACAACGTCGCGCACGCACTATCGCGAATCGAGGAGATTACCGTACCAACTGCAAAGGATAAGGAAGAATTGCCACGTGAACAACAGACGGATAAGGAGCTACAGGAATTACTACAAAGCAATACCACGTCACTCATCTTACAACGTGTCAGCATGGGTGGTAATCTACAAGTAATAGTCGACACAACACTAGCAAGCGTTCCGCCGTTTGTTCCAACAGGATTGCGTAGAAAAGTCTTTGACATCTTCCATCATCCATCACATTCAAGCGGTCGAGCAACGTGCAGACCCATTGCGAAAAAATTCGTCTGGAAAGAGATGAAAAGGGACATTCGAACATGGGCACGTGGCTGTATACCATGTCAGCGACCGAAAGTTGGCCGCCACCAAAAAAATCCGTTGCAAGAGTTTCCAATGCCCGAAGAACGATTTCAGCACGTGCACCTAGACGTTATTGGACCATTGATCCAGACTCAAGGATATAAATACTGCCTTACAGCAATCGACCAATTCTCAAGGTGGCCCGAGGCAATACCGCTGACCAACCAAACCACCGAGACGATCGCGCAAGCATTTTACAACAACTAGGTTGCTGGTTTTGGTGTGCCGCAAACAATAACAGACCAAGGCACTCAATTTGCGTCCTTGCTGTTCAAGGTGCTTACCAGGTTTCTGGGATGCAATCGTATCAGGACATCACCCTATCACCCCGCTTCTAACGGACTCATCGAGCGATGGCACCGCATGCTCAAAGCAGCAATCAGGTGTCACGGGCAGAATCCAGCCTGGCCGCAAATACTACCCACGTAGAACGGTCAAAGAAGTCCTCGAAGCATCATGTGCCGAATTAATCGTACCACAGCAGACAACCATCGAGCCAATTCCTACGTAAGCTGCGAGATACCACGATGCAGATGCGTCCTTCAGCTACAGGGCAACGCAATACTCAAACGCTATTTTTAAACAAAGGTCTTAAAACTTACTTATACGTCTTCATGAGAATCGACGCAGTTAAGAGACCTTTGACTCAGCTGTATTCAGGACCGCACAAAGTTTTAAAAAGAATTAGTGACGTCCTCTACGCAATCGACATCAATGGGCGCATTGCCAACATTAGCACCGAACGGCTCAAACCTACCTTTATCGAAGACGTACGTGAACACACGTCGCACCACAAAGAGAAGGTTCCAAGCAGAGAAGCGCCGCAAAGGAAAACAGCGGATAACATGTTGCCCACAACACCACCATTGTCAACAGCAGATGGTATCATGATGCCACAATCAACACCAGCCGGATCACAAACGCCAACTCCAAGAGTCATACCGCCGATAAATATTCCGCCAGCAGGTTTGAAAACATATCCACCCAGCAGGAAGCCACATTCGCTTTTGGCTAAAACCGGAATAGTAGCTCCATTCGCAGCGGCAAACGACAAGAAGCCTCCCGAATCTAACTCAGTTAGATTATTGTGAGACGGCACTCCTACTTGTAAATATTTTCGGCTGATCGTGACATTTCATCCATTAGGAATGTCACTTAGGAGGGAATGGTGTAGCGCCGCGAATTTGCAACCGCAATGAACAAATGTAAATTCTCTCTCACTGCGACGTGCAAAGAAAAGTTCGAGCAAAACTTGAAGTGTAAGATTATCAGACACTGAAGATGACTCAAAGTAGTCGAAACGCGTCTGCTCACACAACTAAGCAAGGCCCGACGGCAAAAAAAAAATGAAAAAATGTAAGATTATCGTTTAAATAAATTTCACTGTGCCATTAAATTAACGTTGAGTATTATTTCATACGCTCGTCCGTACAACATAATTGGAAAGGTGAATCACTGGAATAAAAATCAAGTTACGCCATCTGTTAGAAAACCGCACGAATTAGCTGGTACCCCTATTATTTACATATTACATCACATATGAAACTTGTCCATTGTAAGTTTTTCATTATAATTCGTCAAAATTAATTAAGTCAGATTCTTCTGACTCTTGAATGCTCAGCCAATATCCACGGCGGTTAGATGGCATAAGAGGGCACAATTTTTCAACTATTTCTTTTTTCTGTTGAATCCTCGTACATTATTAATTTTCTTAGGTATGGGGAAGTTCTTGGTGTATTTAGCTAGTAAGGAATTCATGACTTTTGAACAAGGTTCTTCATATTTTGTAGAATATAAAAGATTTGTTTTTCCTCGTTTAGCTCTTAATTTAACAACATCTGTCAGGTAAGGTATGCTGTCACATCGAACCTTAAGCTTTTGGTTTGAACTGCAGTGTTTCCATGTGAAAAAGTCGCCAACCCTAAGTTCTTTGGTGTGGACATGTTGAGATTTGATCAACTGACAGCTGACCCGACCTAACCCAACCCAACCTTGAACCTATCGATTTCCAAATTTTGTCAACTTGGGCTCGACTTTTTCTCAACTGAAAAACCCGAGCCCACTGAATTAACAACAGGTTATGGGCCCAGGGCAGCTGTAAAAGGGTTTCTTCAAAAGTCAGGAAAGGAAATTGTCAGGCAAGTCGAGAAAGCAGTCCAAGACGTCAGAATCGGCAAGGACAACATAACCTATAAATAAGTTACAACGGAACAGCCATCGCACAGCAAGTCAACGTTGAGCAACGAACACGCAAGTCACTTTAAGTCAGAAAATCGCCACGAAAGATTATAAATTCATTTTGTTTATTTAAAAATTGTCAGAGGTCAGTCGAATTGTTAAATTTAAAGCAAAATGAATACTGTAAAGTCTCAATTGGAAATGTTAAGTGAAGATAGTCAAGGAAATGTCAATTGAATTTCATGGCGCTTTAAATTAGACATAGCACTTAAGAACGAATATCTGTATGATATGATAACAGGTGCAAAGCCCAGACCAGCAGGTGCTGTATCAACTGATACAGTCGCCGCTTGATTAAAGAAAGATGTTGAGGCTCAAACATTGATAGGTTTAAATGTAAACAGTAAAATTGCGAACGTAATTGCAAATTGTAAAACTGCCAAAGATATGATAGACAAATTGGTTAGTTCATATGGTACAAAGACTGATGTAACTTTAGGAACGTCCCGAATCAAATTCTTTACCTATGAGTATGATGAAAGCAAGTCAGCTGTTGAGAACTGTATGGAGATTTTGATCTCGCGAATGAAGTGTCAACTGAAAATGATCCTGTGAGGCAAAGTTGGATCATGACGAGGATCATGAGTGTGCTACCGCCAAGATTGGCACATTTCAGGACATCCTGGCAACGTGACCGGAGCAGCAAAGAACGGGGAAACTCTCATGGAATGTTTGAGACTCGAGGACGAGCGACTCAAAGAAACGTCGACAAATGCAGAGGGCAGCACCAACAACACTCTCATGGCCAGACGCAGGAAACAAGAACAGTCGTCAAACAGCAAGCAGGAAAAATCGCAGTTCGCATGCTACAAATGTGAGAATAAAGGTCACGTGCTCAAGGAGTGCAGAGGTAAACCGTGTGATGAATACATTGCCTACTGCAAGAGGAAGTATTCATGTCATATCTGTAAGAAGAAGGGACACTCCGCAAAAGACTGCGAATCTCGAAAAGAAGCGCGTAAGTCAACAAACATGAAACCAAATAGGAAGGCATTTTTGACCACGGCACTCTCGAAGGTGGGCAACCACATTTCTAAGGACAAGGCCACTTCATGGTATCAAGACTGTAGAGCCAGCCAACACATGACGTCTCACCGTGAGTGGTTTGTTCAGCTTGTTGAGTTGGACGAGCCCATCTCAATTGTGATTGGAGACTCAACCAGGCAGTCGGGAACATCGAGATGGAAGCATTTGATGGTCAAAAGTGGATGTCATTTACGTGCCAAAGCTCAACTTTAATATTTTCTCAGTGTCAGATGCTAGAAAAGGGACATGTACAGAAGGCAAACGGAAATGATTCAACGTTTTACAGTCTGGATGGCAGCGAAATTGTGGCAATGGCAAATCACAATGGAAATCTCTGCAAAATGATGCTCAGGAGAGAAGAAGAGACAAGCTTGATGGCCGTGTCGATCAAAGTCTAGCACAAGCGACTTGCCCATCAAAATGTCAAGTATGTGAGGGACATACTGAAGAGGAAAGAAATAAAATACATTGATGACTGGAATGACTATGTATACACAGTGTGCTCGTATGGTAAGCTACATAGATCCTCACACCCAAACAACCCCAAGACAGCTCAGCAACCGGTAGATCTGGTGCACGTCGACACCGGAAGATCTCGTGCACGTCAACACCGGCGAGATGAACATCCCGTCATTGGGAGGAGCAAAGTATTGGCTCATGTTCAAGGACGATTTCACTCACTACCGAACCTGTTACTTTATGAAGACGAAAAGTGAAGCACCAGAGAAAATCAAGTGTTACCTGAGACTCGTTGAAAATCAGCTAAGGAGGAGAGTGAAAAGTCTGAGGTCTGACAACGGCACCGAAGTGAAGAATGCAAAAACCAAACAGATGATGGACAAGTTGGGAATTTTCCATACATTCACGAATGTACACACGCCAGGGCAGAACGGAAATATTGAGAGAGAAATGAGAACGATTGTCGAGGCAGCCAGAACAGCGATACACATGAGCGAGTTGGACGAGAAACTGTGGGCGGAAGCGATCTTCACGATCAACCAGACTGGAACCAGCAACGTACCAGGGAAAAGTCCAGCAGAACTTTGGTTCGGAAGAAAAATGAAGATTAAAAAGCTGCGACCCTTTGGATGCGAATGTTACGTGCTGACACAAAAACAGAAAAGAGGCAAGATGGATAGAAAATCAGAAAAGGGAATTCTGGTTGGCTAGATATTGATTCACCCTGCTACCGGGTTTATTCGAAAGAGAAAAGCGAAATTATCAGCTCAGACAATGTGATCTTCGACGAGGAAAAGATGAGACTGAGGCAAGGAACTGAACGTGAGACACAGGCATCAGAGGGCACACCTGAGAAGCAAGAAGAAAGCAGCAGCGAGACAGAGGAAGAAGACGAGAACTGGGGAACTGGAGAAAGTGCTGAGGAGCCAAGCGACAACGAGAATGAGACACAGCGCTAGAAGAAGTGTCAGGAGGGAGAGTTCTGCGAGATCGTCGGACTCAGCAACCACCACCGAGACTGAGAGACTGCGTATTTGACTCCCGTCGTGGAGGAAAGAGCGCCAAAAGACCCATGATTGCTGAAACGGAGAAAATCCCGGTGAGTAAGGCACTTAGAGATGAGAAGTGGAGACGAGCATTGCAGGAGGAGTACGACTCGCTGATGGAGATGAAAACTTGGAAGCTGGTGGAATGTCCAGAAGGAGCGAAGCCGATCACTTGTCGCTGGGTACTTCGAGAGAAGGCAGACGGGAGGCCTAAGGCCAGACTTGTGGCAAGGGGATTTGGACAGAAGAAGCCCAGTAGCTCGCCATGCATCCATTCGCCTACTCCTCAGTCACGCAGCGTTGGAGAAAATGAAGTTGGGATCATTCGATGTGAAAACGGCTTTCTTGTATGGGAACCTGGAGCAGGACATCTATATGCACCAGCCTGAAGGGTTCGACGCAGGACCCAGGAAAGTTTGTAAGTTGAACAAGAGTCTCTACGGACTTAAACAAGCTCCGAGGATGTGGAACGAGAGGGTCACCACCCACTTTGAGAAGAAAATGGGCTTGATCAACAGAGATGACGACCCGTGGATATACTATAACAAGGACAAGCGCATTATGCTCTCACTCTTCGTGGATGATGGATGCGTAGCCGGCAAAGATGAAGAAGAAATATGCAAACTCTTAGACGAGATAAGCAAGGAATTCGAGGTAACATTCAGCAAGAAAGTACAAAACAAGTTAACGTATTTAGGCATGGAAATCAAGACCGACCAGGATGGTATCTTCGTGAGTCAGCCTCGCTACACGGAGAAGATCTTGAGAAAGATGAAACTCGAGCAATGCAATCCAACATCCCCACTGAGCCAGGAATGATCAACCATAAGATAAACTTCAAGAACGACGAGGCACTTCCAGCGAACAACAACTATCGCGAGGCGATAGGAAGTTTGTTGTACTTAGCCACAATAACAGGCCAGACATAAGCTTCACCGTGAACTACCTCAGTCGATTCTGCAAGAGCCCCATGAAGAGCCATCAGGCGATGGTGAAAGATGTTTTCCAGTACTTGAGAGTGACTACGACGGCCGGAATTCATTTCGGAGGAGACCAGACACTCGTGGCCTACACCGATTCAGGCTTTGGAGGAGGCTCTGAGACAGGACAGTCAACGAGTGGTGCGTTAGTGATGAGAGGAGGTATTCATAAAAACAGCGTTTGGTAGCGACTTCAACTGCAGAAGCCCAGTACCGAGCAGCAGTGTCAGTGATTGACGATGTGTGTTGGATCAAACGAGTCGCACTGGAACTTGGCATTCTAGAAGCTGAGCTGCCAATTACTCTGTACATTGACAACATATCAGCCATACACATGCTACAAAATGCACACGAAGGAAAGACGACCAGAGGAAAGAAACACATCGAAATACCACGAAAGTACATCCAGCAACACATCGGCAACACTGTGGCACTGCAACACATCGAGAGCAGCAAGCAGATCGCAGACATCCTCACCAAGCTACTCAACAGAAGAATTTTGAGACGCTCCGCTGTAAATTGATAAAGGAGGAGTATTGAGATTTGATTATCTGACAGCTGACCCGACCTAACCCAACCCTGAACCTATCCTTACCTTGCATTTTTTTTGAAACCCAGTTCAATAAATTGAACATTTTGTCAACTTGGACTCGACTTTTTCTCATCTGCTGAGCTTGCTTGTTTAACACAATTAATAAAATCCTGGAAGTAATAAACCTTTCCACTGTGCTTCATAGGCAATTCAACTTGATTGTGAAAGGAGTCAGCAGCCATAAACGTATGACCCGGATCTAAGTAAAAGATGTCAATGGTTTCCGCAGAAATGTGTGGGCGATAATTTACAAGGTAGACCAAAAAGGAAAAAAGAGTCCAGTTTTTGTTTTGTGCTGAGCGATTACCCAGATATGCTTGACATCTCTGTCTTCGTTTTTTCTTCCACACATTGCCTCATGCCACAAGATTGCGAGAGGTATTCGTTGTTTTGTTTCTGTTTGTTACCAGTAGGTACAAAACTTTCATTTGTAGTAATCGAGCAGTCGCCTAAGCGAACTACTCGCAAGGCGGCATAACATGGATCCGAATTTTAATTGCAAATTTGAAAAATTTAATTATTCCAATTTATAGGCTTATAAATTATAAAATACTTTTTTATTATAAATATAAATTTTATATAAACTTTTTTTCACTATATCAAATTTAAATTTTGCTTTATTATCATATTCCTTATGATATTTATCATTTCTATTATTATTTAAATTTTTCTATATTATTATATATTTTTTTTATTAATTTAATAATTCAAATCTCCTATTAAAATTCGGGCATGGCCACACGTTTTCCCGCGGCACATGCACGTATTATATTGGCGAAGGCTAATTGTGCAGGCGAATGAACGGTTGGTCGTCGAGTCCCGGTGCGACAGAGATACAGCAAGGGGCGACTGACAACAAAACGAGGAATCGAGATTGACATGCACTAGGGAATAGTTAGGCTAGCACGCGATTAAAAATCGATTTTTGATTTTAATAACTTCAAATTGTGCGCGATTGCCTGAACTACTGTATGTTGGTGTTAAATCTAAAGAAAATCCTACAATCCATTTGTGACAAGATAATTGATCATGCCGGATGTTCCGCAAATTACTCGAAATAAATATTGATCGGTGCAGAAAGTTATCCATAAAAACAGTGTTGTTTTTAATCGTTAGTTATACGCAACTGAAATCGTAAACACCGTGAAAGGAACGTATTTTAAAAGCGTCGGAAAAAGAAAGAAAGCTTTTTCCATAGTGCTGCGGCCCACAAACCACAAGGAAATTCCCTTGCACGCGGTATTGCCATCGTTGAACTTTTCAGTGGCTTGCGTCCTCTTCATATCGACAAGAGTCTTTGGATTTACCTGCATTCTTGCCTTTTACAACTTTCAAGCACACAAATATCAAATGGTGTACCAATAGCTGACCAATATTCGGCATTTTTTTGATCGTGTAAAGCATTGAAAGGAGAATGTCAATGTATGTTCTCGCGTATTCAAGTTCACGAGCAATATTCGGTTTCGCATGTGAAAACGTCACGAAACAATCCCCCTGGAAGTAGTGCTCTGCAGTCGGATTGCACTAGTGTTCGTTCAACGGGATTACGGTGTAGGAATATCCGTCAAATTTCATACAAGGCTTCCAAGTGAACTTGATGGTCATATTGAAAGGCATATCTTCGAACCAACAAAAACGAAACTTCATGATCATTTTGGTGAAGCAGGGAAAGGACCTGGCAGCACTTACTGCGAAGGATGTTTGGCCTGTCGAACAGCTTATTTGGTATATATGTGCACTGAAACTGGCCACGAAAAGACTTTTCGAAACATATCGAAATTTATTACAACGCAACTTAGTGTCGGGTTTGAAATAAAAGGAAGCAGCCGGTGCGATTTCCCTGCTAAATAAAGAAATTGGAGTTACAGGCGTGTTGTATGCATTCCCACCGTGCGATTTTTCGGCGGCGTTGCTCAAGCGGACGTGTCACAATATAACAGAAGAAGGATTGAAGAAAGACTATTTATTTATAGTAGTTGTACGTGGAGGAACTGCATGAAGAGATTCAATAAAGGATCATTAAAGTATTATTTTAGCCTCAGATTTGATCGATCATTTGCCGTCTTCAGAACGCAGTGCAAGGTAGCATATGATTCGTATACCTGGATTACGCGAGGTTTACGCATGGGAAGGTTAATAATGCATGGGAAGGTTAATAATAAATAATAACGCAAAAGAAGAATGAAGAGAAGAAAATTGTGAAAAAATCAAGGAAATCATAGTAAAGTAGTAGTACTAGAAACGCAATTTTAACTTAAATATGCTTCTTTCAAGATTTAGCGTCGTGTTAATGTGTTAAGAAAAAAAAACAGTGCATATTTATCGATTAGTAATTGAAGTCTTAAAAAAACAATTGATTTAGATCAGCATACGAAGTTATTGGATTCTTTATCAGGCATCATTGCAATACACCCACATCATCAGCGGGCGCCCGGCTAGGATATTATTTTTTTTTTTCCTAAAATTGTTTATGTTATTAATTTTCTTAAATTTTTTATATTATTAATTACATTGTTCACTTTGTTAGCACACTTAATTCATTATGCCGATCGGTCACAATTATTATTTACGCGATTTAAAATTTTCCCATTATAATAGATGAATTTTATGGAATGGACTTAGTTTTTCCCCCAAATCGATGTTATAAATAGTTTCGAAACGTATTTTCATGCAGCTTTATGTTAGATTGTTGCTGCCATATAGTGCAGAAGTGCTGAACTTCTGCTCACACCTTTTTATGCGTTTCAGGTGCTCTTGCCAGGGTAAGGTGGACTTCCGCTCACGCGCCTATTTATGGCATACGGTTATGTGATTCCCTTACATAATACTATGACATAAATTTGCTACGTTTATATTTTTCATTTAAAGGAAAAATTCACTTAAATGGAAAATATGGCGACGCTTACATTTGGACTTGATCTTAACGACAAAGTCCTTCTAAGTCCGTCTGTTTTCTTCCGGCCCGGTTTGTCCCTTGAGAGCAATTTTTTTGACCCTTAGTAGATTACCTCATTCTTGACATCGGTCGATATTTATTTGAACCGTGAAACTCGTGGATGCGAAACTTCTTTTGTAGTGGGTATTGTGCTGGGGAAAAGGACCCGCTCCATGACACCACAATGCTAGCCTGCCAGCGCATTCACGCGTCCTCAGATAAGGCCAATCTCGGCGAATCCCACCATCCTTTCTCGCCGAGGCAGCAGACTATCGCTGCAGTTCTTCACGGAAATTTATAATATACACACATTTCACTACACATTGAAAACTACCATTTTCTTCAATTAAACACAAATTCTTTGAAGGATTTCATCCTTGGCAACATAATCACCTTCTGTAAGTCCGCACAAAAGTATAAGGTGTCAGTGTGAGGCTGTAGTTTAGCATGTTCTTTATAGAGGTTTCTTGATTTTTCAACCTTTTCAATGTGGCACTTCCAACGAATGCAAGTCATACAGTTTTCTGATAGAATTTCCTGGTTGTGGTCTTTATCGTGTTTCTTGAACTTGAAGCACATGCTACATTCTTCATGATCGAGTTTCGTAAAGGATATTTTCAGCTCATTAGTAACCTTTCTATATAGATTGTAAAAACAGTCGCAGGAGTTTTTGGCTCGCATAAAGTCATCATACATGGTCGCTTCATTTTGGAGGTATCGTCGATTCGGAGCATGTTCCCCTCTGTGGTGAGAAATACTTGGATTGTAGCTCTCTATATGATTTATAATAACGCTCCTGTCAATTTTCTTAGGATTAGGATGCTTTCCTCGTTTTTCAGTCGAAAATAACATCATACCAGTCATTGTATCTTTGTCAATAGAAGTCAAAGTGTCATAAATAACTGGAAACTAGTAAGGAAAGACCATTTACATACCCTGACTCTTTCTCCTTTTTTGTCATTGAAAAAATATCGAAACGTATTGTTTTTAGTTTCCTATTCACCCCGAAGTCTCTTCACCGGGAGCTTAGTGGCACACCCCACGATAAAGTCCCGTTTTTCTGAGAAGTTTTTGTTCCAAAATTCGGTGTTGTATTGGCCTCGCTACTCTTCCAAAAACCTTGTGCTGCATTTGTAGCGAATTTGTCACCATAGGGGACACGTGGGGGATGGTACTCTTTTAACCCTACAGTGGATAATTTTTATTTTCGTCTAAAAAAAATTTATATGCTTCTAAATATGTCCCAGACATCCGAAAAAATTGTAAAAAAAATAAAAGTGCAATGTGAGGAGACATTTCATTTTTTTTTCTCTGTTCCATATGTGGTACATTATGCACTTACACTAGTGTTAAAGTCAAGTATTAAAATCAAGTATTTCAAGTTTTATGTAGAAAACAGAAATTAAGTTTGCTTTCTAATGGTGAAATTTATAAAAGCAACTGTGAATAACTCAACACGTCACTTTTCGCAGTATATATATATATATATATATATGCATATTGAGGATACTTGCAGCGCTGTCTATTCGAATTCCATTTAGGAAAGTGATCAAAGCCCCCGCCTTACATCTCGAGGGAAAAGAATTGCTACATTAGAGATTTTCTTCTTCATCTCAATCATACTATCTGCTATAGATGACAGTCCTTTTTAGAGTTTTGTAAAATTATTTTACAAAACCCTACTAAAATTACGCTGTCCGTGTGTCACAGCACTTTTTCTCGCAAACCGTATAAGCTACAAACATAAAATGTTGTATATAGGTGCAAAGTGACGCCCTCTTCAAAGTTTCACTACAAAAAAAATAACAAGGTGCTTAAGGGGGGTCTCCCCATATAGGGGAGTGGCCCCTGGAAAAAAACATTTATCGAAGGTAGCCGATATGGGTATCAAATGAAAGGTCTTAGTAAGAACTTTTCAAAACAAGGTTTGAACTGGTATTTCTTTCTTCAGGGGGCGCACAGGAAGGGGAAATACCGGAAAAATTCTCTTGAAATTTTCAAATAAGATCAATAATATAATTTTTTGGAGAATTCATGATTTAAGTGATTTTTGTTAGTTTGCAACAAAATGACAACCGTTGAAAGTACAGAAGCAATGGATTTTCGTTTAAACGTGCACATCTTTTTTTTATGTTTCTTGCCTTTATTCGCTGCTGGTGAATGCATTTCGAACGTTGGGTACAAAACCCTTTTGACATGACCGTAGGTCTGTTTACCCAACTTGTTTCTTTTGTGGCAATGAACCATACATGCAGAGAGTTTTAGCAATTTCTAATTGAAAATATTTTAGTTTTATTGGAGTTGATTTTTCTTCTGTTCTCCGACTCCTCTGTAGAATAACCACCAATTTATGTCGCTAACATCAAGGAGATGATCAAATAAACGTAGATACCATTTTCTTGTCCTCATTTTTATTTTGTACTTTCCAAGAAATGAATCTAATAGATCAACTCCCCCCATATGCTGATTGTAAGTTCCTACTATTTTGAGACAATCTACTTCTATATATATATTTTTTTGTTTATGACATTATCGTCTTACCTTTTCAGTGGGGTGGTGTCCAACAAATGATGATGATAGGATGACGGGTTTATTGTCTTACCACATTACTGTATTGACTTCTGTCCCATCTACATCAGCAACCCATTTCTCTGAAAAGCTCCTCTCTGTCTTACTACTTTTCAATTCTTGCAGCGATGGGATTTTCAGATCTTTACCAAGGCGATTTTTATTGACCGTTCCAATGACTGAATTCCTCGTTTTGCCAGGTAAGAAATTAGTTCAATAAGTGAAAAAATGTGCAGATTAAAAATGAGTAAGCTGAAAGAAATAATCAAAAACCTATGTTGGAATGATTTTATCACATTCGTTCCCAAAATATTCCCATTTCAGGACCAATACTTTTAGAAAAAGCAAAATAAGTAGCCGATTAAGTAAGCGCCCCGGACTTTAAGCCACCAAATGAGTGACTTGATCGGGATAAAATTGTTTTGAAAGCAATATGTGGAGAACCCGCAGCAGTCGACGCAAATGTAGATTGCGAACCTGAAAACATTATAAGCGGATGTAATTAGTTTTTCTGTGCTTTCCCGGATTATACATTTGGCTACAAGGGCGACACTTATTCAGGAGGTAAAATCTCCAGTCCTTTTATGCGTCTCCCAGTCCTCTTATGCTAATGAAAAAGAAAAACCTATAGTGATTGGGGAATCAATAAAACCCAGACGCCTTGGATTCCACTACAAAGCAAAGATGAAGGCATCGATGACATCTTCGAGATCATGAGTGAATGGTTGAAACAATTCGATCACAAAATCAAATCCGAGAATAGAAACATTTTATTCTTTTTGGACAACCCCACGTCTCATGTCAATATAATATTACGCTTGTGTTTTCCCGTCCAACATCACATCGACAGAAATGAAATATCGTAAGCTAATTTGGCGGCATTTCATTTCAAGCCTAGATTTAAATAAGTCGGCCCAAAAACTAAGTAAAAGCGTTGACATATTGAAAGCCATCACCTGAATCAATACATCCCCTGGGAAGAGGAATCTACGTAAACTGCTTCCGGAAAGCTGGTTTCCTGATTAATAAAACAATTGTTGTTTGAAAAAGCTGATCCAAACCAGCTTCGTCAATTGTTGCAGTCGTTCTCTCTTGACGTAGATGGCGACTATGTATTAATCGATGAAATATTGATTATCGAATGCTCAAGCACTGAAATCCAGGATATTTTAAATTCGGTTTTACCTCAACATGAGGCCATAGAGGGCATCGAGATTAAAGATGAACTCAACTTCGATCCAGGTAACCATTAAACTACCAAATAGATTTACACTAACATAAACATGTAAAACTGCCTGAGATAAGTTAGTTTTGTGATTAAAGGTATACAAAATGAAACCAAGTATGAAGAGGCTCTAACTATCTCTAAGCGAAAGCCCGAGAGGGGCTGTAGTGCTACAAAGAAGAAAGAAGAAGATGAAGAGGCATTGAGGCAGCTCAATCGGTTGTTAAACTTTACTCAAAAAGGGAAGATGAATTTGGATTCTCTCAAATAAATCACAACATAAGAAAGAAATGGTAGATTCAAAATTTAAGAAACAAACAAAAACAACAACTAATTATGACTCCGGTTACATATTTGCATGAAGAGTTCTCATTCTAATTTTTTTTCTTGAAAAGCCATTGGGCCTTGCTTTATTGTGTGAGCAGACGCGTTTCGACTCTTTTGAGTCATCTTTGGTGTCTTATCTTTAGTTACAAAGATTATTCATCGTTTTCAATATTGTTTATACATAGTACATATTTATATTGTTAACGAGTATGTTCCTTTATTGTTTATTTGAATTTTTATTCAAAATATAATACATATTTTTGGAAATGTAGGCAGTTTTTTTATCATACCTTATATTTTATATTACATATATACATTTTTTTCGTATCCCCCCTCCCATACGGACACCTCTGCATTACGAACAAACATTTTGGTCCCATCAGTGTCCCCACCGGAGAAGTTTCACTGTACAAGTAATTGTGCTTGAGGAATTGAAAGCTTCACTTCTGAAATTTCATCCATTACGATTTCATACCATTACTGGCAGGAATTGGAAAGTACTCTAAATGGAGTTTAGGCTTGCTCTTGCTGCCAGACCATGGATACGATGCTGCTGTTAAATGGTTTTGGTAGTAGAAAACTCGTCCATTTGATATAAACTGTATGTGAGTTATGATGGATGCTTTTAACTGCATGCGTGCGCTGGAACACACGAACATACTATATGTGCATGATGGTCGTATATTCGATTTGGGGTTTCCAGCGGAAGATTTCTGCGTACAAACTTTACGAACACAGATATGAGACGACAGTGTATTATTTTTGGGAAAATAATGTTTCTGTACTTATTTTTTTACTTAAGTTTTCAATTTATGTATTTAAATGATATATTTCAAGGGAATTATCATCAAAATGTTTTCTCATCTTTTGCTATGTATGGTATTAGTTTGTAGGCTGGAGAAATAATCAATGCTGGGAGAATAAAATTATTTGATACTCTTAAAAAATTAAATGACTCGCCCAATCCACTAATTCGTGCCCTGGCGAACTGAAAAGTAGCAGTAGCAGATTCAACATTAATAAAGAGTGTTTTGTATCGGAAATGCTCAAAGGAATTTGACAAGTTGTGCTGTCGGCATATTGGACGTTGTTTTGATTGCATCGCAGCTAATTACTCGCATCTATCATGCGAATGCAAGGAAGGCTACATGGGGAAAAGATACGAAGTGATAGGTTTTCCAATGGTTTGTCCACTACAAGAGGTATTATTGCCAAATTAATTGTCTTAATGTCTTTCTTAAAAATAACTTGGAAGATAGCTAATATTTTTTTGTCTCTAAAATAAATAAAAAACCTTCGAATGGTACCAATATTTTTTTTATTGTAATCATAAAACAAGATCACAAACATAAATTCGAGTTTTATTGAATCTAGCTCGAAAACCAGTTAAAATTTCCATTAAGCTAGAATATTTGGTTGTTAACATTCGTTTCTGGAATTTAATGATAATAAGTTTATGAACATTTTTCTTTTTGCCAAAAAGCATACTTAGCATTTTCTAACCTAATAAATTTATATTTTTCAACACTTAATCTTTATCTCATACATATTTGAGAATATAGGGTGTTTATTTGTGATTTTGCTATCTACCTAATAATAATTTCAAAGCAAAGGCCTATCTTTATTTAATTTAATAATAAAGTTTCAAGATGATTTTCAATACCCCACCATCTCACTGTTTCCATATTATTTATTTAAAAGTCAAAAATAATATTCTATCTCTAATTCGATTTGCTGCAAAAGAAAACGAAAACTGAGTTAATTTCATTAAATATAAAGAAAACATTTATATTTCACCGCGGGGTAATAGACATTTCTTTTTCATCGATTGAAGAATTATTAGTTTGTACTATTTATGTGATAATGTGTACAACTTAATAACCGGAATTTGACGCTAGATGTCCGTACCAACAAATATCGTGAAAGCTCGAACTTTATATATATGTCATTTTGAAGGTACATTTGACAGCTATCAAAATCAGTCAACAAAACAATTTTATCTTGTGTGCATGATTATTATTTTTCAAGATGAATAATTTCGAAAATTTGACAAAAAGACAGCATTTGCGGGAGGTTCTGTTGGGTCATTTTTTTGCAAAGAAAACTGCTGCGGAAAGTCATCGTTTGCTTGTAGAAGCTTATGGCGACGATGCTTTAGCGAAAAAACAGTGTTTGAATGGTTTTAACGCTTCAAAAATGCTGATTTTGACATCAAAGACAAAGAACGCCCAGGACAGCCAAAAAGTTTGAAGACGAAGAATTGGAGAAGCTACTCGATGAGGATTCATGTCAAACGCAAGATGAACTTGCCAGTGACTCAGCAAGCCATTTCAAAACGTTTGAAAGCCACCGGAAACGTTCAAAAGCAAGGTAATTGGGTCCCCTATGAGTTGAAGCCGAGAGACGTTGATCAGCGCTTCTGTATTGTCGTTGAACGGCACTTTGGCGAAGCCAAATGTCCATGGTGCCAAAGTTATGCTGTGTATTTAGTGGGATCAGAAGGGGCCGTTATATTATGAGTTGTTGAAATTGGGCCAGACAATCACAGGTGACCTGTAACGAACACAATTAATACGCTTGAAGCGTGCCATCATCGAAAAACGCCCGGAATATGCGACCAGACACGAGGCTATAATTTTTCATCATGACAACGCTCGGCCGCATGTTGCAAGACCCGTGAAAAACTATTTGGAAAATAGTAGATGGGAAGTTTTGGCCCACCCGCCTTATAGTCCGGACCTTGCTCCGTCTGACTTTCATTTATTTCGCTCGATGCAAAACGCCCTCACCGGAATACGCTTCACTTCAGAGCAAGGCATCCAAAATTGGATAGATTCGTTTTTGGCCGCCAAGCCGGCGCAATTTTTTCGGGATGGAATTCATAAATTGCCTGAAAGATGGGGAAATGTTTTAGCTTCCGATGGACAATACTTTGAATAAAATATATTGTACGATTTTTCCACAATAAAGCATCAAATTTCGCTAAAAAATTCCGGTTATTAAGTTGTACACCCAATATATTATAGGGCCTCTGTACCGCATACATTCTAATAAAGAAAAAACATATATAAAAAAAATTAAAAACTGAGAAGAGAGCAAGCAACAAAAACCAATTCTTTCTGAAGCGGTTGTAATGGGATTTCAGGAGATAATCAGTTAAAACAAGAATAAACGGTTGCATTGGCAAATATTAAGATATTGCTTCATATGAATTTTTAATTATTCGTAATGAAAATAATGTTTGCTCTGTTTTTTTCCATTTGTCATAACGAAAATAGTGATAAATGTGAAATATTTGCATTACACATCTCAAGAGTAATAGATGATCAAATCTTTTAACATTAATACTTCCGCAACCCTATATGCAACTGCATAGTTAATTCTAATTCTATCAACCAAGAGGTGGTTATTATATAAAAATTTAAGATGGAAAATTTTATAACTAATTTATAATTATACTTACGCTTACAGGATAGTAACATCCAGTTAACTCTTACCTGAAAGATAAAAAAGACCAATGAAATGTATGCGTAAGTGTATACTGAAAAAGTTGAAGTAAATGAATAAAAATCCAATATTAGTTAAAACATTTAGTTGGATGTTAATATATTTCAAAGGGATTGAAGAAAAATGTGATAAATGCATTTGGCGAGGCATAACAGATTTTGCTTTTCATTTCGACGATTTTTAAAGCATCAGCTAGATATTTCGTCAATTGAAACCGAAGTTTTTTTGTGATGGAAAGGTGAAGGCTACCTATGCCCAACTCTCAGCAACGTAAGGCTTCAAGTACATAGCATGCAACCGTTTGACACGCTGCTTCAGGTTAGGCTTTGTTTCACTACGCCTCCAAGTGTAATCAGATTGCAATAGTTCCTTCTTTAGCGGAAAGATAGTACAAAAGGGTTTGCAAGAAAATCTTAAGGAAATTGGTGGTTAACTTTAATTTTATTGTGTTGTAACATACTATTTTTTTTGGATTGCCGCTTTTTCATTAGATTTCTTGCTTTGGTCAGTTAGAATAGACGTATGTGAAAAGTCATCGCACAAAAGCCCAAATCTGAATCTTAGAGTTGAGATTTATTGTTAGGGTATCTCATTCCATGACCATAACGGAATTCGAGGTGATATGGTCAATATTACGCTCCTCCATATGATTATTACCTGATTTTTCAATCAGTGCCCATGACAGCTGGGTAGACCGATAGTCCGACAGCAGCATCAGAAGCTCAAACTCGATGCCGCCACCGAGGTTTGGACTTGGGAGCTGCTGTGCAAGCGAAGTGTGCCCTAACCCACTGCTTCACACGGACTATGGAAATATGTATATATATATATATATGTATATATATATATATATATATATATATATATATACATATATATATATATATATATATATATATATATATATATATATATATATATATATGCTATAGTCAAATTTCTAAGCTCCAGCGCTTCTAATATGATCAAACCCAGGTGGGACCAGTCAGACCTAAATTAGGTACAGGAATGTGCCAGTTTGCTAGAATAAAATAAAAAAACATATTTCGTAAGGGGGAGGCCAGAGTAGTAACTCCACAAATCGATTTTTTGGTTCAAAAATAACTTTGGTATCCCAAAAATCATATCCTACAGTTATATGTACGAACGAGACCTGCGGCAGATTGAAGGTATATTCATTTTATTCATGATTTTTTGGCAAAAGTATTTTTCTCAAAACGATTTTTGAATAGGCCGGTAGAGTTATTTGAAAATTTTTAGCTTTTTGGCCCGTGATTTTGACACGATAGTGAAAAATGTTTTTAACCTGATAGTACGTAGGACTTTAGCGATAATTTTCATAGCCTAAAAGCTAAAAAAAAAATTCCAGTGGTTTTTCTTAAAATTATTTTTTTTTGCAAAAGTCCACGATTTTCGCAAAATCAATTTGAACGAAAAATCGAATATGCTTTCATATCTGCAATAAATTATTGAAATTTTTAACCATCGTTTCTATGTTCAAAATTGCAGGAGAAAAGCTACCGACCGTGTAGTATTAAAAACCAAAATTAATTCTGGAAATATGCTGGGAATTCGCCATATTATTTTTATGGACTTTCGTAAATATGGGAAAACAGTGTTCAGGACATGTGTAATAAATTACATTTTACCAAATTTTGATACGCTCTAGTTTCTTCGATAGTCCTATGATAAAATATTCCTTGAAATTGCCCCGTTTATTGCTTCAATATTATGAGATTGGATTGCTAAATATTCGACATAATCAAATTTTTCATTTTTGATTTGTTTAATCACAATAATTAGCTGCAACAATAATCAACACTGTTTTTATTCAAATTAGTAATTTTCTGCATCAACTTCGCTTTTAAAGCTTCTTTATCCACATTTTCAGTCGCAACATTATTTGGTTGACATCTTCAAGCTCACAAACCCAAACGTTACTACAAATATAGGAAGCAACAAATAAATTTATTAGACGGCCGCGAAGAGCTAGGATAACACATATTGAACTGATTAAACGCGCAACAAGTGGATGAATTTGGCAAAGCCCAATACAGACTTTTTGCTTTCGACGTTTGACTAAAAAGTTATGTAGTTTTTTCTTCGAAGTTTTGCCAAAAGTACATTGGTCATAGACAGAAATTGGAATTTATTTTGGAGTTTGCTGAAAGGCGTTCGTCTAACCTAGGATAAACCAGTTATTCCAAAAAGAGGCTGTATACAGATCTTTGACTTTGAAACAAAAATTTAGTGATTCGAAATTATCTACGTTCGTTTGTGGCGGTTATATTATATTATATTCAAAATAACTCAAAAATATTCATTCCATTCATAAAATATACTGTACATAAAAATACTTTACTTTTGACACATTAAACAAATCATGTAAATCTAGTTACCTATATTGTTTTTGAAATTGTACATACGAGGTGTGTTCAAAAAATATCGCAAATTTTGTTTTTTTTTTCAAAAATTATTTATTTATTCATGAATATCTATTTTGTCCCCTTCAAAGTAATCCCCATGAGATATTATACACTTGTGCCAACGGTTTTTCCAATCTTCGAAGCACTTCAAAAAATCATTTTTTTTAATCTTGTTCAGCTCCTCCTTCGATGCCGTCTTTATCTCGTCAAGCGTAGCGTAACGTCGTCCTTTCATGGGCCTCTTCAGTTTAGGAAACAAGAAAAAGTCACAGGGGGTCAGATCTGGGGAATCCGGTGGCTGCGGCATCATTAGTGTGTTGTTTTTGGCCAAAAAGTCGCGCACAAGCAACGATGTGTGAGCAGGGGCGTTATCGTGGTGCAAAAGCCAATTTTTGTTCTCCCACAAATCCGGGCGTTTCTGGCGGATTGCTTCGCGCAAATTGCGCATAACTTGCAGGTAACATTCCTTATTGACCGTTCTTCCCTGTGGCAAGAACTCATGATGCACACGCCCCTGCAATCGAAGAAAACTGTCAGCAAAACTTTCACATTCGACCGAACTTGGCGCGCTTTTTTCGGTCTTGGTTCATGCGGCAGCTTCCATTGAGATGATTGAGCTTTGGTTTCCACGTCATTACCATAAACCCACGATTCGTCACCAGTTATGACCCTCTGGAGCAAATTTGGTTCGTCGCGGACAGAGTTTAACATCTCATTAGCAATGTTCATGCGTTGCTGTTTTTGGTCGCAATTGAGCAATTTTGGTACGAATTTCGCGGCGACCCGTCTCATGCCCAAATCGTTGATAAAAATCGAATGGCACGAGCCAATTGATATGTTTAGGTCTTCAGCAACTTCTCTAACGGTGATTCGACGATTGGCCAATACCATTTTCTCCACTTCATTAATTTTTTCATCTGTTGTTGAAGTGCTCGGGCGTCCGGCACGCTCTTCGTCGTTCACATCTTCTCGGCCTTCTAAAAACATTTTGTACCACCGATAAACGTTGCTTCGGTCCAAGGTAGCTTCTCCGTTTGCCACAGTCAACATTCGGAATGCACCCGTGCACTTAATTTCGTTTTTCACACAAAATTTGATACACGTTCTTTGATCCATTTTTTGAATAAGTAAAAATCGAAGACGATCGAAAACACGTGCAAGTAAAGCAGCTATCACCAATTAAGTGAACATTCAAAATGGCCGAGCTTGTCGGCATAAGTGACAAACATGAGTACCAACATAACGCCGCAAAAAATCGAAATTCGAATATACGTAACCCGCGAAAATTCAAAATTCGTGATACTTTTTGAACACACCTCGTATAGATTGTAAATTAATGAAGTTAGTTCAGTAAGTTCAGTTCAATCAACGAATTCAGTTTTTCTCAAATATTGTATTGAGACAGTTAATTAATAAATATAATTGAATTTGTTCAGTTCGTTCTTAATTATTGTATTTTTTTGAATTTATAATAAAACATTATTCAATACATAATCTTTCTAATTGTAGAAAGAAAAGTTTATGCTTATAAACAATAACAAACCAACTACCAGGAACGAACACGTTTATATAAGTGGGTTTGTCAATAGAAACTTTCTATGTACGTACGAAGAAGGAGCTATTCTAAGCCTTGGTATTTTAGTAAATCTTATTTGAATTTATTTCTTATTTTTTGGTTTTAATTTTTTTAATTCAAGCTTAGTATTAGAAAAATTTTTCCTTAATTTATATTCTATGTTATATCTTTAAATACTGTTCTGAATAAAAAACACTATATAAACAAGTTGGGTCGGCAGAAACCCTCATGTAAAAAGGGTTTTGTATTTAACTCAGAGAAAACTTTAAAGCCATACACAACATATGTTTTCTTACTTTAACCCTAGACACCTAGACGGTTTCGCGACTTAAAATAAATTTGCTGTTTCTTTTTGGCACTTGTGGCGCATCGCGACGTTTTTTCATGAGGTGAGCGTCCCCCAAGCTCACAAGCGACTGGAATACCCACTAAACACCTCCTCCGCCAAGCCGAAAACCATTGCGACGTTGCCGACCAACGCAGTGCTTGTCGGGTTTTTTTGGAAGGCAGTTGGTTTGGGCATTTATGTAAGTGCAATATATTTTGAGACATTACAATTATGCTCGTCGTTTTGACGACTGATTAGGATTCACGTATGTTTTTTTGCGATGCATGATTTTTTTCGCACGCAGTTTTTATTATGTCTTCAAGGTGATCGCCGACTATTGAAGAAATAACGCGTTTGTTACTGAACGAGGAAAACTGAAGATAATGTTAAGGCGGATCATTTTGAAAGTGATCTTTAGTCAGAAGAGTCGTCCGATGATGAAGGCTTTCGAGAACGAGTTTCAAGTGATTTTATGGATAATATAATAAGAGCCACGAATACCTTCTGTTTAACATGAAATAGCTCAGGTAATGAGCCCAGTATTTTATCATTCTCAAGTAGCTCAGTCCGCAGTCGGTCCCGTCATATTTAGGCTACGAGCAAAGGTCGAACTTCGAACAGAACAGTAGCAATGATAATCCTCCTTAGCGACAGTTAACAAACGCTCTCTAAGTTAGTTCAGGAATGGACGTAGTTTGTGTAACGGATCATAGCCTGGTTGCCCCCTTAGGCACTAGGGTTGAGTTTGTATTGAAGTGAATATAACGCTTAATCCCTTCAATGCGGTTACATGACATGACTGAGCTAGCTTTGGGATGTCCGAAGGTTTCACTCCAGTAATCTCTAATAGATGGCAGTTGAAAAATAGACATCATAAGACGTATACCCACTAATTATTTAATTTCCCGCGGTTTAGTCCTATTTTTGCAGGAGGCTTTTCCGTTGCATATAACATGGTCTGTTGGGGTATAAATTGAAACATTTCGTCAGTAAATAAGTAATTAAAAAATTTTACAGGTGTTTCCAACTCCATTATCATTGAAGGCAAACTTAAATTACCAGTAAATTCTAAGTCGGAGCCTATGCTTTCGATAAAGCGATCCCTTCATCATGGTGTATCAGCTCTAGCAGCTTTTGAACATTCCCCATATGGTTCAGATAAGAGAATTAAGTCACCTGGATCATCTTTAAACTCTTCTTTAGTCTCAGGGACGATTATCGATGGAAGTCTTCTAAAAGGCCGTCTCACGCGAGCCTCATCTTCAGAAAGTTCTTCATCTGTACTACCCTCAGGTTTACCTTGAATAATGGTATGTACACCACCGTAAAATTTGCGAGGATCCATGAGTCCTGAACAGTACGCTATTAGCATAAACTAACAAAATATAAAAATATTTAAGAAATAAGAAAGGAAAAATACATTTCATCAGTATTATCCATGATGTGGAACTTTAAATATTTGAATAAAATAAATAAATAATTTAAATATTTGAATAAAAACAATGAAATTTCACCTGTTTCACGTACATAAAAGTTTATTTTATAACGAATTTTTTCCCCCAAACGATTTCTTCATGTTAAGTATTTTTTTGTTTTGTTTTGAATTTTGAATATGAGCGCACTCACTGTAATTGTCAAAACTTGGTTTGCAAATTGTGAACAAACGTATAGTTCGACTAACAGCTTATAGATGACATTGAAATGATTTTGTATGAACTTGTGGCGACGAACGCTTTAGGCGTTGCTGGGAGAACGACGCCAACCACTCATCGAAACACATTGTGTGGCACTCAGCACACTCAGTCGATCATTACTGCTTCAACGAATACGGCAAACGCGAAGCGGAGCTTTAGTTACGCTTGAATAGTTAATAGCCGTAAACTCTAATCTAACCGTACTTGCATTATTTCCTGAATTGGTGACCCGACGATGCCGGAGACATTACTCAACGTAAATGGAAGTGAAGTGCAAACTCCAGCACGTCCATGGCAGTGGAAAGTGACACGCAAGTTAGTAAAGTTACATTCAAATTGCCACCCCAAACCAGACCTTTGGTTCGCGCATATCGAAGCCCAATGTCACCTACATAAAGTAAACATCGACGCGGCCCGGTTCGACAAGGTAATTGTGGAATTGGAAATGCAGACATTACTACATGTCGCCGATATTATTGAATAGCCGCCTGAATCCGCCAAATATGACACGTTAAAGAAAAGACTTTTGGTTACGTTCAGAGTTTCCGACTAAGAAAGAACGCGCCAGGTGTTGTTTGACATGGAGATGGAAGACCTCTGGCCCTCACAGTTCCTGCGCCGATTACAGTGCACAGCAGGCAAGTCTATTCCAGACCAATTGTTGAAAACGCTGTTGCTACAGTGACTGCCACTCAATGTGCGAGCCATTCTGGCGGCTAATGATAGCGATAATTTAGAAGAACTGGCAGCAGCTGAGGATCGAGTAACTAGCGTCGCCGCCTCAGACATTCAAAATAGTGCAACGTCACACTCAACGCCAGAGTATGAGCAATTGGTGAAAAATTTTGCGGTGATAGGAGCAGAGCTTAGCCGAATTCAATCGCCTTCAAGACAAAGCATCGCTTCCACGTGTAGTTCGTGCTATTCATCATACCGGCCGGCTAATCCGTCCAAGGTGAGTCAAACTTGTTTCTATTACCAGCGATTCGGCGCCAAAGCAAAGCGTTGCAGACCGCCATGTGTATTCTTCAAGCGGCAGGTGGGTAATGAATCGAGCCGCTAGCCCAACAGGCGACAGCTAGTGGCACATCCAAAAGTCGCCTCGAAATTTTTGACAACAAAACAAAGCTGAGATTTCTCATCGATACGGGAGCAGACATATCTGTCGTTCCAGTATCCCAGAAGCACCCCGCTCATTCATCGTCAAGTTATTTGCAGCAAACGGAACCACTATCGACACATACGGTGACCGCACTCTAACCATCTCCTTGGATCTACCGCGAATTTTTCAGTGGCGATTCACCGTGGCCAAAGTATCATGACCTATTCTAGGCACAGACATTATTCGGCAATTCGGGCTGGTGGTAGATCTCAAAAATGGCGGATTATCAGATCCCAGCAAGAACGCCTTTGCTAAAGGAAAAGTCAAAGAATACAACCAAAAAGAGATTTCTACCGTGAATGCAACTTTAAAGTATGCCTCACTCCTCAGAGAGCCCCCAGGACTCACTAACCCTGCAGTAGCTGCACATACTCCGACTCATGGCACGAAGTTTTATATTACGACAGGCCCCCCAGTGGGAGACCGGCCTCGGTGATTAAATCAGGAGAAGCTACAAATGGCTCGGCAAGAATTTCAATTCCGGCTTGACAATGGATTTTATCGTCCTTCCAAAAGTCCCTGGGCAAGCCCTTTGCACCTCGTTCCGAAAAAAAATGGTGGCTGGCACCCATGCGGGGACCACCGCCGACTGAACGCCGAGACCTTGCCAGACAAGTACCCGATGCAACACATTGAAGACATTTCACTGTATTTAGGTGGCGCATGGTATTTTTTAAAGATAGATTTGTTCCGAGCATTTCATCAGATTCCGATATCTAAAGAGGATATTCCAAAAACTGTAATCGCTGCGCCATTCGGCGTTTATGAATTCACACTAATAACATTTGGTCTTCGAAACGCTGCACAGACGTTCCAGCGATTCATGCACCAGGTGCTTCGTGGACTAGATTTTTGCGTGTGCTATGTTGATGATTTATTAATCGCCTCAAAACGAAGGAAGAGCATGTGCAGCACCTACGAATCGTATTTCAGCGTCTATCGAAATACGGAATTGTTATCAATTTAGCCAAATGTGAGCTGGGAGTCAGCCGGTTAGAGTATTTGGAGCACGTTATCGACGAGAAAGGTATAATTCCCCTAAAGTCACGTGTGGACGCCATTCGAAATTTTAAAAAACCAACTACGGTTACGGAACTTCGGCGGTGTTTAGGAACGATAAATTTCTACGGGCGGTTTGTTCGCAATGCTGCGGTAAAACAGACTTCGCTCAACAACTTGTGTGCTGGACGTAAAAAGAATGACAAAACCGTCATCGAATGGACCCCAGAAAGTGGTGATGCATTTATAAACTGTAAAAACAGTCTAGCTAATGCTGTTCTATTAGTTTACTTTCAAGTCAATGAACCTCCCAGACTCACAACCAATGCATCTGACGTTGCACTAGGCACCATTTTAGAGCAGAAGCAGAATAATAATTGGCTACCATTGGCGTTTTTCGAGAAGACGTTGTCCGCTCCCGAGAGTAGATATAGTGTATATGATCGAAAACTTCTAGCTATATATTCTAGTGTGAGACATTTTCAGCACTATTTAGAAGGTCCTAGTTTCTACATCCTCACGTATCACAAACCACTAACGTATGCAGTCGCTCAGTCTGCAAGCAAAGCGTCGCCGCGCCAGATCAGATATCTCGATTACATCTCGCAGTTTTTAACAGACATCCGCTTTATCGCAGGCGCAAGTAATGATGTCGCCGATGCGTTCTCGCGGCTGGAAGAGATTACGATGCCCACAGTAGAGGACGAATATGAATTGATGAAAGAGCAAGAACGAGATGTCGAACTGCAAGGACTACTTCGTTTTATCGCTACATCCCTAAAACTTGTCCGGCAGCCTACATATAGGCTCAAGTGATAGAATAGTATACGAAAAGTCACTGCAACGATTGAGGCCCTTCGGAACAAGAACGTGTCCACCAAGCAAAAAGCGCGTGACATTTTTATCACCTCACCAATGTCACTCGGGAGGGAGTAGTGTGGCGACGAGCGCTTTAGGCGTTGTTGGGAGAACGACGCCAACCACACACATCGAAACACATTGTGAGGAAGCCAGGCCGTCTACGTACAATGCGACTCAACGCACTCAGTCGATCATTACTGCTTCAGTGAATACGAAAAATGTCGTAACTAAAGCTTCAGTTACTCTTGTATATTTAATAGGAAATAAACGATAGTAACTCTAATCTAACCCTACTTGCATTATTTCTTAAAAACTTTTATGCCTCAAAAAATGGCACATAATGCAGAAAACGAGAAAAAATTATTCGATTGTAAATTATAAGCAAAAATAATGCTTGGTTCAAATATAGATCGCAATGCAGTAAGGAGTTAAACGCGATTTACCAAAGCTAGTTTTTTTTTTAACTCGTACAAACCATATCTCAAGTTCTACTCAATGGAATTAAAAAATCACAGAGCATGTGATTCATTTAAAAAAATACTAGACACAGCCTATAAAAATGCATAAAAGTAGTACCCCTTTTTTATTGTTAGTTTTCCGCAAAGAAATGGGCGAGATTTTATATTATTCGAAAAACAATGATAAAAGAATTTACACCTTAAATTTTTTAGGTTTAATATCAAGGAAAAAGCTTAAAGAACATAATTCATTTTGTGATTTTCCTTTATCTTTTCCAGGAAGTCCCACGTGATGTGTATCAGCTAAAATGAGGCTTGTAATGAATCATTCCACGCCGCTAGCGACCACTACTACTACAGCTGGCTGCCATGTGGCTTTCCATCTCGTGTCCGTCGTGACGGCTTCCCATCCCACGTCAGTTTTGCCGTGGGATGTCCAAGTCGAGTTGGCAGCTACATGGCGGGTGTGTGGTCAAGTAGATAGTGATCGCGTGCCCTGATTTCCCCGGTTCTTGTCCACCGCTTCCTGTTGGTGTCGTGAAAGAGTTTGAGGTGTGCACCAAGTGTTCATAGGTTTGTGCGTCTTTGGGCTGGTGTTTGCGATATTGAGTTCGATCGTGGAGGGCGTCCGAGTCACGCAGATTTTTCTAGTGCTCGACGGAATTGAGAACCGAATGGAGCTGTTGCCCCCGTGAACCCTTTGAGCTCCTTTAGACCTACCTACGAACCGAGAATAGTTGACGCAAGAAAGCTCGCAAAAGTCTTAGGCGAAGACAGAAGCCGACCAAAGTTGTTCCAATTGACAAAGTCTGTAATTGGCGAGGGCAGAAGGCGTACAGCAAATAATCCGGATGGCAACGGCTGGTTGGATATGAGGGATCAGGTTGATTTAGTGAGTGCAAGAGAAATTTAAACGTACTAAACTTAAAATCGGGTTAGGTTTTCTTCGGTACCTACTAGGGAAAATGAACAACCAATGCAAAGAGATTTACAAGGATCGTCGTTACGTGAGATATTTGATATAGCCTTTCAAGCTGCAAGTGATGATTTGGAGCCAAGAATGAAGCAAATCGTGGGTGCAATGAGGAAAAAAAATCTCCGGAATGAGTAACGCTTTACGAGTCGAAGAGCAATTTCCCAAAGTGTATTATCTTTTGTAGGTGCGGTAGTTGCTTAGAAATTGATATACAAGTGATCCCGATAGAAGAAAAGAAAGAAAAGGGTATCCCGTGCGGCTCGTGCTGGGCTTCAGTTCCACGTTGGCAAAAAATACAGGCCTCGGAACTCGCGTACAACGAGACCTGGACGTGTTGGTGCAATTAGTTTGGTAACATCGAAGACCGAACGTTTGTTTTTGGGCAATTAGAATTTTGTGGTTATGAATCTGCAACGGGAACTGCGGCTAGTACAATAGCTCCCCTGGCGTCGCTAAGCGAGGTATCACCCAATTACATCGTCTAGGAAGTCAACACAGCAACCACCGACATAAATAGGAACCGAAGGCCAAGGAAGAATAATTTGCTTTTGCAAGTCAATGCTGATCCAACTTTGACTCAGAGTGGTAACTATTCGGAAGCCTTACTTCAACACACCGACAGTCACACTCAAATGCGTGGTGAGTTGATCAATTAAAAGATGGCCCTGTTTTTTGTTTTTTTTTACGTCGTAATGATTTTAATGTGTCTGGCACCGAAGGATATTTTTTATACACGCCGACCAACAATTTATCCATGCTTGGTCAATCGAGTGAATATCTGCACAAAAAAATACAAACAACTAGATTTCAAGGCAATAGTCTCTATTATAAGGCAAGAAAGTTGATCGTACTTTCGTATTTTGCAAATATCAGTCCATAAAATGAGCAAACTCCACACAATGAAGTTTATTTAATCTACTGAACGGGTTGATACCATTTTAAACGGATGAAATCACTTGAAAACTTGACATATGGTCGAGTATTTAATTTGGATATACATACGCGTAAATATATATTGCGATACAAGAAAAGAAAAAGAAGGTCAGAAAAATATTAATCTCTATAAATGCCTTACAATTAGCCAATAGTCAATATTTTTTTTTATATACAAACGAGCACAAATTAAAATACAGAGATCCTGCGAATTGCTCTATGAACGGCAGCATGTGCAAAATTCAAGAGAAAACACATTAGCACCTCTGCAACTATTTTGCAATGAAATTGAAACCAATTGAAAATATTATGACCATCAACGAACAATCAGTATTCCCATACAATTTTAAGTGGAGTACTGAAATCAAAAATAGCGTTTGATTGTTGCTATCAATTCTAATCGTTATTTAATTTATGTTAATGTACTTTTCCTGCCATTAAGAAATTTACATTTCTTTAGTGTATTTCATAATTGACTCTGTTTTTATCATCAAATGAAAGAATGCACATAAACTAACCCTAAAAATTAAATAAAATCGTTAAATTAATTGATAAACTAACTATTAAATGCTAGAATAACAGGTTGAGTCGTGGGTATAAACGTTTATTAGATAAAACAATTCCCAGGCTAAATAATCCCTTTGTATTTATTCGGTTGCAATATACAAATAAATAAAAAAATCCCGCGAGCAATATGAAATAAACCTACTTTGAAATTAAAACATATACGTAAACATGAATTCTGTATAGTTCATAACAAAATCGAGGACATATAAACATCGTACTCTTGAATACGCCCATAATAAAACTAACGTCTTTATTACATATTTTTGTGAACTAATGTGCAAGGTCCTATAATCTAAATTTGAACTTGTCCAGAACACTGCACTACTCTTTATTGTGTACAAAAAAACAAAACCAAAAATTAAAATTTGATTATGGAAATGGATAAGCATGCGTCCCTACATAGAGTGCAAATATGAATAACTATAGTTCATTTAAGTTTAAGTTAATAAATTTATGATTATAGAAAAATCTATAATAGTCAAGACTGACGACGAATACATTAAACTAATTTTTTTTTTATTCATAATTATTGCGTATTAAACGAAGTGTAACACACAAAAAAAGGAAAAGGATTGATTGAGACAGTTTTATCATCTGAAAAGATATAAATTCCTAAAAAAATTTGAAGATTTACTTACATTGCATAATATGATTCGTAGATTATAAAATAAAACAAAAACTACTCTAATTTTCGCTTTGAATGTCCATTACGGAGAATTTTGCGACGTTGAATATATTACTTATTTTCTTTCAATTTCTAAATTGATGCCATATTTTGTATTTAAGCTTAACACGTTGACAAATTAATCGGGAAAATACAACAACCAACAAATATTGCACGATTTCTCGAAATAAATGAAATGATATTAATTATGTTAAAAATTTTTGTTGGACCTAAAAATTCAATTTGAGATCTGGTACTTAAACATATTGTAATTGATCAAAAACTATGTATAATAACATGAATTGCTAACTTAGAACGACTTTCCTTTCCAGTGGTCCTTCTTTTTCAGAGGCAGTGGGAGTGCATCGTAAGTATGCCGGGATGAGGGTAGGGTTTTGACAAATACGTTGAGGCCGGCTTCGCGTCGCGTGCGGTACGCGGCATTGAGTAATTAAATAATACTGGAGTGGACAACCACGTGACAATATGGTTGCAACAACCCCTGCGACCACTTTTCCTACTGCTTCGCTCTTGTTTACAACCTTAGAGAGAGCCAAATTGCACAAGCAAACATGGCTGCTGCTCAATGTAAACAAATTTTCATACAATACAAAAAATTTGCTTTCTATTTGAAAAACCTTCAGCATTGTATGAAAAACATGCAAAACATTAATATAATAACTACTCACTTGTCAAAGGAAACACGTACAGATCCTTTTCCACTATGATTTTTTCACGAAGGCACTACACATTTCATTTTGAAATTCTAAGTTAATTACACAGTGTCACACGTTAAAGTAACTTGAATCACAAACTCCAATCGAATGTTTAAATACTTGGAACGAATTTAGATCGCGAGCACTTTCCACAGTTTTAATATCGGATAAAATTCGCGACGAAACTTGCAAATTGGCCAATTTGGCGTCCAATTTGCATCAGTCAACTTGACAGTCAGTTCACACCTAGTCAGCTTCTGGAACAAGTACGTGACCAGCAAGAGGCAGACGAGGAGGAAATGACAGACTGTTCACTTGGAAGAGAGCAGAAACAGGTCGCATGCTCTCTCATGCATTTTATATGAGCTTAGCCCATCCAGTTCTTATT
Organism: Odontomyia ornata; assembly: GCA_963969285.1. Lineage (NCBI taxonomy): Eukaryota > Metazoa > Arthropoda > Insecta > Diptera > Stratiomyidae > Odontomyia > Odontomyia ornata. Next base: position 109,091,991 of record OZ017738.1, on the reverse strand, counting down.
AATCTTAGGTACGCGGTACCTTTGTTGGCTTTGTCTTTTTCCTTAGCGTAGCATTCGTCGGGTTCGAATTAACGTATTATATTTTTTGGTACCGCGTCGGTAAAATTCGGGAACGCGAAATGGAAATTAGATTTTTGTAATTGACTGAAATGATGAATGAATACGGAATAAAGTAAAGTAGGGAAATGTGTAATTGAGCGTAATCCATTTAAAGACCTTCGACCGAAATCCTCTCCGATCTAGCTGGCCGACAAGCAGCCACCGCGAAATGGATTACGGTACACGGACTGGTCGACCGGTTGGTACCATTCGTTGGCACAACTCAGACTTCACGTCTAGAACCGATGAGAGGTCGGTTCCGACTTCGTTCGTGAATTTAGATGGAAAAATCATTACAGGCTTTTGCAAGACCCCTTTTGCCGCCGCCAAAACCCACTAAAAATTTAAAACAAAAATTTTTATTTTCTTCAGTACTCACAGAATAGTGTCCACAACGAATTTTTTAAATAAATATAATAGTTTTTTCCAAAAAAAAATCTTGTAAATGTATTCTTCTCTTCAGTTATGAAAGCGATTGTCCCCTTAATATAAGATTTATATTCGCTCGACATATTTCAATTTACGAAAATATCGGGTGCCACTTAGGACATTGCATATGTTCCCCACTTCCTTTCGGTTTTCAGCTTGCAGTGTCTCACTATACCAAAACATCCTTGTGTAATAGCTGAGGAAAATAAAAGTACAGATACGAGTACATGTGGAATCTTAACCTGTCATAAACAGTTCTTTGGGGAATAGCAAACAGAATTATTCGAGTCACATCGTAGCCAGAAGAAATCCATCCTGAGAAAATAAAATATATTAATTTCCATGTACATGAAGGCATACAATGAAAAAAAACATTTTTATTAATGATTGTGAATGAACAAGATGAATGTGTGAGTGAAAACTCCTACGTGTGAGTTTGCTCCTTGTCCTTCACAGGCTTCTGGTTAAACTTCCTATAATTAATGGGCAGACAAAAAGGAAACAAAAGTTTTCTGAGCTTTTATTAATTTAATTCCTATCGCCGAAAGTCCTGCTGACAATTGCCTCAAGGATAAAAGTTATTTTCTCCCAAAAAATAATTCACTTAGTTTGCTCCCATACACTTCGTCATTGTTAACCAACATTAGTGCGACTTCGTACCCCCTCACGTTCAACCATGCATACCGCAACCATTTCTAAGACTTTTTCAATCTCGAATTAAGGATGCCATTGTACGCATATTGATGAGCGACATTATATCAAAAGCTTTTATCTCCAAACATTTGTGCTAGAATCAATGGGATCCTTATCTAACAGCCATAAAGATGATTTATAGGCGCATCGGTGATTGCTCAGTGAGAAAGTGCACGACGCGACAGCATATTGTTATCTATCAATAAGTAGGACAATTTTTACCCGAAAGACACTCCGCCACATTTTTCATGGTTACAAAACAAGTTTCCATCAAAAATTTATCAGAATGTGGAGGAGAATCCGCAGCCACCGTAGCTGGGTCATGTGTGGTTATGTAGATTGTACTCACAAGCAATCCATCGCTAAACGATCTTTTTCTGTGGATTGCCAAGCGTATGATTGAAGCTCACATGTTCGTGGTACAGTAAAAAGCTAGAGGAGATGAATAAGATGTGACCTCTACATCAACTTATTGCCATCCACACATCTTGGAGTTTGGGCTGGATGATGGTGGCGCGACGTACATCAGTATGTGCGTTCGCTCAAGAAACTCACATCTTGACTTCTTAAGACGGTTCACAGCGTAGACCCGATTGACTCCTCGGCGTATTCAATTTCCTCCTCCCAAAGTGCTTCAAGTGAAGTAAACGATTCCTCGCACTCGAGCAATTCTCTATGCCCCTTAGTATGAGCGTACATTAATCTCATGGTCGATTTCTTGAAGATTTGACGCTCGACCGTGGAACAAAGCAACTCGGGCAAGCATTGCGGTGTTGAGACACTCTTGGGGCAACCGGTTTTTCTACTTTTAGAACAGAAATCGAAACCACTGTCTAGTTCGCGATGGCTGGGATGTTGTAGAGGAAACTGGAGCAAATTGTGGTTGCCAGATATGCAATTGGAGTTCGGGTGGTCGGCAATCCTGAGTTTGTCAATTCAGAATGCATTCGCATGGAATTCTTGAAAATTCGCATTTCTGCTCATACATATGTCACTGGGACTTAATCATGATTGTGGATGTCGGAATTGTTATGTTTGCTTCAATTGTGCTTTCACATGGAACTTTACAATAGACCTACTATCCTTAGGTAGTCTTGTTTTTTCCCTTTTTTACATTGTCACCATTAATGACTCAATCGCCTTAGCCGAAAGGACCGATTGCCATCCAGAATTATCATTTTTAAGTCATCCAGATTCTTTCGTTTCATAGTAAAAAGATACTTCATTCTCAACCAAGATCTTTTTTGCCAAAGCGAGAGACGACAATAGTCAAAGGAATTTTATGAATTGAAGGTATTACCAAGTAATTAGTGTAAATCTAAATCAAATTATTCAAAAATCTTTCAGTTATGCCAAATTCATTGATTTCATCTTTATATGGATCAATAGTTTCAATTTTGTAACAAACTAGTTTGTGTTGCATCTTTGTTCGCTTTTTAAACATTTTATTAACCCGGGAAAGATAATCTGCGTCAAATTGACTCATGCATTTTCGAAAAATCACTCCCCCACTCTTAATAATGCAACTATATTGTCGTCTTATGACATCTCAGTCGTCATTTGTACCTTCCGTGGGATACTACAGTCAACAATCCTGAATTAAAGGGGTAGAGAAGTCAAAATTACGCATGATGGTCTTTTAAATGACTTTTAGGTAAATTTCTCGAGAGAAATTTACCTTTTGCGGAGAGCATCATATATAAATATATATATATATATATATATATATATATATATATATATATATATATATATATATATATATATATATATATATATATAGATATATATATATATATATATATATATATATATATATATATATATATATATATATATATATAGATATATATATATATATATATATATATATATATATATATATATATATATATATATATATATATATATATATATATATATATATATATATATATATATATATATTGCTGAGCATTTCAATAAATATTTTGTAAATATTGGAAAACATATCTCAAACAATATTAAATCAAATGTTTCAGTAAATCATATTCGAAAGTCTTCAAACAGCAGTTACAATATTAAAGACTCCTTATTTTTAGTACCAGTTACCCAAAAAGAAGTGAAACAACAAATTTCAAAATTAAAACCAAATGTTTCTCCTGGTATAGATGGTATTCCATCTAAATGTATTAAAGAAAATGCGGAAGCACTAGCTGCCCCACTTTCTCATGCCATTAATCTATGTTTTTCACAAGGATACTTTCCAAAGGAACTGAAACATGCCCTGGTGATACCCTTACATAAAGCAAATGATAAAAGAGATATGAACAACTATAGACCTATTTCTCTTTTGTCATGCCTATCAAAGATTATTGAAAAATTAATTAAACAAAGATTAGTAGATTACCTGGAATCGAAGGAAATATTATCGAAATGTCAGTATGGTTTTCGTAAAGGTGTCAGTACTGAAAATGCTCTTTACTCAGTAACCAAAACAATCATTCAAAATCTTGATAAAAGTAATAAATGTCTAGGCATATTCCTAGACTTTCAGAAGGCTTTTGATACGGTGAATCACGAAATTTTAAAAGAAAAGATGCATAGAGTGGGAATACGAGGAGTTGCTCTGGATCTTTTTTCGAGATATCTAAAAGACCGGACCCAGGCGGTGCGTTATAACAATAAAATAAGTAAACCCCTTACAGTTGATACAGGTGTCCCGCAAGGTACAGTCCTGGGGCCAATTTTATTTCTAATTTACATAAACGATGTTCATAAATTGATATTACCTAACTGCTCTCTTTGCTCTTTTGCTGACGACACTGTCACACTTTTCTGGGGTGATACATGGAACGAAGTGGTTGTAAAGGCAAATGAAGGGATGAAACAAATACAAAATTGGCTTGTAAGCAACTTAGTGAGTTTGAATGTAAATAAGACGGTGATGATTCCTTTCGCACTTACTTCTATTGGGCTACCTAGAAATGAACTGAAGGTAGTATTACACATCCCCGACTGCTCTTACAAGAGAAACGGAGATTGTGTCTGCCCGGTTCTCCCAGTGTGTCACAGTACCAAGTACCTCGGTACCATTATAGATTCTCACCTTCGCTGGAGTCAACATGTCTCTTATTTAGCTTCCAAAATAAGGAAAATGATCTTCAAATTTGTTCAGTTGAGAGATATATTATACAAAGATGAGCTTAGGCGTGTTTACTTTGCTTTAGCACAATCCTTATTGGAATATGGATTGATTGCGTGGGGAGGTGTAGCGATTACCCTCGTTTCGCCATTGAAAATAATTCAAAAGAAAATTATTAAGATTTGCTTAAAGAAACCGAAAAGATATCCAACTGATCTAATATATAAAGAATTTAAAGTAATGAGTCTGCATGATTTATACCATCTAAATTTACTAAAATTTGTACATTTAAATCGTAAAGTTTTTCCATTTGTAACCCATTCAGTGCATGCAACTCGTCGCCAGGTGAGCCAGAATCTTTACGAACCTCGTTATAATACAACTGCAGCCTCATTACACCCTTATTATTACGGACCACGTCTTTTTAACCTACTCCCCAAAAGCATTTCTAACTTAAATAACATCAACTTATTCAGATCTAAACTAATTAACTATTTAACGGGATAGTGCATAAATGTTCACGAATAGAATACAGAAGTAATTTATCCTCTGTTTACTTGTTCTTCTTTTATTTCTGAAAAAAGTTATTGTAAAAAAATACACATGAAAATTAAATAGGCTGATAAAAATTGTAAGCAGTGATGCTGACATAAGTAAGCCATTTCCTCGACACGAGCAGTGCTCAATGAGGAATGTGCTCATATAAAGACTATAGATATAAAGGTTTTTGAATTATATTTTTGAATAATTGTTACTTCTTTTTCTTAAATAAGATAACACATGTATTATATTTGTATTTTTTGAGCAATAAATAGAATAATAAATATATATATATATATATATATATATATATATATATATATATATACATATATATATATATATATATATATATATATATATATATATATATATATATATATATATATATATATATATATATATATATATATATATATATATATATATATATATATATATATATATATATATATATATATATATATGGGATATAACGAAATTTGTGACCACGCTAGAGGTTGCAATTTCGCTCCGATTTTCACCAAATTTTCAGAAAAGGTGTATTGGGTTAATATCTCGGTTAAGCTATATCGGCGTGATTTCTGTTCTGACTAAAGTATAGCTCCGATTTGGATGAAATTTGGTACAAAGGTTCACTGATGTATGTGATGAATCTCACAATAAAAAAATCCAAAGTCGGTACGGCAGAAACAAAATGGCGGCCGCTCAAAGGTCGGAAAACGTGCAAAATTTTGTTGTTGTAATAGTGGTCAAAGCTTTCAACAGATTTTCATGAAATTCGGCATTTAGATAGAAATTATGAGTATCTAAAGTATTGCGTGAAAAATTTGCAGGTCAGGTAAAAAAAAAACAAAATGGCGGCCAGTTGAAACTCAAAACTTCAAAGGCTTCTAAAAGTCGCAATTTTAGTCTGATATATATGAAACTTGGTTTCAAGATAGGCATTACTGAGATCTACAGTTTTTGATATTTTAGTGATCATGCATGTGCAAATTTCAAAATGGCGGCGTTTTAAATATGCGTTTTTTCAGGTTTTTGTGGCCCTCTAGCGGTCACATTTTACAGCGGATTTTGATGAAACTTGAGATTATGGATCTCTGTACTATGTTCTTGTATTATGCAGAAAATTATTAAAATTGAATGGAAAATAAAAAACTCGAAAATTTAAAACCCAATATTTTTAAGCTACCATTTTCACTAAAAATTGAATTATTTTGCCCTGTCTAGAGTGAAACTCCGATTTGAACGAGATTTGGCACATTGATTGATGAGTTTCTAGCCCACAGAGATTTAAAGTTGTCCAAAATCAAATGCATGCATTCAAAATGGCGGCCCCCAAGGGTCAGAAGGCATGCGCAATTCGGTCTATTAGTAGCAACTGAAATAATGAATTTTTTTCATGGAAACGTTTTAAATGAATTATCTTGAACGTATTTATAAATCAGAATATTTTTTAAATATTGTAAAATATTTTAAACAATACCCTAAAAAATTATAAAATCGCGACTTGTCTGTCTGTCCGGCCGTCCGTTTGTTCGTGTGTCACAAGTTTTCTCGCAAACCACATGAGTTAGAATGAGGAAATTTTCTACGTAGGTCAAAAGTGGTGCCTCTTGAAATTTGCAGTGTAAGAAAATATTTTAAAGTGTTTAAAGGGGTCTCCCCTTGGCATAAACAATTTTTTTATTTTTGTAGCCCTCTAGCAGCCAAGCTTCTCAACAGATTCCGATAAAACTTGAAATTATGAGTTATTAAGGCAAGTTAATTTAATTTAATTATGCAAATCGGATGACAAATAAAAAATTCGAAAATTTACAGCTTAATATTTTTAGCAGCCGTTTTCAATAAAAATTCAAATTCAGAAAAGAATCGAAAATGTATATATTAATGGCAATGCAAGTGCTGATTAAACTTTTATGGAAACATTTTGAAATTAACTATTTAAGCTATTTAAGCCAAAAAGTTATCACCTTTGTTTGACAACCACTGTCAAATGTATAAACAGCAAATGTGAGAAGGGCGAAACGAGTATAAATATGTTTATAACAATTTATTACCCGCCGATTTTCAATATGTGATCCATACGTGTGTAACTCAATTTAATTAGCAAAATATTTGCGCCACTATGAAGGGTCTCCAAATACGAACGGCGGCAGATCCTTTCTGTTGATAAATACCCATGTAGTGCTACAAAAATTGCAATAAGAAGTCCAGTAGTAGATAAGCCAATTTTTTTTTCGAAACCTTACGCTACATACGAGAAATTTACCTTTCCGGATGGTGCTGCCAACGGGGATTTTTAAATATCCGACGAGAAATATTGTCTTGCGGTTGTTTATATTTCGTGCGGTTTTTTATATCCCAAGTACATGTGAACCTTTTTATTGTCGTTATATTTTTTCGGAGAATCAGATCCAAAAATTATTATGAGTCCAGGTTTACGTGATGATCAAATTCTGGCTGCTCTTTAAGAGAAAGATGAAGAAAGTCAGAGTGCCGGTAGTGATAGTGAAGTAGAAAGCCTTTTGGGTGAAGATAACATTGAAAGTGATATTGAAGATGGCGTTATAGACAATGAAGGAGATGAAGAGTTAATTCTCAATGAAAACGAGCTCTTACGTGAAGAAAATGAACAGTTGGCTTCAACATCAGTTGATCACCGAATTGTTTTTTTACCGCAGAGAAGCATCAGGGGTAAAAATAAACATTGCTGCTCGACTTTGAAGCCCGCACGCGCAGTTTGTGGCCGGGTTTCAGCACTTAATATTATTAGAGCTCAAAGGGATCCAGCACGCGTCTACCGTAATGTTCATGATGCTGTCTCATGTTTCAACATTTTCACTACTGACGAAATCCTAAAATGGACAAACGTAAAGACGTCTTCGAAGCGACGGGAGTCTATGCTGACTGCTGCTACATTCCACAACACGAATAAAGATGAAATCTGTGCTTTGATTGGAATCTTCGTAATGACTGCAATGAGAAAAGATAACCATTTGAGCACCGAAGAGCTATTCGATCAACCATCGTCAATGATATATGTTTCAGTAATGAATCGTGATCGCTTTGATTTTTTGGGCCGATGCCTTAGGATGGATGACAAAAGTATACGCCCTGCACTACGGGCAGGCGATGTCTTCACTCTAATTCGACAAGTTTGGGATCACTTTATTTACCAATGCAAAAATAGTTATACTCCGGGAGCTCACAACCATAAATGAGCAATTGCTTGGATTTCGAGGTAGGTGTCCATTTAGGATGTATATACCCAACAAGCCAACTAAATATGGCATTAAAATCATGATGATATGTGGCAGTGGTAGGAAGTATATGATAAATGCAATGCCTTATTTGGGAAGAGGAACTCAAACAAACTGCATACCTCTCGGTGAATTCTATGCGACGGAGGTGTCAAAGCCTGTACGTGGCAGTTGTCGCCATATAACGTGCGACAATTGGTTTACTTCAATCACCTTGGCAACAAAGCTATGTAAAGAGCCATATAAGTTAACTTTGGTAGGAACCATTCGAACATGAAAAATAGCCGCTCTAAACCAGTGGGATCATCAATGTTTTGATTTGATGGGCCCCTTACACTGGTATCCTATAAACCTAAGCCCGCTAAAATGGTTTACTTATTATCATCTTGTGATGAAGACGCTCCTGTTAACGAAACTTCCGAAAAACCAGAAATAATTGTATGTTATAATCAAATCAGGTGGGATACGCTTGATGAAATGTGTGCAATAATGTCTTGCAGCAGGAAGACAAATTGATGACCTATAGCCTTATTTTATGGCATGATAAATATTGCATGCATTAATGCTTATATTATCCAGCCATAATATAAGCAACAAAAGTGAGAAGCTCATGAAAAACTTGAGCATGCAGCTGTCATCGCCATTTATGGTTAAAAGGCTAGAAGTTCCTATTTTGAAGAGATACTTGCATTCAAATACATCAAATTTACTAGTAAAGGACGTTCCTAGTTCATCAAAAGAAAGCATTAATGAACCTGAACCAGAAACAAAAAAATGTATTTATTGTGCATATTGCCCGTATCAAATAGGGCGAAAAGTGAGCAGTTCGTGCAACAAATGCAAAAAAGTTATATGTCGTGAGCACAATATTGATATGTGTCAAAGCTGCATCTGAATGATTTTTATTTTGCTATAGTTCTATATAATATATAGAACAATATTTTGTCAGTATTTAGTATATAAGTAAAAGAGTGATTTTTAGCAAAATAATACGATTTTTGCAATAAACTTTGAAGAATTACTAATTTTGGATGTTATTAAAAGTTTTTGTTGGGTTTTTGGCAGTGAATAAATTTGTATGCACACAAAATATTTGTTCCTACTTATTATGAGAGCATATATAAGAAATTTGCTAGTATATCGGCATCAACAAAGGAACTTGGACATAACAGCCAATTAAAGCTAATACGTCAATTTTACGCATGATTATCTTTTACGTACATAAAAATATGATTATCTTACTGGGATTAATTATTCATTAAATAAGTCATTTTGTTCACTAAAATATCTTGTCATTTGAGTAGATGTTAAAAAGAAGACGGTTATTTTTTTCTTTTGAAGGTTACGCCAAGAAAAACATTTCTTAAAAAGTTAGTATAGTATACTGTTGCACGAGTAGTAACAAACATGTAATGTTTTAAATGTGTTTGTAGTAACAAACATATTATTTTAAATGTGCAAAAATTCATTGAGACTTGCTCACTTCTTTAATTCTTATTTGTACCTAAAATCTAGAAAATAAAGGTTACGGGGAAATGTGTTCAAAGTTAATAGGGTGACACTAATCACTTCATAATTGAAATTTGAAAGGTGAAACTTGCGCATTAGCACATACGTGCAAAAGCATCCGGCACCCCTATTTTTTGTCTGTCTAAATAATTAAAGCTCAGATATCGTGTTATCGTTTTCGTATTGCATCAGCGTCATAATTTGAAGAAAATAATACAAACATAAATCTTTATGACAGCTGGGCATGTTTAGAAATGGCATTTCCTCGAGTTTTCAATTTTACGTTTAAAACTTGAATGTGTTGCCAGAGCTTACATTGAATCTTTGCAGTGGCGTATGTGGAATCTTCCCAGATTTATGAAATGAACTACAAAGGCGCATCAGAAATCACAATCGAAAACAGTAATACTCGAAGAATGGACGAAAATAGACTCACTGGTTACTCGAAGCCTGGTATTTTCTTTGCACATTCTGTTGAAAGAAGTCATTCGTCGCAAAGGATATCCTACAAGATATTAATTTTTATATAACCGTGTATCTAATTGTTATTCCTGGTGCGGAACTTTAAGTTCATCTTATAATAAACATCTAGTCCGGATGGCGTAGTGGTTAGAAGACCCATCCCGTAAGCCGAAGGTCTGTGGATCGACTCTCGTTAGCGACAACGAGATTTAGTTCGAGTGATTCTTTGGACGGACTATAAGCCCGTTCAGTTATAATACGTGCTGGTTTAAAAAAATCCGAACTTGTCGCAGTTGGGTGGACGGACACACGGCCAAAGCGTGATAGTGACCATATCATCTTGTGGAGTGCCGACACATTCGATCATGATAATGAGATACTCTAGCTATCTCTAAGCGAAAGGCCGAAAGGGGCTGCAGTGCTACAATTTTGAATAATAAACATACTATTGAGTAAAAATTTGTAAGGATTTATTTCTTAACCTTCACTTATAAGTAAAAATGCGAAAGAGCAAGAACTGTGCCTACAATTTTGTCCGGCACTGGACGTGTTGCATGTAATAAGTAATAATCTCTCATACGCCCGAGCGATACCCGACAGAAAGTTGTCCTCCCTACACGAGTTGTTAACTAGATGACAAGTGTCAGAAGGACAGATCTCTGTCCGGGACCGGGCCCCAGACGCAGCGGTCGTCAGTCATCGCGTGTGTTATTGATTGCTGGTGTAGTGAAGGAGAAAAGTGAATCAATTTCGTGATTCGAACTGAGAAAAGCGGCAAACGTGGTGAGCAGGCGGGGAAAATTTCCAGGTACAAAATACGAACTGCGAGCCAAGAGCTGGTCGAGAAATCTGGAAAGCGTCCAAGAACTTTATTTATAATTGAAAATCAACGAAAAACTATGTTGGTCGAGTTCTGTTATAATAGTGAAATATCTTCCGAGCGCCTTAGCGGTGTACGACACGAGTTAGTCGATTTCGAAATTCAATGCATTTTAAATTAAATGGCATAGGCAAGACGTCGGGCAAGAATTGTAGTTTGAATTTTATCTTTCGGTTTTTCGGGATAAATGGAATGCATTTAGATGATGATTGTTATTTGGTTAATAAGTACGCTTAGCCATTAGCACCAAAGAATAATTAGTTACACATCAGAAAACAGCATTGGGCCTCGAGCATACTTGACGACCGTACATACTTAGGAGTCAATTGTAACTCGGATCATTACTTGATCAAATTAACATATCAATGTCGTATGTCAAAGGCATATTCGGCGAAGACCAGCCCTCTACAAAAATTGACATCAAAAGGCTCCAAACGGCGTCTGCGGCCAAAAATTTCACGGAGACCCTCGACAACTAGCTGGCTCCCATCTTATCTACACATCGCTGAAAACAGACAACGAGCTGTGAATGGGAGTGAAAGCGGCTATTAAGACTGTGGTAAAGCAGACAATCGGACATCACGCCCGGCGCAAAAGAAATGGTTGGTTCGATGATGAGTGTCAGAATGGGTTTGACAGAAGAATCAGGTATACAATACTTAGGTAAGAAAACCAGGACAAAGAGAGTACACTATGCAAATCTTAGAGGAGCAGCGAATAAGATAATCAGGATTAAGAAAAGAAAATACTATGATGACCAATTGCGAAGTACTGATGTAAGTTTAGCGAGCAACAACACAAGACAAGCATACAAAGTAGTGGAAAGTCTGAAACGAGGTTGTGATGACATCGGCAATATCATCGCTGATGAATCCAAGATTATGTAACAATCGGCATCATATTTCAAGAACTTTCTGAATCCTCCGCACAGCTGTTTCCGGAGAGCTTCCATTGGCCCACCAACTGAAGTCTGTTCCACCGCCAAGGCCCAAAAGAATAATAAAGCGCCGGACGTCGAGCAGATTCAAGTGGGGCTCATTAAATATAGTGGCAGCAGTGTTCAGAAAGCCATCCACAAAATCATCCAGCGAATTGGCAAGAAGAAGACATGCCGAACGAGTGGAGCCAATCAATTATTTTCCGTATCCACAAAAAAGGTGACAAGCTACAGTGCGAAAACTTTAGGAGCATATCACTACTTTATACTTTCAAGAATCTGAGAAAATCAAATCGAATCTTACGCCAACATTATTAATGGGGAGTGGTGTTAGAGAAGGTAGATCGACAACAGACCAATTGTTACAGCCAAGCAGGTACTTAAGAAGTGCTGGGAGTTCAACATACATGTTGCCTAAGTTTTCGTTGACGTATGGATCGTAATGTACTGTACCAAACAATGCTTTCGTATCTCAGCTAAATTAGTCTGACTTACCAAAATGACAATGACGTCGACAATCTCCCATGTCCACGTCAACAACCAACTCGCCGATATCTTTGACAGAAATATCGGACTAAATCAGGGAGATGGGCCGGCCCCATTGCTATTCAATTTAGCTCTGGAGTAAGTCATAAGAAAGCTACCTGTCGATACAAGGAGTACTTACTATAGAAGTCGAGCCAAGTGGTAGCCAATGCGGAAGACATCAATATTTTATCACGGTCATTAAAAACCGGCAAAGAACTTTTCCTGAGGCTCAACAGATAAGTATAGCTAGTGGGGTTATATCAATGAGAAAAAAATAAAGCTTATGACGTAGTTGAGGAGAAGTATCTCTAGCACCCGAAATAGTACACTTGGCGAGTACAATATTGAAAACATGGACATCGACGCTTGTGCAGGGAGCGAAGCCCCGAGAGCAGCTGTAGAGCTAGGAAGAAGCTTCATTTTTTGGCAGAGTTGTATTCATTCCCCAATATTTGGCATAGCGGTTTTCCAGAGTTTCGATGCGTTTTCTATAGTACGAAATGCCCAAACCTTCGCAATGACTTACTCATTCAATCTGAATCTCATTCCCTCAGGCCTCTGATTGAGGGTTGAGAGGCAGATAATAGTCACTGGGGGCCTAGTCTGGAGAAGACCATGGGTGAGCAACCAATCCAAATCGTAATTGGTAAACTGTTCTTACCTTTGGTATTCAATCGAAGAAAATTATTTCAAACCCATCTCAAAAATCGGAGGCCACTGCCTTCTTGGCCGAACGTTGGGTTGTCGGCCGCTTTGGTCAGCTTTCGTGGCTTTTCGGCCAATCTAGAGATTACCTATTGGATTCAGGGGTATAATGGAACCACGATTTATTTAGCGTCGAAAAAGAATTGCCCCATAACGCTGGGGCCGTTGGATTATCAACGCGCTTTTGCTTTTAGTCGACCGTCAGCAAACGCGGCACCCATTACGCCGATCGCTTTTTCATCTTCAAAATATTGCGCTTAATGGATTCCACGCGTATTTTTGAGATGCCCACGGCTCAGTTAACTTTCGCAACTTCATTTTACGATCACCCGAAACGATTCGATGTACTTGTCTCACGATTGCCGCATACGTAGCCTCTTTTGGCCTTCCAGAGTGAGGTGCGTCTTCGGTGCTTGTATGACCCTTTTTAAATTCAATGAAAGACCGGAAAACTGTTGGCCTCAAACGTGCAGATGAGAATTGACATATTTCCATCCATTGCAATGATTGTTCAGAAGTTTTCCCATCAAAAAACAATGTTTGATCAAGATGTGATACTCCTGTTTTTCCATGTTCTTACGAAGGCGAGAGTAGCCTCATTCTAACGACTGTATCTTGTAAATGAACGGAGGATGTCATGTAAATCATTCACAAATTAGTGGCTGATGAACCTCTCTACATGAATCATGTTCATTTTCCAGTGGCGCCATATATTGAAAACTCCCAGGAATTTCATTCCAGGACCATAACAGCATCTCGAAGGTGATATGAGCGGTATTAGGTTTGACTATTATTACGATTCTTCAATCGGTACCCAACACAAGGCGATGGGGTCCTAATTAACTCGGAAAAAAATCTAGTTGGTAAAAGGGCTCGAACAGTGGCCTTCATCTTCAGCGGCAAGCGCTCTAACAACTACACCGGTTGGACTACATAAATGTTAACTGCTATGTCATCGAGAACGATATCTTAATTCATTGATCGATAATATTGTATTCAAATACTCAGCGAAATTATGCCGATATTATGTCGTTCCAACATGACATAAATTCGCGCGATATTATTTCGCTTTTAAAACGTTCCGATTCCGATTCTTAGGTTTATGCGGATGGTACCAGCGTTTTGTACGTGACTATGCCACCATTACCACTCCTTTGACCGACATGCTGCGTAAGGGACGTAAATTCGTCTGGGAAGAGCCCAGCTTGCGAGCCTTTGAAGAGCTAAAGAAGAGTCTGACTACAGCCCCCGTACTGCACAGCCCAGACTTTGACAAACCGTTCTCAATCCATTGTGACGCGAGTCAACATGGGGTGGGAGCAGTCTTAGTCCAGGTTGCACAAGACGGCGAGGAGAGACCTATAGCCTTCATGTCTCACAAGTTGAACCCAGCCCAGCGAAATTACACGGTCTCCGAGCAGAAATGTCTAGCTGCGGTGTTGGCAGTGAAACGCTTCCGAGCCTATGTGGAGGGACACACCTTTGAAATCGTTACGGATCACGCTTCTCTGAAATGGCTAATGAGCCAGACTGATCTCAACGGCAGATTGGCCAGGTGGGCACTGAAATTACAGGCATTTGACTTCACAATCCGCCACCGAAAAGGTAGCCAGCATGTAGTCCCCGACACCCTATCCAGAATGTTCGCCCCTGAAGGAGCCGAGTTGGTCCAAGAGGACGACAGCCCCCAATTGATCGATTTGGACCATCCTGCCTTCAAGTCAGCAACCTACACACAACTGATTCACACTATCCAGAATCAACAGCCCCAGCTTCCTGAACTGCGGTTGACGGATGGATTTATTTATAAGCGGATGGGACACGCATCCGGAGACCCCATACAAGAAGAAGAACAGTGGAAGTTGTGGGTGCCCGAAGAATTAACCACTGATCTTATCAGGCGGGCTCATGACCACCCATCAAGTGCGCACGGCGGATATGGTCGTACACTTAGGCGGTTGAAAACCTGTTTCTTTTGGCCTAAGATGGCACAACAGATAAAAGCGTACGTAGCCTCTTGTGAGCTATGCAAGTGCACTAAAGCGCCCAACACCATTCTTCGGCCACCCATGGGTAAGGTTGAGGTCCCCGAACGCGTGTTCCAGCGCTTGTACATTGATCTTATCGGTCCTTACCCTCGATCTGCTTCTGGTCACACGGGAGCTGTCGTGGTCCTGGACCAGCTCTCTAAATTCCCTATCATAGAACCACTACGTAACATGCACACTGGACCTATAATCAGCTTCTTGGAGAACCGAGTCTTTCACATGTTTGGAGTTCCGGAGAAACTTGTCTCCGACAATGGAGTCCAGTTCACCTCCAGCAAGTTCCGAGACCTAATGTCCAAATACGGCATCATCCACCAACGAACTGCCGTCTATTCACCACAAGCCAATGCATCCGAACGACTGAATCGTACGCTCATAGCGGCCATCCGCGCCTATGTCCACCCGAATCAGAAGGACTGGGATCGCAAATTGTCCGCCATCACTAGTGCGCTGCGCTCGTCGTACCACGCCACTACCGGCATTTCGCCGTATTTCGCATTGTTCGGCCAGTACATGATCTGTCATGGGAGCGCTTACCGGCTACTGCGGCAGCTGAAATCGCTAGAGGACCCAATCGTGGTTCTAGAACCGCACGAAAAGCTCCAACTTCTGCGAGATCAACTGCGGGAGAAGATTGAAGAAAGTAGACGGATGGGAGAGGAGCGGTACAACTTGCGATCTCATCCTTCTGGCTTTAAGATAGGCGACGAAATATATCGTCGAAACTTCCGGCAGAGCGATGCCACCCGACATTACAATGCCAAAATAGACAAGAAATTCGTGAAGTGTCGAGTCCTACAAGTACTAAGCCCCACCCGATACCTCATCGCGGACATGACTGGTAAAACCCTGGGAATTTACCACGCAAAAGACCTTAGACGATGAAGTGCAACTATTTCCCACGAAAAACCTTGGCGTACCCCAATCTTTGCCTAGACGAAGACCTCCGAATAACACCCGACTCCCTACTATATAGTCACTGTCGAGTCTTCACGAACATATTTGTAGCCTATCCTTCGAAACCGACCTTCGACCCGCCACGGCCTTAACCAAGACCTTTTATATAGGAGACGGGATCGTAATTACTTCGATTTTGGGGGGGGGAATGTGTAATGGGACGCCTACGCCCGGGAATCGAAGTGATTCCGATCCCCAACCCTTGCAACCGGCCAGATGGATATGTCCTCGAAGTGCCAGCGGACTTCATCTGTCGTGCGGATATCGTTGCGCAGAAAATATTTTTTTTCTGTCCAAATATTTAGATCTGTGGATACAAATATTCGAAATATAGAATTAATCCAAACCCCGGCACATTTCGGGACATAGCCATCTGGAAATGCCCCTCCACCGTGGCCATCGAGAAAACTATGCCACTGGCGACAACTGGAGAGGTACATTGCCGCCATATGGCGTGCCATTCCACACACAGCTGTTTTGTCCGATGTGACAACCGGGTGATTTTGACAGCCACATGGAGGCGAAGGAGAAACAAAAGAACCTTTTGTGGTGATCGATGGTTCGTGATCGTATTTTGTGCTGTCTAGAACATTTCAAGTGCTTTTCTACCTCTTAACATACTTTCGTTGACGATCGTTTGTGTGTAGGATTTGGTCGGAGCGAAACGTACTCAAGAAAACTGCAAATGGAACATCAAACACTTGAGAAATTCACCGGAACATTGCCTCAGGCTAGAACATGAAACTCTGTCAAAATCAGAAAGAAGATCAACAGGCTCAAATTATGAAAGAGGTTAGTTTAGTTAAGAAAGACTTAGAAAGTGTTAGCAATATTTTGTCTAGGTGAGCGGAAAGGCACAAGAAGATAATAGTCAGGCGAAAGGTGACCATGCGGGTGAAAACAGCAGTGCTGAAAAACCATCAGCAGTGGCAGAAGTTAAAGGCAATTTGTAAATTTATTTTGCGTGCGCGAATTGGATGCAGCCAGTTAGTCCACCATCCATTCTGGCTTTGTGATCGGCTTTATCATTACAAGGTGTTGCAGTTGCCTGTCGCGAAACACTTTCCTGAGTGGCCATATTGGCAGAACGATTTCGCGATACTTATTTGTTTTCCGAAGCTCGCACGTACAGACGACTCGTTCAATTTGTTATTGGATTTCTCACCTTTACCGCTATGAAAAGGTGTAGACATACAGAGTACAATTTATTGTCCCGAATCTGCCTCAATTACAATATAATACGCGTAACTGATTGCTCGCATATCCTTTTCAACGCGGCAACCTCTTCGCAGACCAAATGTTACTACCAGGCCAAATATGTAAAAGGAAAATTTTACCCAAACAAAATACGCTCGTACAGGGGTTCGCATGTGGTTGTACTCTCTCCCTCTTTGTCCTTCTTCGCCATCAACAGGGTAGTTGGGCGATACTCTATTAAGGCGACCCATAGACGGTTGATAATGATCAAGGGATCTTCTTGCTGTTCGAATGAAAGTGTGCGTTACCTTTAACGAATTGTTCGCTTTAGTTCATCCACATTACAAGGGAAAGGGAAGAGGAAGGTTCTCTGCTACGGTTGCGATGCGATTTTAATATACAGACTGTGAACAGAAAAGGGAACACTACAATACGAGTACAACGTATTAGAGAATACAGACTTGGTATGCGTGTTCATTTTAAATACTATTTTATTATTTCCAACTTGTTCTGTTAAAATTTAAGTTAATTATTGACACTAAATTTATTCATATTAATAAGAAATAAAATTTTCTATCTATGGTTTGCTACCAGTAAGCTGAAGAAACGAAAACTATTTCAAATATATTTCTCAACTAGGAATTAATGTCACGAAATAAAACTTTATTGTTTTTTTTGTACAAGTTCAATCTACAAGAATAATGAAATTAAGTTGAGCAGATGCAAAAAGTTTATTTAACAATTGAAAACAGCCGATTTTTTAGATAACACGGTTCAGGTACTTACATCTTATCATTGCATTATACTTCAAAGCACTTTGAATTTCGGCAATTTTAAGTGGAGTATACTTATTTTAAGACGTTCAATCAATACACTATGAACACGATATTCTTCAGCTAACTCGTAAATAAAAGTTTTTTGAAGGAAAAATCATGCAGTTGTCGGTTGGTACCATTTTGATAACTGACGGTTTTTAATAGGTTTTATATTAATTACATGACGAGTGAGTGAGTTAACGCTATGAGTCGAGGCTGCAAGTTGGGAATTAACCATACTTCATTTTTTGTTTTCCATTAAAACGCAAAACGTTAAGATTATTTCGAGGTGACGAAAAACTAATAAAATTGTTAACTTTTCAAGAAAGCAACGCAGTTGATAAATTATATAAAATACCGACATAGACTCCACACTGATCAAGCATTCCTGAAAAAAATCACTTTGCTGCTCCTAGTTTTATTGTAGAATGGAATTATTTCCGGCGGTTGCTAGGGTATGTATTGTTATTTAGCCTAATAAACCTTGTGTTTTGTATCGGAAATCATTAATTCTTGATAATTGTTAATAAATCAAGTTGGTATTTTAACAAGTTTATCCATACTGTGTGCATTTTCCCATTGCATTACATTTACCGCTTCCAAACTATCCTTAATTGGTATTTTTTCCATTCAAATGTAAAATATTAAAGTCAAAGATACAAAACTATCACAAAATAAAACTTACCTACCGCTATTATTGAATACTTGCAACAGAGTAGTTTTAAGAGTAGAAACAAAAAAGAAAAAAATTGCTAGTTACATAACATTAAAGCAAGTAAACCAACAAGGATAAAATAACACCGCTGAGAAATTTCCTTTGAAATTTCACAGCTTTTACTTCTCACTCAAATGATTTATCAAAAAACTTTAACATTGATTAGATATTAATTTTGTTGGCATGGTGCCAAGAAACGTAGAATTATACAGACGTACTTTACTTAAATTAACTGTAAATTTTTCAACGAATAATTATTCAAACATTGAAAAGAAAAAAAAAATTCTTAAAATTTGTTGATTGTTAAGACTCGTACATTGAAACTCTGCATTAAAGCAGTAAATGTTTAAGTCACTATGAATTTCTAATTAAATAAAATTTAGCTCTATTTTACATTAAACTAAACTAGCAGAAACTATTATTAAATCATATGATATATTTTAAGATACTTTTGTACTGTCTCTACATATCCATTCATTCATACATGCATAATTATACACGTAAGAAATTCAGATCTTTTTGTAAAAGGTCACATTAAGAGTAGATTAAATAGTAGGAAAATTTGCCGAAATGACATAAGGTTTACTAAACTTGAATTTATTTTTCGCATTGTGAAAAGATACAAATTTAGATTGTTAAAAATCACTTCTTTTAGTTACAAATAAGTTTAAAGGACGCTATAGCATCGATCTACAGCAAACACAATTTAGTGTGTAAGTGCAAAAAAAAAAAGAACGTTACTGAAGTCACGTGCAAAGCTTTTCTGGCAAACTTCGCGTTTAAGTTTACGTAAATTCAAGAAAAATATTTTCAATACATAGGTATTAGTGGTTCGTTAAAAATATAATTTTTGGATTCTTATTTTGACGTTTACAAATCGATAAAGATTGAGAAAGTGCAACTAAATATGTTAATAAATTGCTAAGAAATATTTACTTTTACCATTTGTTGCTAGGTAGCATTTGAATTATAAATAAATGTTAAAAATGAATTGCTAAGATAACTAACGACTTTCCTTTTCAGTGACTCGTTCTTTTTCAGTGGGAACAGAGAGTGTAGGGTAGGTATGCCGTCGCGAGGGTAGGGTTTCGACAAATCCGCTGAGGTCGGTTTCGCGTCGCGCGCGGTACGCGGTACCTTTGATTGTTTCGTCATTTCATTAGAGTAGTTTTCGTCGGTTTAATTTCGAGTAGCATATTTTTCGGTACCGCGTCGGTGATTCGGTAACGCGCCTATAGGATTTTGTAGAGTTTTGATTTGAGATCTGTGGAGAGATCACATCCAGAACTAAAGTAACGTAGGTTTCCCGTTCTGGATGAGTAGTTATTGACGCGTTTGGAAAACGGGCATGTCCAGGTGACTGAAATATTGTAATTGAGCGTAACCCATTCGGAGACCCGCGACCGAAATCCTCTCCGAACTAGCTGGCCGACAAGCAGTCACCGCGTGAATGGGTTACGGTGCACGGATTGGTTGACCTGTTGGTACCATCCGTTGGCACTACTCAGACTTAACGTCTAGAACCGATGAGAGGTCGGTTCCGCGTTCGAACTTGAAAAAAAAAATCATTACAAACATTATACCAGAAAAGGATACAATTCTGCGCGATATTATGTATATAGTTTTTTTAGGCGATATCATGACGACGGAACTATGTCGGGGTGTCGTTTGATGTATTGTACTTTATTGACTTGAAATGCATCTTACAAAAATGTATAGATACGAGGGTAGACCCTAAAGTACCCGACCTGACTTATGAATACAGGAAGTTTTGAAAAAACAATTACTGCGATTGACAATACCACCTTTCAACAACTTAATGTTAAAAAATTCATGACGGCACGTTTATTATTATTTTTTTAACAGACATCCAAAGTGAACGCTTTCAGTGAATTTGTAAATATGAAAAAAATCGGGCATCGTTATGTGATACAACACTTTCATTTGAAAGGTCTAAATCCAACCGATATCAAAGCCGAGCTGGATTCTACTCTGGGGAAGCCTGCTCCTTCGTTTACAACGGTCAAATATTGGGTAGCTGAGTTTAAGCGAGGTCGTACGAGCTGCCAAGATGAACACCGCATTGGTCGACCAAGTGAGGTCACTACGTCAGAAAATGTGAAGAAAATCCACAAAATGGTATTGGATGACCGTCGACTAAAAGTGCGCGAGATAGCAGACATGCCAGGCATTTCAAAGTGCTGTGCATCGCATTTTGACCGAGAATTTGGACATGAGAAACTGTGCGCAAGATGGTTGCCGCGTTTGCTTACAATGGAGCACATACAGCAACGTGAGGATGTTTCCATCGCGTGTTTGACAATGTTTCGCAGCAATAAAGCCGAGTTTTTGCGTCTATTCATAACCATGGACGAAACATGGGTCCATCGTTTTACACCTGAGACCAAGGAGCAGTCAAAGCAGTGGACTGAAAAGGGAGAACCGGCTCGAAAGAAGGCAAAAACAGTTCAGTCAGCTGGTAAGGTCATGGTATCCGTTTCCTGGGATGCGCGTGGAATAATATTTATTGATTATCTCGAAAAAGGAAGAACAATCAACGACGCATATTATGCAGCCTTATTGCAGCGTTTGAGTGATGAAATCAAGAAAAAATGACCCCATCTGACGAAAAAGGAAGTGTTGTTTCATCACGATAACGCACCAGTTCACATGTGCGTCATTGCGATGGCTTTAATCAATGAGTTGAAGTTCGAATTGCTTCCTCGTGCACCCTATTCGCCAGATCTGGCTCCTTCGGATAGTTTTCTTTTTCCGAATTTGAAAAAATGGCTCGGCAGGAAAAGATCTGCCAACAATGAAGAGGTAGAGTCTGTGGTTGATAGCTATTTTGAGGAGCTTGACGGTTCCTACTATAAAGCGGGTATCGAAGCTATTGAACATCGTTGGGAAAAGTGTATCGAGCAGAAAGGAGAATATGTTGAAAAATAAAAAAATATTTTTTACTGTTTTCTTCGTCGGGTCGGGTACTTTTGGGACCGCCTTCGTATTTCGTCAACAGTATTACTTCATACTCCACACGGTCCTCTATATGCAAAGAACTTCTTTTAAACAAATCAAAGCATAGATACAAATAACAGATTAGTATAAGTAGTTTTGCTATGATCTCCCCTAGAACCACAACCTACTCCACTTCCAATCGACCCGCATGATAGGGAAGTAAAATTGTGCGGACAGTGTTGAAACCAGCAAGAGAACAATAAGGGCCAATGTTTAGAAATAAGATATTACTGGTATTGCAACTTCGCCAGCTGCGGTTCAACGCGAATGAACGCTTTGCATCGCAACGCAACCAACAGCCAGGTGAGATTAACCATGTCTTTGATTGTCTCGTAGCTTGTCTTACCTGCAGCTGGTTTCCGTTCCTCCTCTTCTGTTTCGTGTCTTTCTATTTTTCTTGGCGGCTACATGGAGTAAATAATATTGTCTGAGTAGTTGCTTATTAGATGGATATTAACGATTTCGAAATTCAGTTCACATTTTCTACTTCTTAAGATATTGAAATCATAATAGTCGTGTGACTGGAGTGTGCAGATTGGATGGGAAATCGAACTTTCACATAATTTCGTTCTATTGATGCATGAATGAATGGTGTCTTGCCTTTTGAATTTGACATAGTGAAACGAATTGAATATTTCTTCTAATGGAACTTTGATGTTTTCAGAATAAATACTCGTAATTATATGTTTGCGTAGAAATATGAAAGTTAATTTATTCAAAGTAAATTGAATTTCAAAATGACTCGTACTCGAATTTTAATTTACTGAGCATAGATAATTAAATTTCATAATCATTGTTGATGGTACTTTTATATTTCGTTTAATTCTTTTCAATTGCAGAAAAGCATGGACACATAATGAATGGAATACATTTGGTAGTTCAAATACGTCGAAAATTGACCATTGATATATTTATTTTTCAACAAATTTAAACTTAACAACCTTTACTTATAACTTGATCCCTGTGTTCAGCTTATTCTTTGTCTGAAGATGTGGAATTTGATAAATGCACTATATACGCATTCTTTTACAAGTACACACTGTAAGTAAGAAGGGACGTTTAAACATTTTTTTGTAATATTCACAATTAGCTCCACCCAATTTCAAATATTTTGAAGTGATTTCAACTTAGTAACGCTAGCACGGAGTGCACGTGTCGAGGACCTCTCAACAGGGAAGATGCTAGGTAGCTTGATTGCTCTTAATCTTTGAGAAGTGCAGGTCATAGGGTATGCGGGAATGGTCTTGAACAGAAGCAAAGCCACCTGGAGAGTCCAAGAAAACATAAGGAAGGACATCATGATCAGCGTCCTAGAGCTAGAAGAGCTGTTAGAGAGGATTGGACACTATGGACAGCTAAAGACAGAGGAAAAGCACAAGGCTCAAGCAAAGCGCCAGTTATCCCAATTCCTATAACCAACAAAAGGGTAGCCCTTAGCTCGATCCAAGGAGACACAGAAAAGAGGAGTCCACAGCAGCAAATCAAGACGAACGAGGGGTTACAAGTAATCCAATCCAAGGCAGTTAAAAAACTTCTCCGAGAAGAAGATCAGGAGCCTCCCAAGGAAGTAAAAAGGGAAAGAACACCCACTGTAACCCGAGATAGGGACAACCAACGGCACAAGTTCCTAAGGTAGCAGGCTTTCCTGGTCAAACCTACCGACGATAGGTCTTACGCGGATGTCCTGCAAGAGGTAAGAGCGATTAGGCCTAGTAAGATATAAACTGTCGCGAGAGCAGTGCGGCCTAATCGGTCTCTTGGTGGGATTCGGGCCAGAGACAACGAGCTCACTTTGCTGCAAGTGTGGCAAAGTGGCCCACAAAATGAAACGATGCACGACACATTGCATCTTATGTAAGGACGCTGGCCTTAGTGTGGATGAACTCAAACACGTCCTAGGGACAGGAAATTGTTTGATCTTTAAGGACGCCCCAGTCAAAGCCATAGCAGCGCTGAAATGAACAATATCCTGCAGATAAACTTGCATGGCAGTATTGTAGCCCAAAGTCCGTTGGAGCTATTTGCGAATGAAATTAATGCTAATTTGCTGCCGCTCAGCGAGCTGCATCATGAAAGGAGTTCCTTGGCATGGTTCCCTGATGTATCTGATACTGCTGCTATCTGGGTACGAGACAGCGCTCATATGCGGCTGCAGAGTTACATAGGTACAATGTATGGATTCAATGTATTCTATCCTGAATGAACCGTTAATGTCCTTTCAAACCAGATTCGATGTCGCAGAACGGCGTGTTTTCGTTGAGGGAGACTTCAATGCGTAAGTCATTGAATGGGGCATGCCCCTGTCAGATGTTAAAGGAAAACGAATCCTGAACATCGCAGTCAGAAAAGGGCTTGTTGTGTTAAACACCGGAGACAACCCTACTTTCCGTCGCTGAGGCTGGATTGAAACCATCTCAGATTCAGCATTTGAATAGGAGTCCCTAAAACCGAGGGAACACAACTGAAGAGATTTAGAGGACTACTCGACCAGTGATAACAAGTATTTAGCACTAGAGATTAGCAACGGTCTTTCCCGGCGTCTATATGCTCAGTCTCTCAGTTTCGGATAGCATTGGCCAGCTGGACGTCGGTGTGTTCATGGCACAGGTGTCGATCTCAGGAGCTTCGCAGGAGAGTGGAGGACTAGCAGCTTCGGGCGCGGTAAACTCAAATACGAGAATGTTTGCAAGTTTTCCATGCTCTGTCCAAGACTCTGACACGGCGAGCCTCTAGTGTACTGGTGGTAATCTCAAATAGCTGAACAGCAATGTGAATGTCACAAGCTCTGACAAAAGGCCCAACGGGCATGGGTTTCGGAAGAGGCATGCATAAAGTTCGCTACATTGAATGTATGGAGTAAGGAAACAAATTAAAAAGTATCCTGAAGTTTCTTAGCCTTTAATATTGTTCTAACTAGTAAAATAGATGATTCCAAGCCCGTTTGAGAAAGGAGGAGAGACCCCTTGTTTCCCTAACCCCCAGCTTCCATGATTCCTCATTCTAAGCCCCCGATTAAATGGTAGTAATTTTCTCCGGGTCGCACATTGTGATTCTTCTTCTTCTTCTTCTTAGGACTACAGCTCCTTTCGGGGCTTCACTTCCTGCAAACAGCGCATCCAACTGTCTCGGTCCGTTGACCGCGTCTTCCAATTCCGAGATCCGAGCAGCGATGAACTGTCTTCGTCGACCGAGTCAGACTAGCGTTTCCTCGGTTTCCCTACTGGCCGCCGGCCTTCAGTTGTCCCAACGAATACCTTCTTGGGTATCCGTTGTTCGTCCATA
Source organism: Odontomyia ornata (assembly GCA_963969285.1). Taxonomy (NCBI): domain Eukaryota; kingdom Metazoa; phylum Arthropoda; class Insecta; order Diptera; family Stratiomyidae; genus Odontomyia; species Odontomyia ornata. Next base: position 109,066,790 of record OZ017738.1, on the reverse strand, counting down.
CGATTCATGTGTCCAGCCCATTGCAGCTTCCGCAGTCTTACAATCCTTGAGATCTCCGGTTCGTCAAAAATTTCATACAGCTCATGGTTGTATCGAATTCGCCATTGGTCTCCGTCTAGCTTCGCTCCGATTCTTCGCCTCAGGACCCGTCGCTCAAAGGCGTTCAAAATATTTGCAGATGCTTGGGTTAGGGTCCCTGTTTCACACCCATAGCATAACACAGGTCTTATCACAGATTTCTATACTTGGAGCTTGTTTTCCTGTGTATGCAGCTGGTCTTCAAGATCTTCAATACTGAATAGAATATTTTATTTGCGAGCTGTATTTTTCGGTGTATTTCGTCTCTTTGATTTCCCGTTTTCGCCTAAAAACACAAATTCGCTAACATTCTCGATACTGTATTCGCCAAGTGTGATATTTTGTGTATTTGAGGTATTTTTCCTCGACTGCGTCATGAGCTTTGTTTTATTTGCGTTGATTTGTAGCCCTACTAGTTTTACTTCCCTGTCATTTTCAGGAAGAGTTCTTTGGCAGTTGATAGTGACCGTGACAGAATGTTGATGTCGTCCGCATAGGCCACTACTTGGCTCGACTTGTATAGTAGTGTACCTCGCGTATCGACAGGTAGCTTCCGTATGACGTCTCCAGAGCCAAATTGAATAGCAATGGGGCCAGTCCATCTCCCTGCTTTAGTCCGATATTTGTGTCAAAGGCATCGGTGAGTTGGTTATTAATGCGGACTTGGGAGGTTGTCGACGTCATTGACATTTTGGTAAGACGGACTAATTTATCTGGGAAGCCAAAACCAAGCATTATTTGCTACAGTACGTTACGATCAATACTGTCGTATGCTTGCTTAAAGTCAACGAAAATTTGGTGTACCTGTATGTTGAACTCCCAGCATTTTTCAAGTACCTGCTTGACTGTGAACAATTGGTCTGTTGTTGATTTACCTGCCCTAAGACCACCTTGATACTCGCCAATAATACTGTTGGCGTATGATCCGATTTTATTTTCTAGGATTTTAGAAAATATTCTATACGCCGCACAAAGTAGTGATATGCCTCTATGAATATAATTCATTGGCTCCACTCTTTCGGCATATGTTCTTGTTGCCAAAAGTGCTGGATGACTTTGTGAATAGCTTGATGAACACTACTGCCACCATATTCGATGAACTCCATTGCAATCTCATCGATGACCGGCGCTTTATTATTCTTTTGGGCGTTGATGATGGAACAAACTTCATCCAGAGTTGGTTGAGTCAATGGAAGCTTTCCGCAGACATCTATAGGCTCCGATGTTCTGGAGCTGTGCGGAGGATTAAGGAGGTTCTTGAAATATGACGCCCATCTTTCCTTAATCTTGATTTCATCAGCGATTATATTGCCGCTGTCATCACGACAGAGCGTGGTTTTGCGCTGATGATCACGTTTCAGGCTTTTCACTACTTTGTATGCTTGTCTTGTGTTATTGCTCGCTAAACTTACATCTATACTTCTCAATTGGTCGTCATAGTATTTTCTTTTCTTAATCCTAATTATCTTATTCGCTACTCTTCTGAAATTTTCATAGTGTTCTCTCTTCGTCCTGGTTTTTCTACCTACGTATTCTTTGTACGCCTGATTCTTTTATGTAACGAATTCTGGCACTCATCATCGAACCAATCACCAACCACTTCCATCCAGAGCTCGTTGCCAGCTGATTGTCGAGGGTTTCCGTAAAATTTTTGGCCACAGACGCCGTTTGGAGCCTTTCGATGTCAAATTTTTGTAGCGGGCTGGTCTTCTTGATTTTAAGAGAGTCAATGGACGGTTGTGTGCGATCCGTATAAAAGCGAATTTCATTAAAATCTGGCTGATAGATATTCACCGCGACCGAAGAACAGGACGAATAAATGAAGGAAACGTTCTACAATCACCTGGAAAGATTAGTAAACTCATTACCTACAAATGACACAAAAGTATGTAATTCTGGGCGATTTCAATGCTAAGGTTGGCATAGAACGACTAGAGGATGTAGCCACTCGATGAAATAAATAACAACGGCCAACGCCTGATTGACTGTGCATGTAGCACATATCTAGGCATACGTTCAACTTGCTTCCCACATCGAAGCATTCATAAAATGATCTGGGTATCATCGGATGGCAGCACACATAATCAGATCAACCATGTTCTGATCCCACAACGTTAGGCCTCGAGCATACTTGACGTCCGTACCTACCGAGGAGCCATTACTTGATCAAATTAGCCTATCGATGTCCTATATCAAAGGCGTATTCGGCGAAGACGTGCCCGTTACAAAAAGTTGACTTCGAACAGCTCCAAACGGCGTTTGTGGCCAAAAATTTCATGGAGACCCTCGACAACCAGCTGGCTCCCATCTAATCAGACGCAACGAGCTCTGGATGGAAGTGAAACCGGTTATTAAGTACAAAATATTTTCAAAGTTCTTAGAAAATAAGATCGGATCATATGCAAACAGTATTATTAGGGAGTATCAAGGTGGTTTTAGAGGAGGTAGATCGGCAATAGACCAATTGTTCACTGTCAAGCAGGTATCTGAAAAATGCTGGGTCAACATAGACGTACATCAAATTTTCGTTGACTTTAACCCTGGAAAGGTACTGTGAGCAATTTTTACTCACACTAGGGATATTTTTGTTGGTAGATCAGCAGGTAGGCAACCTTGAGTCGTGAGCCGCTAGCAGTGCTTATTTATTTATTTACAAGTTATCTGCAGTGGTGATCGCATGTCATTGTGTTTAGTTTTGTTCTGTCTCCAGGCATTGAAAAAAAAACAAGTGTTACTCATCTGTACCTACAGTGTCTGATATTTGGTGAGTAGTTTTTACTCATTGATACCTTTATGCGTAATTATTTATTTTTCAAATGCATGAATATATTATCAAATTATGACTGTTGCTTGTTTTACATGCATTAAATGTAATCTTGGTCACTGAACAATTAGTTAAGGCAATTATTCATGTCTTGAATATAATTTTTTTAATAAAATATAACTTTTTTTATAAAATATTATCTCAATTTTTTATTGTTTTAGATCAGAGCAATTATGGAAAAACTTCTGAGAACAGAACACGAAATATTGGAGGCTCTTCTAGAATTGGAATCGGAAGAAAAAGAGGATAATTTAGATTGTGACATTGCTGAAATTGATGAAGATAGTGATGCGGATTCGGAATAATTGAAATATTTGACGATATAATTAAAAGTATTGAAGAAACTGAAGAGACAGAATATCCAGAAGGCAGTACGCAAGCGTAAAATACCTAAAAAAGTCTGAAGAAGGAAAGTACAAACAAAACAACTCCTGATTATGAAAAAACTGGTGCAATATTTTCATCAGTGATCACAGCGACTGAAGTTAATTTAATTGGAAAAGACGGAAATTTCATTTGGTGTAAAGAGCCTGTTATAGCTGCAGTCAGAAAAAACAGCCGCCACAAATTTTGTGCATATTCACCCTGGCCCAAAAGGAGAACCCAAAAATTCTTTGTGTCCAATCAGTTGCTTCAAAAGCTTTTTACAACAGTTATTTTCGAAGAGATTTCGGTCAGCACAAATAAGGAAATACAGACTCAAAGAGGGAAGTATCACCAAGAATCTCACGCGAGCTTGTCAGATTTAGAAATGAGCGAACTTGAAGCATTTCTTGGCCTGTTTGTGTTATCCGCTGCACTCAAAGATAATCATTTATCAACTAGAATATTGTTTGATATTAGCTACAGTGGGGTTAGATACAGAGCAACCGTTCATCCTAAATTGTCTAGGATTTGATGATAAGACAACTAGACAAGCTAGAAGAGAACTAACTGAACTAGCCCCAGTTTCTTCTATTTGGGAAAAACTTCTACAAAATTGTAGAACTAATTATAAACCTAGTAGTTATATAACAATTGATGAACAACTTGTTGGGTTTAGAAGAAGATGCCCCTTCAGAATGTACATTCCCTCTAAACTCAATAAGTATGGGATTAAAATAATTTTGTCTTGATATGCCGGTACAAAGTACATGCTAGATACCATTGTTTATCTTGGTAAAATAAGTGTGCCTTCGAAAATACCCGCTGATGAATATTATGTTCAACTTTTACAAAATGTGAAAGGCACTAACAGAAACGTCACGTTAGATAATTGGTTTACAAGTATTCCGCTTGTTCAACGTCTTCTTCTTGACTACAAAATAACTACTGTTGTCACAATAAAAAAGAATAAACCACAGTTACCTATTCAAGCTACGGATATAAAATTTCAAACCCGAAGCGCACCTACTACCTTTTTTTCTATACCGTGACGACATGGCATTAGTTTCATGCAAACCAATTAGTAAAAAACTTGTTACACTAGTATCTAGGATGTAGTATCTAGGATGTGGTATTCACGAAGACACAGCCCAATCAAATATAGTGCATGTATACAACAAAACAGGAGGAGTAGACAATTTTGACCAGATGTGTCATAACGCCAACCATTCAGAAAAACAAAAAGGTGGCCTCTTACTTTTTTTGCAACATGTTAAATATAGCCACAATAAATTCGTTTGTAGTATATAATCATAACCTTTGCAGTCGTGGCCAAAAGACAACGTCATGTTGTCTTTACGTAAGGGATTGACTAAGCCGTTTCGAAGAAAAAAATAGCAAATAATCCAAAAATGAATCAGAATTAAAAAATGCCCATAAAAATGGTTATAGGTGAAAGCCAAAATATCAGCATACAAGAAAATCAAGAGGGGCATAGAAAGTATTGCAGCTTTTGCAACTACAAAAAACGTGGATACATCACTACCTATTGCAAATGTAGTTCATTAATCTGCAGAGAACATGCAGTTAAAAGCTCCTCAAACTGCGAATCTTAACATAATATTATACAAAAATTATGTCTTAACTCTCCAAATTTAACTTAATTCATGAATTAACAAATTTTTTACTTGTACTCACTATTGAAAAATGTTCTTTTTGTTTTTATTAATTTAACAAAGTTTTTCAAACACGTATCGTACTTATATTTATCAATAACAAACGACTCCCTTATGACCTCGGAACATGAAAATCCAGGAATGAGTAAAATTTACTCATCTGTACCTATAAGCTCCACACAGTTAACGGTACCTTTCTAGGGTTAAGCAAGCATACGACAGTATTCATTGTAACGTACTGTACCAAATAATGCTTTACTTTGGCATCCCAGCCAAATTAGTTCATCTTACCAAGATGACAATGACGTCGACGACCTCTCAAGTCCGCATTGTAACCAACTCAACGATGCCTTTGACACAAAGATCAGACTAAAGTAGGGCGATAGGCTGGCCCGATTGCTATTCAAGTTGGCTCTGGAGTACGTCATAAGGAAAACATTACCATAAAAGTCGAGTCATATAGTAGACTGTGCAGACAACATTTTTTTTGTCACGGTCATTAACAACTGCCAAAGAACCCTTCCTGGAATTCGACAGCATAGCAAAACTTGTAGGGCCACAAATCAACGAAGAGTTCCGCTCCCATGTGCCCGAAGGAATTTCCGCAGGGAGAATGCCGGTCGAATCTGGGAGGCTAGCATTCTTTGAGGAGCGCCACCCCCACAGACCCGAGGATATGGGCGGCACCGTGAGGTGCCCTCCTGGGATGACAGGTATCGATCCTGACTGAATCTGGACTGCGCTTTGGACAATAAACTGGAATTCATGCTTTGGGCTGGCGGATATGATGGTTTGGATTTAGTTGCTTTGCATGGTAGCGCCGAGGTGACCCTCGTGCGTGAACGGCTCCAATTCAACGATCACACTGTCGCCGTCCCGGTGTAGGTTCGGTTGAGACGGACTTCTGATTAGCGCTGGTCTGGCTCTGAGCACTTCTCCACATAAGGGCTCGTGCCAAACCTCGCATGGCCTCCCTGCTCTGCGAAGATAACCATGGGACTAAAAATGCGACTACAGACACGAACGGAGATAGCGGCTCCTAGGGGGGACTCAATAAAGCTGGAGCAACTGAAACCCTTAAAAAACCTACAAAAAAAGATCAACAATTACGACGCAGCCATCGGATGGAACCACGAAGTTTGCAGCACATCGGGAGCGGAACTAATGATGATCAAAATGACGATGAAAACAATGACAGTGAAGCTGGACGAAGAACGGAGATCAACAGACAGTCTTGTCCAGACTGAGGTTCCTACGACGTTCGAGCGCAACCAAAAAATAATGCGAACGTCAGAACGTCCTAAAAAGGAAAAGCTGGAAACTCTGCAGGACGCGCCAGATGTTCGAGCGGTGGAGGAAAATATAAAGAATATCAACAATCCGATAGTTATTGCTGCGATCGCTAAAGAAGCGCCCGAAACAAGGGTCGTGAATTGCGAAATAATAAATAACCACCCTGAAGCCTACAAAGAGATTACGGCAGGAAAAGACAGGAGTGGCCAGACAAATGAAGCGGCCTTCTGTGATTTCATTGCCGCCGAATACCCGTTTCCAGCAGCTAAACCTACATCGCAGTTCAACCGCCCAAAATCTACTTGAGCAGTTTGCGAGGGACATGAAAGCCGACTTAATGCTGCTGAGTCCGCAACATCATGATAAAAGTTCTGCATCATGGTATCCTGATGAAACTGGTAATGCCCCCATCTGGGCTGGGAACAGTCGAAGACTTGTGGACAGGGGCATGGTTGCGTGTTGGTTTAGTGCGCGGCGACCACCTTCTTTTGTGTGTACCTAACGCCTAACGAATCGATATCGTCTTTCCAAGACAAGCTTAATGCTTTGGAGGGCGCTGTCTCGAACGCAGACGGCAATGTACTCTTTGGGGGAGACTTTAACACTAAAGCAATCGAATGGGACATGCCTCAAACAGGAAAACGAATTGGCGGCCATGACGGGGCTTGTCGTACTAAACACCGGAAGTACGTCGACTTTCCGCCGTGTTGGCTGTTAGGGAACCATACTGGACGTGACATTCGCCTCGGAGCCCTTAGTACGGGGGATACAAAACTGGAAGTATCAGAGGACTACTCAGTCAGTGATTATCAGTGCGTTCTGCTTGAGATCCGTGATGTTGTCTCCGGCGTCCGTGCTCTCGTCCTTCCACGATTGGGTGGAACATCGGAAGGATGGACGTCGAGAAATTCAGCGGCGTGCTCCGCTGCAGGGAGATTCGCAGGAGACGGAAGAACTCACTATGAGCATCATTACTACTGCTTGCAATGCTTCTATGCCCCGTCGGAAACCCCGGCACGGTAAGCCTCCAGTGTACTGGTGGTTAACTGAAATCGCTGAAAAGCGAAGAGAGTGTCACAAGCTTCGACGTGAGGCTCAAGGGGCACGGAACCGTGATAAGGCACACAACCGGGTAGCAGCATATAAGTCGGTCAGGAAATGCCTTCGCAAATTGATCAACAATAGCAAGGCTCGCTGCTGGCAAGAGCTAGTGGACTATGTGAACAAGGATTCGGCGGGCCTTGGCTACTAGCTAGTTATGGGGAAACTTGGTGTCCTACGGAATCCTTGTATACATGATGCGGGAAAAATGGACGAGATAGTTCGGGCATTCTTCCCCGCCATGCCCGTCCGTTTTGATGCTGTCCATCGTGAAACAACAGTCGAGTGTCCACTCTTTACACTGCCGGAACTGGAAGAGCCTGTCCTTTCATTGAAAGCGAGGAAGGCTCCAGGTTCAGATGGTGTTCCAGCTGAGGTGTTGCGGCTTGTCTATCACCATTGTCCTGACTTGCTGCTCAGCACATTCAACGCTTGCTTACGGAACGGGGTTTTCCCGGTACGAGTGAAGGTGACGAAGTTTGTGTTGATCAGCAAGGGGAAGGGAAATCCCGGATCGCCGTCTGCATACCGCCCGTTAGGCATGCTAGACACAGCTCGGAAAGTGCTAGAGAAACGCATCAAGGGAAGATTCGCTGGCGCGATTCATGCTGCTGGGGACGTATCTTCTCGGCAGTACGGCTTTAGAGCATGATGCTCCACCTTTCATGCGCACCAAGCGATGGATCGTCCTGTTGGTGACACTCGACGGTAGGAACGCCTTCAACTCCGCTAGATGGGTGGATACTCTGGATATGCTAGAAAACTCTTTTCAAGTTGAACAATATCTAATGCGGCTTTTGACGGGCTACCTGAAGAGCCGAAGCCTGCTCTACGATACGACACAAGGCCAATGAAGAACGGAAATTATATCAGATGTTGCCCAGGGATCTATCCTTGGTCCAGACCTGTGAAACGTGTTTTACGACGGCCTACTGAGACTGGAGATGCCAGATGAGTTGCGCTTGATCGGCTACGCGGATGTTGCAGCTTTGGTTGCTGGACACACCGTTGAACAGGCGCTAGGTAGGCTAATGCGCCGAGTGAGAGACTGGACGACTGCTCGCGGGCTCAGTTTAGCACTGGAGAAAACCGAAGCTGTCATCTTGACAAAAAAGAGAATCCCTAGAGCAAGGATGATCAGTATTGGAGACATACTAATCGAATCGAAGCCAGTGGTGAAGTACCTGGCTCAAAGATGAGTTTATCTGAGCAAATCAGCGCAACGGCTGAGAAGGCTGCTTCGGGAGTATCGGCTCTGAGTCGACTTATGGCCAACGTACGGGGACCCAAGGCAACAAGAAGACGCCTCTTGATGAGTGCTCGAAGGTCAGTGCTACTGTACGGAGCAGAAATGTGTGGCGACGCTCTCAGTAAGGAAGTATACTGAAAACGCTTGGCACAGGTACAGAGCAGAGGAGCACTGAGAATTACATATTCATATCCGACAGTCTCTGATTCGGCGGTGAGAGTTATTGCAGACGTGGTACCTGTGGGGCTCCTTGCTAGAGAGCGCCGCGCTATTTACCTGCGTTAAAACGAGGACGCGAGGGAGATGGTTGCCTGCGAGGAGAGACAGTGCTCAGTCAACGACTCGCAGCAGTCTTGGGTGAATTGCAGCAAGGGAAAGTGGACTGCGCGCCTCATCCTGGATGTGAGACCGTAGCTAAATCGAAAGCATGGTGACTGGCTTCTATCTGAACCAGTTTTTGAGTGGGCATCGGTATTTCTTACTGCACAAGATTGTTAAGTCACGGTTCCCCGATTGTCGGTTTTGCCCAAGAAAGGGAGACAATGCCTGCCACACATTTTTTGCGTGCACAAAATGGTACAGGCTACGAAGGAACCTCTACCTGGAGACGGCAGAGCTCATCGCGGATAATATAGTCGCGGTGATGCTCGAATCGGTTGATAAATGGAACCAGACGGCACATTATGTTCGGACGTCCTCACAGCAGCCGGAGGCGTTGGGACTGGGGATTGCTTATCCAGCAAATTCTCTTCCTCTCTCTCTTGTTGCTAGAGGACGGATCCCCCAGCTTGAAGGCGCCTCACGGCGTAACAAACTGAGACATGGCCCGATGTAATGTGTCAAACAGTTCCAGGGTAGGTTCTCGGGTTGACAGGGATATGTTTAGTGGGTAGTCCAGTCGCTTGCGAGCACGGGAGTCCCACACTTTGTGCATATATGACATTCACCTTCTAACCACAAAAAAAAAAAACAAAAAAAGGATCATCTTGCTTGCAAGAATTGAGCTTGAGAGAGCATTTTCTTTGATAAATTGAAAACAAGTTGAGCAACCCGCTTAATGGCACCAGCATTGACAAACTTCTGATGTTGAGATCTTATCTTCAAAGATCAAATAAATAAATATTTAAATTTATTGATTCTGTTAAAATTCCAAATGAATGTGAGAACCTTTTTCAATTTAGTTTTAGTGCAAGTGAATATTGTTATGTTTAATTACCAAATAAGTGCATTAATATTTTATTATTTGTTAATATTTTACAATATTTTTATGTTCAATATTCTTAATGTTAAAATTCTCAATAAATTAATTCATTACACTCTGAAACCAGTTCAATTATGTTTTTGCATAATTTTTATTGCTGCTTAGTAATCTTTGTCAATCCCGGGGCTAGTGTGGGGATCCCCGGATCATTGCTCCTTAGTCCCGAAGCACCGGGATTGAAGTGATGATCCAGGATTGTATTCCTTAAATGTAACATATTCACTTAGCCTGAATCGCTTTTTAACTATCGTGAACATGAGGAGAGGAATGTTAAAGTTGTGAAAATGAAGGTATTTTGGGAAACTTACAAAGCTGTATAGTAGTATACTTGATAAAGTCAAGCAATGTCGGGCTTGTATTACTCATACACCTTCATTGACCGGCTTAGAAGATCAACAAACATTACACACTTCTCGACTTTTTAAGTTTATAAAACGAGCTTACGTATGTCCAAGTTCATGGGGGCAATTTTTAATAATTCATCGAAATACAGTTGACTCATCCATTCACATTTCTTCTTTGAAATTAAAGAAAACTCAAGCACGAAGCACCAATATCAAGGCAACCAAGTGGAAATGAACAATGCCTCAGGTAATTGCCTCACAATGATTTAGTGGGCCATGACCGTGAAGTTGCTGATAAATCTGCATGGTGACCTAAATAAAAATCCAATTTCCATATTCGTTCAACTTGAAATCCTGATTGCCCAATGCACATATTGCGCTAATTCTTTACTCAACTACGCACTTGTCAGCCATTATGCAATTTATGTGTCAGCAAATTTAAAAACTCGAAATGCTATCGATATCCGATCAATTGTTTCAGATTATTATTCAATAAAAGACAACACACCAACCACGCGTCGACCTTTAAATCTGGTCAATGCTTTTTTATTATAGCTCAGACATTGCCGAATGTTAATTTGCCGAACAAATTTGACACAGCTTTCGTATCTGCGATTTTCCACATATTTTCTGCCTCACGTTAAATTATTGGCGGCAGGTTAATGAAAAATTATCATTTCAACGATAAGCTTTCCTTCAGAAATCATGTAGATTTTCGCGCTTAGAAAAGTTTGAAATCAATTTGAAATAATTTGATGTTATTGTCATTTATAAATCAGTTAATTATTGAATAAATATAATAAAAAGGAACACGTCAAAACTTTGTGAGTGACATGTAAAATAAAATATGCAAATTAGTGAGTCAAACTTTCAAATAAGAAAAACTAATATGATGATCTAAAACCGGAAAACCATTTTAAGTTCTTGCAAAAAATCACTCTGCATTTCAGAGTCTATCAAAGATCAATTTAGAAGCAAAGGTTAAGTAAAATACAAAACCCGAACCGTAATAATTGTCAGTTATTAATAGCTCCAAGTCAATGTTCTTGCATTGAAGAATGTCAGTTATTTTAAACAAAATATGCAAATGAAGGTTGAGATAAAAATAAAACATATCAGATGATCTGACGTCCTGATTAATAGACCAAAGAAAACATCTTATGGCAATGCCTAATGTGGGATTAATAATATGTGCATTTAAATAGCGATGTGCAATCTTTCGGAACGATTCATATAAATTTCAATCTAATTTTTATAATGATTTATTGGACACGTTAATGCTACTGATTTTCGCGAAAAATATGCTTTCAGTGGTATTACATCACCAAAAAATCAGTTAGGCGGTTATTAGTTCGTTGTAATGAGAATTTTTGTGAAAAGCCGTGGGATATTATGAGACAGATATATCATCATGCACTACTGGATTCGATTGGAATAAGTGAACTCGCATTCAAAAATTCGTTTGATTTATGAACATTTCCTGGAAGAAACGCTAAAAGATTATATTTAAGAATGTTGCTTGAGGCATTACAACCTGTTTCTAGCATGTGCATTTCGAGCGGTCGAAATAATATTTGACCTCGACAAACTCCCACTTACGAGTATATTATAAGTAGTTGGCGTATTAGTAAAGAATTGACATAAATTCGATTTAGCTCTGACAGCCCAGATATACGTACTGGGAGAAGAAATTTCTCAAAATTTTTTTATATTGAAAATCATATTCATTTCGGAGTATACGAATATCAATTGAATCAATGGCAACATTTCGTTGGTTTTAAATTTTTTCTACTCACAATGTCTAAGCGAAAAAATAGAGGAAACAACATAAAAGCAAGAAGGAGGGTGCTCCGTTTCAATACGAGGGTCATTTGAAAAGTTTCGGCGTTTTAAAGAAAAACACATAATTCGAATTTATTTCTCGACAAAGTCTCCACGCAAGTCAATACATTCGGTCAAACGCTTTTCCCAACCCTTCAGGCCATCAGAAAAAAATTCTTTAGGTAAACCTGAAATATACAGGTTTACTACTTCTTCAACCTCGTTATTTGAGCCATATTTTTTCCCACCCAGACATTTGTTCAAGTTGGGGAACAAAAAAAATTTACTTGGAGTTAGGTCTGGTGAGTAGGCTGGGTGTTGAAGCAATTCGAACTTCAATTCGTCCAATTTCGCCATTGCCGCCATGCATGTGTAGACTCGCGGGTTGTCTTGATGTAACAGCACCTTCTTCCTGGACAAGTGTGGTAGCTTCTTCTTGAGTTCCGTCTTCAATTGGTCCAGCAACGCATCGTAATAGGGTCCATTAATGGTTTTACCTTTTTGATGGTAATCAACCATAATTACTCCACGGCTGTCCCAAATAACTGTCGCCTCCACTTTTCCGCCTTCTTGGGAGCTGGTTCCTCCAGCACAATCCACTGCATTGACTGTTGTCGTATACGGAGTATGGTGATGGATCCAGGTTTCGTCGACAGTAATTAATCGGCGCAAAAACTCAGTAGGATTCTTTTAAAAAAGCTGCAAAGTCTCGCGCGACATGTCCATCCGTAAGCGCTTTCGGTCGATCGTCTTCTGATGCATAAATCTTCAGGCAAAATCTTATGTACCCGTTCAGTTGATATCCCCCACAACCCTCAGCGATTTTCTTAATGGTTAATCGGCGATCTGTAATGATTTTAAATGTCTTGATCCGAACGAGGAACCAACCTCTCATCGGTTCTAGACGTTAAGTCTGAGTAGTGCCAACGGATGGTACCAGCCGGTCAACCAATCCGTGCACCGTAATCCATTTTCGCGGTGGCTGCTTGTCGGCCAGCTAGATCGGAGAGGATTTCGGTCGCGGGTCTCCAAATGGATTACGCTCATCTACAATTTTCAGCCACCAATAAATGCCCGTTTCAAACGCGTCAAAAACACAATCATACGGAGTAGAAGCCTACTTTACATTACTCTGTATTTCTTCATTCAGCCAGTCAAAGAACAGAAGTCTAATTTCCGTTTCGCGTTCCCGAATTGTACCGACGCGGTACCGGAAAATATACTACATTAACGTAAATCCAAAAAAAACTACGCTAAAGAAAAACCACGATCAACAAAGGTACCGCGTACCGCGCGCGACGCGAAACCGAACTCAGCGGATTTTCTTAAACCCTACCCTCGCGATGGCATACTTACCATGCACTCTATTTCCCGCTGAAAGAAGGGAATCACTGGAAAGGAAAGTCATGTTTTAAGTTAGCAATTCATAGTTCATTTATATTCTTTCTTTCAGTCTGTTTTGAAAAATAATTCAAAGGAAATAAAAAAAAATTACTTATATAGTAAGTCTCTTTTTCTGCATTTTTCCTGTTTTTATTTTCTTCAATATACTCGTAATTTTTTTATTCCTAAGAAACTGTTCTTAAAATTTGTTTGCAATTACAGGTTTGCATATATCTACATAAGATTAACTTGTGTTTCATATTTACAATGAATATAACAAGAACCATAGGTGCTTAAAGTTTGGTTTCCAAAAATTACAAGACAATTTGTGTTCGTAGACCTCTGCTATAAGAATTGACGATACTGTTTTACACTTTCAATATAGATTAAATTGTTTGAATCCAATTGAATTAAAAGCCAATTTAAAAAGAAACAGAAAGCCCACGAAAAAAATTAAAAATTGTGGACGAAGATCGAACAATCAATTTTTCAAATTTTTACAATTATTATTAAAGAAATGCGTGCAAAAAATGTAACGCTTCAAGATAAAAAGGAAAATTCACTTGTGTCATACAATAGAAGGGACTGCCATCGAGAAAAGCCCTAGCATGCTTTTATACTGAACTCAAAGCTTAGTCTTGTGCACAAAATATCGTTTCGCAAGTTTACATTATTCCGTATTTCCAATAACATAGGCGATAGATCCAGAGTTATCAATTTGATCATGTGTGAGTGCTACTCATTCAGCAAAGCTGTTGCAATTCACGCGAAATTGCTAATTTTAAAATTTTGTGACTTTTTACAATTTATTTTAACAATGACTTTTATTTATGGGTAGGCTGGTTCTTAATTTCTGCTCCTCTCGTGGGCGAATTGATTACACGCAATTTTGTGACTTTTTACAATTTATTTTAACAATGACTTTTATTTATGGGTAGGCTGGTTCTTAATTTCTGCTCCTCTCGTGGGCGAATTGATTACACGCAATCATAACGTATAGACCAATTATTTACATGCTGGTTGAAATTCAATGTTTATGGTGAGGATATGTTTAAAAATTGCGTTAATCAAATAAATTTTCCCCTTTAAAAGAAAATATAACTAAGAAAACTGACTAGAGGATTTAATACAGCGACAATTGATTCAAAATGAATTATTAAAATATTTGTTTAAGTCAGTGGTTGGTCGTTGCACGTGTGAGTAATCAAATGACTACGCTTTGGTGGGGCACGGCACTTACTTGGATTTGGTGTTTCTTATTTGCATCAACACCATTGACAATTGCGGTATTACGAGCTAGTGTAAACGTGCGACATTTCATGCGATTATAGATGAAAACAATATGCACTTAGAAGACGGTTCGCAAGTGTAATTGTTGCATGTATTGTTGTAGTTGTTGCCCACATTCGCAAATAGAGACTCAAATGATAATTAAGATACAGCTTCTGTGCCAGCGTCCATAGTCTCTAAGTACTGGGGCAAGAGTAAATCTTGTAACCGCCTAAACTGGGCCCAGTTCTGATCCTCGATACTGACAAAACCTACTTCCTTCTAGTGTCATTTAATGGTTTATTTGCGACTACTGCGTGGCAAGCATAGTTTAAATTTTTTTACTATCGGCGTTTTTTGATGGAGTAGTAGCGTGAAAGGAAAATGCCCAAATCCACCTGGAATTTTCGATGGTCGGATATTAGAAAAATCTTTGTAGAAATTATTATTATAATAACGATTCTCTTACCCATACAGGCTTCCACTATTTCAGCAATAGTGCTTATAGAGGTCTTTCACGCAACCAAGTGAATCCTGTGCTCAAGGAGGGGGAGTTATAGCGAACCGCTTGTGTGACTTTTTTTCCGTTCACTCTTGAAAGGTTGTAGTCTGATTATTGTCTCCCTACTCTGATGCGCGCAACCGTGTAGGGATGGGTTTTTTTCTTTTTAAAGTTATTCACATGTGATCCTTTGTGGGAACCATGGCACTTACACACGATTGCAATTCACAACAACGGATCGAGTGTACTCTACACAAAACTGCCGGTTGATCACCAAGATCGACGAAAAGTGTATAGCAGTGCGTGGATTGAGCGTTCTTTCTTGGAAACTTGCGCGCAAACTGCCATCAACGGAGCTGGCTATTCGATTCGCAGTACATGCACTGCTAGTCTGACACCTCAACTCACCACACTGCACTGCCATGTGGCTGTCACTTCACGTTGACATCCCACGACAAAATTGACGTGGGATGTGCGCTCGTCACAACCAACGTGAAATGACAAGCCACCTAGCAGCAAGGTGTGTTAGTGGTGGTCGCCAGCGGCGTCGCATGGTTCATTACAGATCTTCCACCACAATTGTGTGCACTGATCTGACGATATCTTCCGTTGAAACAGTTTTTGGACGTGCAGAACGTTCATCGTTAAAAATGCTTGTGCGACCGCGTTTGAACCCGGCCACCTAATGTTTCACGGTTGTAAATGAGGGCAGGGTCGAATTCTTCTTTCACTTTCTCGAATTTTTTCCCTTTCAAATAGATACTCGATTTTATCCATTGTTCTTAACAAACGTTACCTGTTAATTTTGGAAGGGTACCATGTGTTTTTTACTGAGCGGAATTACTGAAAATTTTATGGCATGCATATGTAAAGGCCATCTATTGGTTGGCAGGAGAACTTGAATGTACTATGACGCTTTGCCGGTAAGGCCGGAAAGTTTTCAAATTACCCTCGCAAGAAGAAGCTTTAATTTTGGTTTTATTGCAAATTTTTTTTTGACACCATGCCTTTAAATCACGATTTTTTGGCTGAAATCAAACCATAAGATTTCGTTTCATGTGTCTTGCGATTTTTTTAAAATTTCTAGGTAGATAGATAAACACACGCTCCTTTAAGTCAATTTCCCTGTAAAGATTCAGAATGGTTTCAGGGTTCTAAAATATGGTACAATAACCATAATCATGACCAGAGACCATCAGTCCACTCGTCCGTCCGTACCTCACAGCGTTTCTTCTTATAAACTAAGAGTTTTAGGAGTTTGATAGGAACCGTCCCATATCACCTTCCAAACAAATTTTCAATTACGTTACGTCCGTTGTCATACAAAAGGTCACAATCTCTTCACAGAACATGTTTTAGAGCGTCGATGGATCCAAGAGGAGGAATTTGTAAGTGCAAGAGCCACAAATAATTTATTAGAAGTATGAGCCTCCGATTTCAACAAAATTTGGAAAGATAAATGCTCGCCCTGTCATGATCACATCTTTCAAGCCGTTCGACGCACTTCTCAACAGTTTTTAAGAAAATCGACTTCAAGTCTCTTAAATTTTCCTTTAGCACTGTAAAGCACTGTTCATCAACATCGGTGGCTGAGATGTAATGATTTCTAAATTCATTTCGACTCGTTCGTTCAACGGATTATATACTGTCTTAACGAGTAGCAACGAGCAGCACGATAGCAGGCAACAGTCTACTATGGGATATGTTTGCAGACTATATTGCTTCTGTTTTTCAATCATCTTCATCACCCTCCGCCCAACTAACCCTTCCTCTCATTTGAGCACCATTTTGACAATAACTTCCGAAGTCGAAAGTATAATCAACTCCATTGATATTAACGTGAGTTCGGGCCCAGATGGAGTCCTGAACATTTATGGGAAAACGTTGTCCTCATTCCTATGTTTACCCTCGTCAATTTTCTTTAATGCCAGCCTGGCTGTAGGGACGTTTCCAGCAATTCGGAAAAGATCTAACATCTCCCTAATTCACAAATCAAGGGACCGTAGCTTAGCACTTAATTACAGGCCTATATCCTTACTCTCGTATT
Organism: Odontomyia ornata; assembly: GCA_963969285.1. NCBI lineage: Eukaryota > Metazoa > Arthropoda > Insecta > Diptera > Stratiomyidae > Odontomyia > Odontomyia ornata. Next base: position 109,049,579 of record OZ017738.1, on the reverse strand, counting down.
TCCGGAAAGGACGGTCAACGGTAACTAATTTGGCTGAATTTATCAATGCAATTGCCCAACCACTTGATGAAGGTCAGCAAATGGATGTGATTTACACGGACGTCGCCAAGCCTTTGATATGGTACATCATAGTCTATTACTGAACAAACTTGAGGTTTAGGCCTCTCTCGCCCTCTTCTTGCATGGCTATCCTCCTTTCTGACAAATATTTCTTCATCGGTGGCTTGGTGTGATTTCCCGTTGTATGTTTTCTGTCCTCCTTCTGGAATGCCTCAAGGTTCGATCCTCAGCTCTTTTCTATTCAATATTCTTCAATATATCTTTAAAGTCGTCTATTCACAAATTGACTGTAGTGACCTTCAATCTGACTTAGACTGCCTCTTTCGACGGTGCGCTATGAATTGCCTCCCTCTCAACATGTCCAAATGTCTGCATATGTGTTTCACCAATAAGCGTACGCCTTTTATCAATGCGTATTCAATTAATGGATCGCTGCTATCAACAGTGGATCATTATTAAAACATAGGTGTTATCCTGGATACACATTTAAAATTTGATGCATATATAGCTGAAATAACCTCTTGAGCATTGCGAACCGCTGGTTTTGTACTACGATGCTCTCATAGAACATTCAATATTGATACTTGTGTTCGCCTTTTCATCCTGTTTTTTCACTCCATTCTCGAGTATGCCTGTCAAGTATGGTCACCCCGATTCATTTATATTTCGGAAGCTACTGAGTAAATCTAGCGCAGAAGACAATTTTTAGATCTTAGCCTCTTAGCATCGGACCTATGCAACGCATTACATACACGTACGCCATTGAGGACACGGTGCTCCGATCAATTTATCATTCCATTTGCAAAAATCGACACGTGTCTACACTCGCCTTTGGTGCAATCTGTAAGAGCCTACAATCATCTTCAGCTTGGTCCTCCACCGCATTCTTTCCGAATTTTTAAATCTGCATTACGGAGTACTCTCAATATTAATGATTAGCGTAAGTTTGTTTTTATATCTTCTTCATTTTCGCCTATTTTGTGATTGGATTAAATGAAGACTGAATACTGAAAATACTGAAATACTGCTCGCGAGGTAGCTGGTCCGGCGAAGCACGCGGTCGTAGGTCGGACCACGGGTAGAACTGTGACTCAATTGGGCGAGAGCAAACACTTCAGCTTGCATCCGTCCTCAAACAGATAGATCCAGTTTTCTTAGACGAGAACGCAAAATCAAGAGGAAGAAAACCAGAGCCCTGGGTCCTGAAAATTTTTGCACGACCTGGCCGCACAAACTGCAACAATTGCATACGTATGCAATGCGCTTCCGAAAATTGCATAAGTCTCAAAGAAATCATTCATCTATCGATGGCTCAAGGGGAAAGATCTCGCATGTGAGATCGGAAATTGGCCGGGACAAATAAATCATGTACTCGTATGTTAGTTGTGTTCACTTGTCGATTGCTGAAAATGAAATGGACTCAGTAATACACATACATTGAAAAGATCCCGCTAGCACCACCAGCCGGAAAGGCAAATTTCTTGTCGGTACCCGTATCTTTAAAAGCAAACAATCATTTTATTGGCCCTCACTTTGAAATCGAAACACTTTTTAGAGACAAGTAAAAGTAGCAGGGTAATCCTCCTACCAGAAGGGTATTGTAAAATAATTACTAAATCAAACAACGTCTTCTGAATATAAAATCTTGGCTCGTACATATATTCCATGAATTGAGCTCAGAACAAGTTGGGTTGACAGACCTACGCTCATGTCAGAAGGATTTTGTACCCAACTTTTCAGAAATGCAATCACCAGCAACGAATAAAGTCAAGAAATATGTCATAGAGATGTGCATGTTTAAAAGAAAATCCATTTTTTTCTATCTTCAACGGTCACCATTTTGTTGCAAACCAGCATAATTTTTTTGTGTATTTCCCGTCCCTGTGCGCCCTTCGAAGCAATAAATGTCATAAATGTTGAAAAGTTCTCATCAAGACCTTTTATTTGGTATCCATATTGGCTATCTTTGATTGAATTTTTTTTTGGGCTCTACCCCTTAAATATCTTACAAAATTTATTTGTAGTTGAACATTGAAGAGAGCACCACTTTACATCTACATACACAACTTGATGTTTCTAACTTAAGTAGTTTGCGAGGAAAATTGCTGTGACACATGAACAGACGGATGGACAGACAGGACGCGATTTTAGTAGGGTTTTGCAAAATTATTTTACAAAACCCTAAAAATGAAAAACTCCGCCGTAGACGGTTCCAAACCCGTTTGAGAAAAGAGGGAGCCCCTTGTTTCCCCAACCCATAGCTTCTATGATTCCTCATCTCAAACCCCCCAATTAAATGGTAGTAAATGCTCTTGGGGTCGCACATCGGGTTTACTGGTTCCTCAATAGTGCGACATTAAATACCGAGAAATGCTAATAACTGTAAATACATCTACAGCTCTGCTACTAAATCCGACTTACACCTTTTTTGTGGGTACGTAAGAGGGTGAAGAAGAATCTTCCGCGCCTCATAACGGAATCCATGTAATAACCATGCCGCCGGAATGGAGGTTGGGCGATATGCTAACTCCCCGTCCCTGGAAAACCTTACAATGTTTCGAAACCTGCAGATGGGCCTCGGAATGGATTGGACTCACGGCAACGACCTCGCAAACGAAAAAAGGACCATGGCATTGGATCCTGAAATGTCAGACCGCGTAATTATCATGGCGTTGTTAAGGACCTTTTACAACAGGCCAGTCAATATCAATTACACTGGCAGTCCAGGAAACGAACTGGACTGGACACAACATTCAAGACATGAGATCGCACACAATATTCAAAAGTGGGAAGTCTACTGGAAAACGAGAATTCCGAACGGCCTTCATTGTGGATTCAAATCGCACGTTATTGATTTTAAGGCAGTCAATGAACAGTTTTATGCGATCCACATAAAAGCGAAATTCTTCAAAATCTGGCTGATTAATGTTCTCGCCCCGACCAAAGAAAAGGACGAAGAAAGGAAGAAAAAGTTCTACAATCACCTGGGAAGACTGGTCGACTCATTGCCCACAAACGACACAAAAATAATTCTGAGTGATTTCAACGCTAAGGTTGGCAATGAGCTATCTTATTGGGGAACGACTGGAGGATATAGCCTCCACGATGAAACAAATGACAACGGCCGGCGCCTGATTGACTTTGAATGTAGCAGACATCTAGTCATACGTTTGAACTGCTTCCCACATCGACGCATTCATAAAATGACCTGTGCATCACCAGATGGCAACACAAAAAACCAGATTGCTCAAATTCTGATTTGACAACGTTGGGCCTCGAGCATACTTGATGTCCGTACAAGGAGCCAATTGTAACTCAGATCATTACTTGATCAAATCGACCTATCGATGTCGTATGTCAAAAGCATATTCGGCGAAGGCCAGCCCACTACAAAAAGTTGACATCGAAAGGCTCCAAACGGCGCATGTGGCCGAAAATTCCACGGAGACCTTCGACAACCTCCTGGCTCCCATTTCATCCGACACATTACTAAAAACAAGCAACGAACTCTGCATGGAAGTGAAAGTGGCTATTAAGACCGTGATAGAACAGACAATCAGACATCAAGCCCGGCGCAAGAGAAATGATTGGTTCGATATGTGCGAAGGTGTCATTCCTAAGCGTTGACTTTGGCGACTCTAGCCGCACAGCTCGAGCCGCGAGACTATGATTCATATTGCTTCCCATGTAATCAAACGAAACGCATTCCTATGACGCGGCTGGCACCGATCGACGGAAGCGCCTCTAGTGAGGCGGCTCGACCAGTACGGCAAGACTGCTCACACAAACAGTCTAGTCGTAACAGCCGCTCCTGAAGTAGTCACAAAAACAGTCTCGTATCTGAAAACCTTCAAGGTTTCCAAAGCCACCTCCAGCACACCAAGGAATCAAATTTTGTGGTGGTAATGGAGACTTCAAAGTAACATCGGCCAGTTTCTTCAAGGTACGCGTCGCCAGGCAGTCATTATTAAATATTCTGTAACTTCTGGGCTGACTGCTATTGGGGTATAAAAACAAGTTGGGTAGACAGACCTACGCTCATGTCAGAAGGGTTTTGTATCCAACCTCTCCCAAATACGGTCACCAGCAACAAATAAAGTCAAGAAACATGTCAAAGAGATGTACCCGTTTAAAGGAAAATTCATTGTTTCTCCACTTTCAGCGGCCGCCATTTTGTTCCAAGCCAACCAAAACCACTCAAATTATGAATTTCAAAAAACATGTATTGTTATAAATCTTATCTGGCAATTTTAAGAATTTCAAATCAAAATTGCAGTGTCTGAACCGATGGGAAGTCCATAAAATACTAAAACCGTGTGTTATTGTTGTTATAATTGCAGAAATTTCAAATGGCTTTAACTTCCGCGAATATGATTCGATTTCATCAAACTTGCAGAGTATTAGGCTCTTATGTGTAGATTCTTAAATTTCGAATTTTGTTGAGTTTAAGGGTACCTATACGATTTTATCGGGGAAAATATGAAATTCGAAGATCATACTATTCTTAACAAAGTTGAGCGAATTTGTATTGTATTTGTTGTTGTTGTACTCATAAGCATATACCCCTATAATTTTTTTCAGATTTTTCGGATCACAGGTGTCCAATCGCGAGGGAGGGGGGACACAAATTTTTCGTGTATCTCCCCTTCGTGTGCGCCCCCTGAACCCAAAAATGTCAGTTTAAGACCTGTTTTAAAAAGTTCTCATTAAGACCTTTCATATGATACCCATATCGACTACCTTCAATGAAATTTTTTTTTCGGGGGGCACTCCCCTATGTGGGGAGACACCCCTGTACACCTCATATAATTTTTTTTTAACTGAACTTTGAAGAGAGCACCTCTTTGCATCTACCTGTCAAATTTGATGTTTCTAGCTTAAGTACTTTGCGAGAAAAACTGCGGTGACACACGGACGGACGGACAGACAGGTCGTGATTTTAGTGGAAACGAAAAAACGAAAAACTTGAGACAGTAGGGCCAAAGAATGTTCTGACACTCTCCTTGCATGAGACAGTCTGTAATTTGTGAAAGGTTTCATTAAATGCATTGAAAGTTTGAAGGCTTCATCGGCTACTGCAACATAAGGAAGCTCAGTTGGTTCTAGAGTCCTTGATGGAGGATAAAACAGTCCATTTCTGATTAGCTTCCCTAAGTATTTAAGTAAGTATTTTTCTAAAATACCACTATCTCCTAAGCGTCCATAGGAATCAATGTCAACCATAACAAACATTTAATTAGCATCTACAAAGACTAGCAAAACTATTGAAAAGAAATCTTTGTAATTAGAAAATTGGGATCCACTTTTTGTCGGGCAAAAAATCCGTACAGATTTTCCATCTATTACTGATACACAATTAGGAAAATTCCATAACTCTTCAAAGGCCTTCGGCCTTGACTGGAGGTCTTGAGTAGTAGGAGTTGGCATGAATTCAGCTGGACATCTTGCACTGCACAGATCTAATACTTCCTTGACAGTACGACTTATATGACTTGCCGATATTCTGGATGGAAATGATAAGGAAGCGAAGCTTTCTTTAGGTGCTAAATACCTAAAAATAAATTTAAAAATTAACGACATAATTTTGCTTCAGCTGAAGAATGTAAAAACCGACGGTAAAACATCCGAGATACGTATATGAGGTACAAACGAGCCAAAAAACTTCCCACAGGATCTTCGAGTTCAAAGAAAGTACGCAAATGGCATCTTCAAAACCACCTTGAATTCATGAACGTGGTCGATTCAGAGAGAGTAAGTAAGGTTAACCCTAGAATTGTCTTAATGGATTTTGCTTGGTGCTCCAACCATTATGGCGATTTCGCAGAGGTTTTTACAAAACTACTTACGATAACCTAGTCATGTCCATACTCTTTTTTAGGACAGTTACAAATACCCTTGCGCAAATTGATGAAACACTAGTTGATAGACACGAAACTGAGAATGTTCAACTAGCCGAAGAAACTGTCAATTCAGAAATTAGTGATCCAGAGTATCATGACAAAAATTTATCCGAAGAACCCGAAAAGCCCGATGGCAATGGCAACTGTGTTCCGAAGCAATCAAACAAACGTAAACAAATCACTAAATTATCAGGAGAAAATATTCTTAAAGTTTTAAGAAAAATGCTGAAGAGAGATTTAAACTGATAACAACTATTATGGATAAGCTAAATGAGCAAACATCCCATTGATGTTTTTTTTTTTCAAAGTATGGCTACGACAGTTACAAGATTGTCCCCCGAAAATCAAATCTGTGCGAGGATGCAAATTTGTCAAACTGTAAGCCAATTGGAGTTAGAAGAAGTAAATCAAGCCAAAAATTTCCACAGTATGATGTCGTATCATACACTTCTCACGGTTCGAACTCGTCATTCCAGTCACCGCCTCTTACAAATCAAGTTCAAAACAATCCACAGTTTGATGCCCGGTCCTCAGCTTCTCACAGCTCTAACTTGTCAATTCAATCACCTTCTCTTTAGGATCATGATGACGATGATGGTTATGACTTCACTTTATTGACCAACACGTATGGTATTCAATATAAATAGGCTGCACTATACATGTTAATTAAAGAACTGTTTCATTAGGCCTATCTTATTATGTTTTCAAATATAAGATTTCCCCAATAAAGGTATTATTCTTAATGCAGTTACTGTTTCATTACATTCTTATCTTAGCGCCAATCCCACTTTTTATGCAGGGCTGATGGGCTGTTTTACTTTGTCACATGATTTTCTGCTTAAACCACTTTCGATGCGCGATAATATGTAATCAAACTGGACTCTATTCAAATGAAAAAACTTTCTGAACATTGAATCATCCTTTAGAAGATGTCTCTGAATTGAAATGTTTTGTAACCCCTCTTCGCATCTTGATAAGTAGAATGAATGTAGCTTTTCGTTCTTTTTTAGCTTGACCAACAATAAATCTTCTTCTTTCTCTTCTTGCAATAGAATATAAGGTTAACCCCAACACAGCTGGATCTGCCACGACATACAAGACGCAACTGCTCTAGTCGCTCTTAACGAATGTACCTGTCGGCTACAGCCGAAAAGATTCTAGCCGCGCGGCTAGAGCCGTATAACTGAAATCACCACTGTCGTTGCTTAGGAATGACACCTTAAGACAAAAAGAATCAAGCGTTCAAATAAAACATAGGTAGGAAAACAAGGACAAAGAGAGAACATTAAGAAAATCTCAGAAGCGTAGCGAATAAACTAATTAGAATTAAGAAAAGAAAATACTATGACAACCAATTGGGAAATATCGATGTAAGTTTAGCAAACAACACACAACAAGCATACGAAGTAGTGAAAAACCTAAAGCGAGGTTATCAGCACAAAACCACGCTATGTCATGATGACGTATTTGTAGCCCAACAAAGATGCCTTCCTTGACCTTTGCATCACTTCATTTACGAAATTTTTCTCTTAAGTATTTAAAAGCAAATTCTTCATCAAGACCAGTTTGATATGTAAGGGTGGAAGAAGAACATTTTTTGGATCTACGAGTGGCTCGGCAATTACTTTTTTCTCACGAGGGTTAAGATTTCTTGCAGGCCAATCTACTTGAATATAATGTGATTTTCTACCCCACATACATAAAAAGCAACAGTATTTCGTATGCCCTAGTTGCATCCCTAAGAGTATAGCAATCACTTTTAAATCACCGCAGATTTTCCACTTATATTCCAGGTAGTTGATTGGATCTAGGAGGTCTGCCATGTTCGCATAAGTCTCCTTCATGTGAACCGCATGGCCAATAGGAATGGAAGGTAGACGGTTGCCACTATGAAGCAACATGGCTTTCAAACTAAGCTTGGAGGAGTCTACGAAAAGTCTCCATCTAGTTGGATCATGCTTCATATTCAAACTTTTCATCAAGCCATTAATATTACAGCATAAAACAAGGTTATTTTTCTTTTTAAAAAAGGAATCAAATCCCTATGACTTTGTCTGTACTTGGTGACCCTGTTATCATTCTGCAGGAGATTCCATTGCCGTAACCTTGATCCTAGAAGTTATGCTTTCTCCTGTGACAAATCGAGATCTCTAATGAAATCACTAACTCCGATTGACTCAATTTATGCGGTTGGTCTTTTTTCTTCTTTTAAAACAGGGTCAACGAGCTATTTCTACACTGTCTTCATTTTCTGCTTCCAACTCATAAGTCTAGGGTAGTGTAGGAACTGGTAAACTGTCTGAATGTGGAATAGGTCGAGTAGCTGATGAAAGATTCGGGTATTTAACAGTTTTTATTTTTTTTTCATTGACAATCCTGCTTTTATAGACGGAGTCAAGCGAAAATAGCAATTGTCTATGTGGTTAGTGGGCTCCCGCCAAATTATAGGCACAGCAAAATCTATGGATCTTTTTTTTTATTTTTCAGCCATTCTCGTAATATAACTGAGTACGAATTGCAACATATGTGTGAAGCCCATGGATTATTTTGGGTTCCTACCTTCATACCAAAATAATGTTGATATGCAGTCTTCACAAGAGGCGTCAAAGTGCATTTTTGTGAGGCAAACATTATTTCGCCACAAATGTAACAAGAATTATTAAGTAAATTTACACATTTCCGTGGCATGTTGATTTCTCTCTTTAAAACGCTCCAATAAAAGATGATATGCACGAAATACTATAAATTTCACCGTTACCGCAATAGTATCATACTTAGTAATCTTCTGGCAGTCAAATTATAATTTGACAAATAAAATTTATGTGTATTTTGGCAATTAACAATGTTGTCAATTTCGAAAAACAAATTTTCCGTAGATTGAAAAAGAAGAATTTATAAAATTTAACAAGTTGGGTAAACAGACCTACGCTCATGTCAGATAGGTTTTGTACCCAACTTTTCAGAAATGCAGTCACCAGCAATGAATAACGTCAAGAAATATGTCAAAGAGATGTGCACGTTCAAAACTAAATTCATTGTTTTTTTACTTTCAACGGTCGCCATTTGGTCGCAAACCAACAAAATCACTCAAATCTTGAATTCTCAAAAATATGTATGTTATTGACCTTATTGGAAAATTTCAAGGAGATCAAGTCAAAACTGGAGTGACTGATACGATGGAAAGTCCATAATATACCAAAATCATGTATTATTGTTGTTTTAATTGGAGAAATTTCAAACGGCTATAACTTCCGTGTACTCGTATATCATTCGATTTTCATCAAACTTACAAAGTTTAAGAACCTTTAGTAGGACTACGTAAACATCAAATTTCGTTCAATTTAAGGGTACCGATGCGATTTTATTGGGGAAAATGTGAAATTCGAATATCATACTATTATTAACAAAGTTGAGCGAATTTCGACTTCTAAGGTATTTGTTGATGTTGTACACCTACCTCCATAGTTTTTCTTAGATTTTTCGGATCACAGGTGTTCAATCGCAAAGGGGGGACACAAATTTTTCGTGTATTTCTCCTCCCTGCGCGTCCCTCGAAGCAAAAAGTATCAAATTAAGACCTGTTTTGAAAAGTGCTCATCAAGACCTTTCATTTGATACCCATATCGGCTACCTCTGATGAATTTTTTTGTCGGAGGCTACGCCTCTATATGGGGAGACCCCCCCTTAAAGACCTTTTAAAATTTCTTGTAGTTGAACTTTGAAGGGAGCACCACTTTACACCTGCATACAAAATTTGATGTTTCTAGCTTAAGTGGTTTGCGAGAAAAAGTCGCGTGACATACGGACGGATGGATGGACGGACAGACAGGTCGCGATTTATAAATAAGCTACTTTTTTAGGGTCTTATAAAAAATTTTACAAAAACCCTTAAAAAGAAGCTTATTTTTCTAAAACTAGAGCTAATCGGTTCATTTAATGGTCATTTTTGCATTCAGTAAACGAGAAGACATAGGATAGGATTAATTTTGAGACCTAAAAAATTGTATTGTTGCGCAGTGTTATCTATTACTTTTTAATCTGCATTTTGTTCTATACTGGATCGATTTGAGAGCGCAATACGATTCATCCTGTCCATATAAACGGGTCTGGCCCGACCAACTAGCTTGTATGATGTGTGCAAAAGAAATTCTATTTCGAAATTTGTAATTCAAAATTCGAAATGAAACGATGCCATCATCACGCTTCATTTTTCGCACGAAACGCAAACGAGTAGAAGACAAAAATAGAACTTTCACTGAAGTATGAACAAAAAAAGTTCAAGTTAATCCTTTGTGCTTGATTTATCGAAAGAGTGTTTCCTTGTTAAAGTAATTTGAACTTAGAGCTAGAATACGACAGCAGTCGCGTTAAAAAAATCGCTACCATGAAATCGGTTTTAAAAAGTCAAAGAAAAAAAAAAGAAATATTACTTTCAAACAAGGATAGGGTTGAATACGGCTTTCGCCAAAATCTTGAATCTACTTTACGTTAAGTATCTTGTAAAGGATGTGTTAATCGAACAACGACAAAGGATATAAAAAGTGGATTTTCGTTCGATCCGTGTATGTATCCGTTATTAAATATGTAGGGAATGGGAAGTATGCACAAAAAGTAAAATGACCAGTTTATGTCAGTACAATCAAGGATGCAACAGATATTAAAAGTACCATATCGAACTCTTAATATTGAAATTTAATGGTGATATTTTTTAAGATGACGCACACTTAATTCTTTTGTCCACGTCAACTATATCGTTACCTAAAATTTCGTGGATGGTATATACGATTAAACTTCTGAATGTAGATGTATACTTCAAACAAGATTTTTCTGAGTTAAGATAGATCATTTAATGATTTGTACAGGGACTGTATAATAAGTAACCGAATTGAGCCTGCCCCGCGCCGTCAAAGCGTCTGCTAACCGGTATCTGGTGCTGTAGTGGTGGTGGGGGTCTAGGTAAAGGGAACCGGGCTGCAGCAGTTGCCTCCAAGCGCTTGGAGAGATAGCATCGAGCGAGAGCGAAGTGCGTGTTCAGTTACGTCGTCGGAGTGAAAATGGAGCGTACGATCGAGCAACCGAACCTGAGTTTTTTAACCCTGCTATTACAGGAGACGAGACGTGGGTTTTCAAATACGACCCTGAGACGAAACGGCAGAGTTCGGAGTAGCACACAGCGCCGTCTCCACGACCGAAAAAAGCGACCTTAAGGGGACGCGGTTCGGGACTCTGGACAACGTGCTACGACGAGGGCTCTAGACAGCATCGAGGTTGCCGACTTCCAAGGAGCGTTCGGGGATTGGAAAATCCGGTATCAGCGTGTTATCGACTCCAATGGGGACTACTTTGAAGATGTCTAAAGAAAAATTGTACATATTTTGCCAATAAAAAATTTCCTGAGGTCAGTCCGGTTACTTATTATTCTGACCCTGTATTGTGAATTTTCATCTTAGTTAACTATCAGAATAGGATGAGCAATTAAATGTATTAAATTTATTTTACTATCGCTTTGAGGGTTCTGTACTAAAATCCAAAACCCTCACGACCTGTGTTCGTCCGGCCACCTGTGTAGCACATCAGTTTTTCTCCAAAAATTATCCAAGCTGCAGCCATCAATTTTTGCGAAAAGGTCGAAAGTGATGTCCTCTTGAAAGTACAGAGGTGCTAAATTTATCAGAGTTTTAAGGGGGAGGGTATACCACGTTATGAAAATTGAGTGGCAATTATTCATCAGCCGATTAAAAATTAAACGGGGAAAATGATTAGACATTGATTTCATGCAATTTTTTCCTTTTCCTTCGAACTTTTTGAAATCAGTTTTCTTTTGAAGAATTTTTTTTAAATCGTTACACGAGTATAGCCTATTATATAAACTAGCATAATGTAATATTGCAAGCTCGAAATTCCGTAAAAAACAATGTGCTATGGCCAAACTCGGGAAAAATAACTGAAACGTTTACAGCCTAGTTCAAAAAGTTTTTATTTTTACTCGGGTATTATGTAGCCCTGATTATATCATTCAGTCTTAACACAGGAATAATATACGTCTTTCTGTCGTGCTACCAAATTCTTTCGATTGGCTCCCCAATCATTACTCTAATTAGTTTACACTGTGTCCTTAGTTACTACACTCAGTAATAATTTTGCAACACAGTCTTTTCTCAGCAGCTTCTACTTGTTGAATACTATAAAAGTCAAATTACTCTTGTATCAAGTTTTGTAGGCTTACGGTACCTTTCAACACATTTCCGTCAAGTACGTTAGTTGGTTCTGCACGACCTAGCATAATCTGATTTGATTTGTTTAATCACAGAACCAACATTATAACTAATTTCATATAATTTGGTGTCTACTCTGCTGCAAAGAAGTTAGTTTTGGCCATCCTTCCACCCAAAGTCATTGCCTCTTTCCTTGCGATCAAAATAGATACAGAGCCCAAAAAGGAACATTGGCCTATGCTAATTATTCACACATGCACTATAACAACCATTTCAATGTTTCAACCTTTTTGTGTTGTGTTATTAGCGGAAATTCTTAGTTGATTTTATGCTTATTACGTTTGCATTTTATTCGCGATGCCAATCAGCTTTAGTGGACATCGTCAACAACAATCGTACAACCGTCATCAACGTGATGGATCGCTTGAAAAAGATTGTCAAGATGCCAGAATGAACTACAAGGAAATAGTTTTGCTTTGTTGCATTCGAAACTTAGTTAAGGCGTTGAAAACATGATTTAGATCTCGCTCCAAAATAAATTACGACCAGAAAAAAGTGATTTGCCATCAACACCTCTTGCGATTATCGAGAACAAGCCAAGATGCGACCAAGACGTGCGAACGATGTTAATGGGTAATTCTGCTGAGCTTATCGAACTGATGAAGAACAAAGGATATTAACTTCAGTCAGCACCTAAGAGTACTTAATAAATATATATACTCACATTTATAGCAGCCAACTCGAACGCCTACTCCTTAAAACCGGCTGAAACGGTCGGCCGACATTACAAAAAGCCTTAAACAATTTAGATATTTCGTGCGGCCGCCATGTCCCGAGTCCCACAACTCACTAAGCCGATAACTCTGGTCAGAAAGCCTCCCTGCAGTTGTTGATCCTGCTCCACACTTCGCACCAAAGACTCGACTCAGCTCATAATTTCATATTTGGGGAAGAAATTGATTGGACCAAAGGACCAACCCAAGGGTTTTGTTTGGAGGCTCAATTCCTATTGAGGTAGGGGAGGGACTTTAATGGAAAATCGATTTGGAAAGGCTTTGGCGAATAATAACAAGTGGGACGCTGTTAAATCTCTTTTTCTACTGATATACGTATACAGTATCGTTCTGAATAATTCTGACCCGGAGAAAGCAGTAGCGACTGAACGAGTAACTATTTTCCTTTTCCTTGTTGTGGCCGTGAACTGCTTATATGCGTATATCCCAAACGATATAGCATTGTGTTAATATGTATTTTCGAGCGGAAAATGCGTGTTAAGTGGACGAGTGGCAATTGACATCGTGAAAACTGTTCACTTGCATTTAAATTTTAATGATTTGTATTCATCCCCCGCTTTGGCCATTTCGCATGCATTAATTTTAAACGTGTTTTTGATTTACACTCAAATGACGTATGGCTAGAAAACAAGGAAGGATAATGTATGACAACATCATGATAATCATTTATAATTTTCAATTGTTCAGCCATATAAGGTGCATTTGCATTAATTTTATCGCATTACAAGGTTATTGTCATATTGGCATAACATAGTGAAAGATATACGGAAAATAATTTACGAAATTTTTTATTATTTGCTCCACGACCTATAACTCAAACAAATAAACGCAAAAAAATATTTGACTTTGTAACCTGAGTCCAGAACAAGAAAATACACTTTGGCCACGCTGACAAAATAACATTGTTCCAACTCAAATAGGAAAACATAAGAAGAATTCCAGAACAGCGGAAAAAAGACAACAGCAGACCAAATGCAAACTGTTTGCATTGTGTTGATTGTAACCTATTAATAACTACAAAGTCAGAGAACACTTAAAGAAAGTTATCATGACCGGAAACATCAAAGCAAGAGTAAAGAAAGCATCAGATTGGTGGAATACGGGAAATGGTGGATGGAATCGGAAGGTAGACGGTGATAGGAATCTTAAAAAAGGTGTGTCAATTGTAGATGCAGTGTGTAAGCAAGACAGACGAAATGTAAACTTAGCCAGCAAATTGGTTATTTGTTTTACCGAAAACTAATAAAGATCAAATATTGGTAAAAGCATATTGTTCATTGATTGCAGGAAAATTTATTTTTCAAGCATGCTCAGTTCTTATATAGGGTTTTACATTAGGGACAAAACAATTTTGTATCTTAATATGAACCCACCCTTAAACTGTTAATGCCAAAATGTTGGCTAAAACGTTGGCAACGTTTGGAAATTATGTTATTAAAAATGACTACCGAGATTCTGAGTCGGTGGTCGCAACTTTAAGAGCGCTTACTTCATTTTCGGCCGTAATTACGCCCTGTGCGTGCTATACTGGATAAGTTCTAAACCAAATTTTGGTTATTGGACGTTCCGGTGCCAAAAACGACACTGTGGTGTATTTTGCAAAATTGACTCGAGAAATAAAGCCACTTGATCATTCGAAACGCTCAAACTTCTCCAATTAGGCTCTGACAAAACTTGAAGAAAATTAAGAATTTCATCGAAAAATCATCTTCGGCAATGAAGCTCGTTTCAGGCTCAATGGCTTTTGTTAATAAGCAAAATATAAGTTATTGGTCAGCAACAAACCCACATGTGCTTCTTGAGAAACCGTTGCATCCGCAAAAAAATTACTGTTCGGTGCGGTTTTCATGCGGGAGATGTGAATGGCTGTATTTTTTTTTTGTGGATGAAAACGGCCGTCATGCTACCGTCAATGGAGAGCACTATCTTGTTATGTTGGAATATTATTTGTGGCCTGAATTGGATGAACTTGACATCAACAGTATGTGGTTTCAAGGAGACGGTGCCACTACCTGCACAGCATGCCCCACAATTGATTTATTGAAAAGCAAATTTGGTGAACGGGTTATCTCGAGATCTAACGCCATTGGATTTCTTTTAATGTGGCTATATTAAGTCA
Organism: Odontomyia ornata; assembly: GCA_963969285.1. Lineage (NCBI taxonomy): Eukaryota > Metazoa > Arthropoda > Insecta > Diptera > Stratiomyidae > Odontomyia > Odontomyia ornata. The sequence continues at coordinate 109,034,491 of OZ017738.1, read as the reverse complement.
CTAGTCTATGCCAAGAAGTCAGCAACTTTAGACGAGCTAAACGACAACATCCAACGCAAAATCGTCAACTTTTCAGTCGAAATGTATGCCAGAGTGGTGAAAAATCGGGTCCAAAGAATCGACCGCTATAAACGGCCTCGTGGTGGTCATATGTATGACCGGAATCGAAATAATGCTTGCACTACACCCACATTAAATTTGAACTCAATATCTTAAATATTTCTGTGTTTTGTGAATAGACAAAATTGTTATGTGCTCAATGGAAAACCCTTTGGAAAATCAAATTATGAAGAAAAAGAATATAATATAAAGAAAGAAATTTGTAAATGAAATAACATTACAACAATATTCGAAATTTTTATTAGATCCTGTTTTTTCTATTACTAAAGGAATTCATACTGAAAAGTTTGATGAACATCTTCAGTTTCAGGATTATTTCTGAATAACTATTTCCTGTAAATATAGTTTAGTAGGCCAAATACGGACTCCCTCAAAAATTAGCCGCTTTGGCATGGCAAGAGGGCATTTTAACTGCAATGATTCTAGTGGCTATACTGCTGGAGGCCGCTTCAATGGGCTCTACGAGGTTATGTAATGATTTTCCGCGTCTCGTGCGTTCGAGATTTCTTGAAGGAAATCTAAACCGACCTCTCATCGGTTCTAGACGTGAAGTCTTGGAACGTGACAACGGACTGTACCCATGAGGTCGACAAGTCCGGACACTTTTAGCCTACTTCGAGGTGGCTGCTGCCCGGGAAAATTTGCGTCTTCTGATGTTTTGGTGCTTTACGGAGGTTGTACGGTACCTCGGTACTAGAGTCCCATGGACAGGAGTAGTGGAGTGTGTGAGACATCCCTTCAGTCACACCATGTGAGTGGTAGCTTCCGCTCTCCTTTGTTTTATTTTTTTTTCGCGACAGATTCCTTCCGATGTGTTGTCCCAGGGTAAAACCTGTTTTCTTGGTGGGAACTGTCAGGCAGATGGGTTCCTCCTAACGGCCTGGACTCTCAAGAAAATAGAAGGCTACGTTGCCTTTATGCTGCGGCAGGACTCTACCCATCTTCTTATGCGTGATGGATGAGTGGTTTCAGTTCGATTCGGATGCTGGAATTGCGAAGCCCGGAATGCTTCCACACGTCGGAATTTTGACCGCGTACAAAGCTCGCTCCGGTGTCGCTATCACTCAGCTCGTCGAGTCAAATAACGTAGATTAGAGACGGTTTTTGTAATGTACTTGGGGTTGGAAAAAATTTTAAAATCGACCAGGAGCACCCTTTTGTTGGCGGACCACCATTCGCTTTCATTTCCTTATGGAAGAGTCGACGCTGCTGGAAAGGAAAGAGTTCACCAAACAATTTTTTTATAGATCAAGTATAGCTCGCCACTATCGGCCACATAAAAACAGTAGATGTATTTTTCATAGCTAGAAGGAGTTTTCCATGCCGTTATTTTTCTTTTTCATAACATTCCAGGGATGACAACCAAAAGGACTGCAGAGAAACGCTGGACCCGCTCCGAAAATGTATAGCCTACCAACTGTGGGATCTGCTACGAGGGCGACTCTACCAGTGTGAGATTGAAGTGCGGACACCTGTTCCATCGCATTTGTGTCCAGCAGCTCTTGCAAACCTCCAATCTTTTTCTCCTATGCAGGCGCCCAATCAAGCAGAGTGTCCTAGGCAGCGCCCTCGGAACGCAAGCCCCTATTAGTGGAGCAGTTGCGAAAGATCAGCTTCACCGGCTTGAATTCGACAACACCAGTGGACACGTTCTGGTTCCGAATACAGTCTTTAGAAGCCAGTACGCTGGGAGGAGATTTCTCGGCCTTTCTTCGACACGCGCACCTCTTATTCAGCGGGGATGCCGCCGAACGGTACTGGAGTTTTAAAGAATCCGTAGCATGCCCTGATTGAAATTCCTTCTGTGCGGCTGTTCGCAACGACTTTCATGACGGCCTCACGGAACGAGAAATGAAACATTTGACTAATTGTATACCAGCATACTACGCCTAACAACTCGGCTACGAACACCTATGGCCGAGGACGAACTGGTGGAAACCATCAGAGAGAACATGCGGTGGGAGCTTCAATACAGCCTTGTTCACGTGACAATATACACCGTGCAAGCCTTACGCCTCCATGCCCATAGACAAGAACAACTAGGCGTCGGCGAGGAAGTCAAGTGAAAGATCACGGAGAAGTGAACTTGTCTTTGGCTTTTTCACTACTTGTTTGTGTCCTATAAGTTGTAAAGCATTTTTTCATATTTTGTATTGACTGATGAATAAAGTGTTGTGTACGGGTAAAAGATACGATTTTCTGGCGGAAATTCCACCGATAGTATATTAATTGTGCTATAAATCGACGTTTCTCCCAGTGATTGTCATGCGTAGATACGGCCCGGGGAACAAGTTAATAAAAATCGTGGGAAATCTTCCGCAATTAACTTTACATGTATACGCGCATTTGCATTGCAAAGTTGATAAACTCGCGATTGAAATTTTTTGCTCAATATATTGCCCAGTTTATGCGAAACATGAACCAAGCGATTCACACGCGGGAAACGGGAATTTAAGCTGCAGTAAAAGTGACCACTCTGATAATTTTAACGTTTCTCTATTTTGAGCGACAATACATAGCCCCAAAGCGACAGCCGGCAAATGACTGTATCCTATAGTTTCGACTCATCCGCAGACGAACGAAAATCTCGACCATTTTGTGCACTCCACTTGCTAGTTTGCACGTGCAATTTTTACCGCTGTGTTGCGATGGTGAGCTTCGAAATTCAATCTGTATTACTCGGAGCGGAAGTAAAACAAAGGGCTCTAATGATGATATATTTGGGATACGAGTAAACTGTGGCAACAAATCCTTGCCAGATTGCAGCCACCCCTTAGGAAGGAAATCATCACCTTACACAGCTAAATACAGTTTGTATAAGATAGCGGCATCTTAGACTTTAGAGATCACACCCATTGACGAGAGAAAGGCCATCTGCACCCAACCTCCCATTGTTGACAGACAGGGTCATTATAAAAAGCTGTTACGCGTCCAACTGTCCTCCGCAACAAGTAATTTGATAGTTGTAAAGAAGAACTATACGAAACCAACAGTCAAAACTTACAAACAAACAAACTAGTACAGATATGTCAATGGCGATTTGTAACCTCAAAGCCTCAAATTTAAAGTCTTTAAAGAAAAGCTGAAAAACAGAAGAAAAATAACACAAAAAAATTATGGAAGTCCCGGTTTAAGAACATTCCCTGTAGTCTCGCTGCAAAAGCAACAAGATGGAGGAGCCCGATGACTTCAGCCATCTAACAGAACGATCGTGTCCATCGTCACGGGCGAAAAAAGCTGAAACGAAGAGTTGATAATAACGAAGAAAAACCGAAAATGTTATCAGTCATCGAGATCGAACAGTTATTCAAAGCTAAGGAGAAAGCTGAGAAGGTTGAGCGAGAAAACGTAAAGCTCAGACTTCGGATCCAATCACTAGAACAACTAGTTGGAAAACTAACATTCAATAAAGCAAAGGAACCAGCAAGAAAGACTGAAGATAACAAATCTAAGAAACCGAAACAAGAACCTAATCAAGAGGATGTCCTCAGCGCAGGCGGAGCAAACGTCAGCACGAATTATTATGCAGCGCTAGCTGGACTAGAAGACTCCATGAGTATTGAAGAGGAGACAGGTAACAAAACTTCTGAACATTGTATTGCTTAGTCAGGTAATGCATTTATAGAATATTTAAAAATTAAAAATAGGGAGTAAAAGTCCCACCAATCAATGTATTTGGGCAAACAAGCAGGGATATGGTTCGGCTTTTGGCACCCGAAAATAAGTTAAATGATTTTGAGCTCAAGAGAGTCAATGCTGATAAACTGACAATTAGAACTAAGTCGCTGGTTGATTTCCAGGCAGCAAAAAGAGCGTTAAATTCTGGAGATGTTCCGCATTTTACATACATCCTTAAAAGCGAAAGAAACCAAACCTTTTTGTTGAAGGATCTGGACAGCGGAGAGGCACAGTCGATCTCCTTCAGGTGCTTCAAAACGTTGCTCCAGAAATAGAATTTATTTCCGTTAAAGACTTTGCAACAAGGAGATCTATTGTCGAGAGTAAAAACTTGCCTTATTATTTAGTCCAGATTTCCAGCAAAAGCAGTTCAAGTGCCCTATAAAAAATTAGATACTTGAACTTCCGTGTTGTGAGGTGGGAACGCCTCCAGAAAAGCGTGGTCAAACAGTGCTACAGGTGTCAAAGAATCGGGCATTCGGCTGCCAATTGCGCCATGAAATATAGGTGTGTTAAGTGCAAAAATATCCATCCTCTCGGGGAGTGCAATTGGCTCAGGCGGAGATAAAAGAAAAATTATGTTGGGCGAACTCCGGTATCTCTGGTCATCCAGCATCATATCGAGGATGCCCCGGTATCAAGATGCAAAGGTAAAATTCACTCCAAAACAAAGTCAAGTACGTCGCAAGCCCGGGGTGTCATTTGCAGTTGCTGGGAGCTGGGAACTGCTTCTTAAAATTTATCAGCATGTAAATTCCTTATCGGAGAAAATCGATAAACAAGATACGAAAATTAACATTGTGTTTCAGCGTTTAAGGCTTTGAAATGCCTCCAAATAAGTTGTCATCCAGTCACATTCCCATCGAAAGGATTCGTCTTATCTCGATCAACGTCAACTCCATTGTTACTTTACATCGACGTGATAACCTCCTTGACTTCATAGTTAAGCAAAAGTCTGACATCATGCATCTCACTTAAATCCACCTCAATTCATGGCACTCTATGACTTTCAAGGAATTTGAATTCGTGAGAAACGATAAGGTAAACGGCGATGGGGGAGGTGGCACCGGGATATTGGTTCGAAGACCCTATTGTTTCAAAAATATTGAAAAAGTCGAATTCAAAAGCTTTGAATCTCTTAAAGTGTATCCAAATCTCACTGTCAGGTGGGGATAACCTCTTCGTTATCTCTGCCTATGCAACTGGTCGCAATGTTCTCAAGCTCAAGGAGGAGCTCAATTCCTTGTCTGAAATACTCGAATTGAACAGGCTGCATAGTTACTATATTCTTGCTGGTGATCGGAACGCCAAGCATACATTATGGCTGAACGCCACCAATAACCCAAGAGGTGTATTCCTGAAATGGTCGATAACAGAGAACCAAATCGAATACAGGTGCAATCTATATGGGTCGGAGTTCCCAACATACGCTAGGACAAATTCATATTTGGACCTCTGCATTGCTGACGCGAGACTTGAATTCAGCTTTAAAAGTCCTCAACGGAAACTGCAGGTGCTTCCTTATGACAGCGACTATAACGCAATCGTGATGGAAATCAATCATCAAAGGACGATCTCTTCCTCATTCCAGTTCAACATAAAAATCGTCGGTTGAATTTCACTAAAACTAGACTAGGGAAAGTTTCGAAAGAAGTTTAATAGAGAGTACCAGAAGCAATGTCCTGATGATGGCAATGCTTGCTCAATGGTTCCTAATAACAAGAATCTAACTAACGATGAAATAAATCTCTATTTGTCGAAGTTAGAGAAGCTGACGTTGGCAACGATTGAGAAAGTAGTTCCCGAGATTAAACATCGAAACAATATGGAAGGATATGAAACACCAACCATTGTAAGGTTGAAAAAATTGAAAAACCTTCTTCTCACACGCATCAACAATATTTATCGGCGATTTTTAGACTACAAACACCTCTTGTTGGCTCTGTTGAAATTACACCTGAATAATATCCGGAACTTAATTCGTTCATACATCAGGAGTGAGGTCAGCAATCAATGGGCGGAAAAATTGAGGGGTATTAGCCCACAGGACCCAGAAGGCGTTTTCACGAAAGGGAATAGCATATTCCGTAAGAAGTCTCAAGTGAAGGTACAGAGTCTTGAAGTCACTAGTGATGAGATAAATCTTCTCGATAGGGGTGGTATTGAAATTGATAGTAGGACTCCGGATACAAATGGAAACAGAATTATATGTGAGGGATTGCATAAACTTGCCCTGATTGGAACACATTTTGAATTGGTTCATCTACCAAACCCTGAGAGAGGGAACAACATTTTTTCAGAGGTCGTTGAAGCAAAAGTTTCCGACTTCAAATCAAGCCTGAACGGCCAATCAATTCTTCATTTCAATGAAATATTAACATCTGACCTCATACCGAGCTTGAATCTTATTGATTATTTTGTCAGCTATGAAGACATGTGTTTCGTATTTGGCAAGATATACAGCAAGAAATCATGTGGTACTGATGGTATTCTAAATGTAACCCTCCGAAATTTGCCTGAGGTTGCTATTAGGAATTATTGCATATTATTCAACAATATGTTGAGCAATTCATGTTTCCCAAATGAGTGGAAAAAGGCTAAGGTATTTCCGATCTTGAAGAAAGGAAAAGAATGTTCGAGCCCTAAAGGCTATCGCCCAATCCGCTTGCTGCCTAACATCAGAAAAATGTTTGAAGTGATACTAAACAATGCATTATACGCCCACATTGAGAAATATGAGTTGATGCCGAATTGCCAATTTGGTTTTCGTGCCAGGCATTCAACACTACATGCGATAACGAAAGTAACCTCAGACATCTGTTGGAAATGAAACAACAGAGAATGTGTTGGAGCGTGTCGCATTGATATGGAGAAAGCCTTTGATACGGTGTGGTAAGATGGACTAATTTTTAAACTCCTTCAGGACAGGGTCCCCAGACACCTTGTCGCCATGATGTGCAATATGTTGTACGGGAAATAATTTGTTTTAACTGATGGAAATCTGACAACAATGTTTGACTTCAAGGTCTTGAATGATCTACAGCAGGGAACACAAGCTATTGACAGGCTTTGATTTGAATGTCTCGCCAATGCGATCATTGGTAGCGTTTGCTGATGATCTGATCATCTATACGGCAGACCGAAAAGCTACAATAGTTCAGAGCAATATTTAAAAGATGTTTATTGATGTGGACTCGTACACCGACAATTAGCGAATGAAAATCAATGCGCAGAAGAACGAAACAATTTTATTTCCTACAACACCGCAGGGGGCTGGTTAAGACCTGAAACGTAATTGGAAGGATTTCCACATGTTGGCTGGTGAGGGTAGTTCAAAAAGGGTTCCACATAAATCCTTTGTTTGATACCTTGGTGTTCATCTCGATCAGTATCTGTACTATACTGAACATATTAAAATAATGCTCAGTGAAGCACAAAAAGTAGTCATAGTTCTTTGACGACTCTTTCATTCCAGATAAGTTGATCAAAAAGTCATAGTTATTTGCTACAAGACACTGCTTGGACCAGTTTTGAGATATGGATTTCAAATCTGGTACAATCAGAGTGCTAGTACTATGGAAAGATTAAGAGTTTTCGAAAGGAAATGTCTTCGCGCATGTACTGGTTTGCACAGTAAGGCTGAGACGAATTGGAACCACTATATATCAAATAGAAAAATTTATCAAACTGCTAAAGTGACAAGAGTCGAATATCATACTGAAACTTTTTCGGAATCATATCGGAAGATTAATAACTGTTAGTGAAAACCCTTGGATTTCACAGCCGTTCCAACCTACAGACGAGGGTGTATTGTGACTTGCTTTGATACTGGCCTCGTTCTTCCAGAATCATTAGTGTATTTGGACATGAACCGATATGTTTTTGATTCTGACGGTGTCCCACTCATATATCACATATATATACGGGCCACCGATAAGAAGATAAAATATCCTCGGAATCTGAGTTCACAAGACCAACAATTCCAATGAAGATACTCATTTGCTAGATTCGTTGAGGCTGGTTGAGCAATTTACTTGTAGGTATTGGTGGCTGAGTGACAGTGTCTAAATTATTCGGGTTTGGTTTCTGTTCTTGTGTTTTTCGTTACTTACTTTTATTGTCATCTAATTATTGCTAGATCTAGTGTTGTTGTTTATTTGTATTATAAATTGGGGATAGAGTTCAGTATAAGACTTTTTTTTCGATTGAAATTGTTTAGAATTAGGGTGGAACATATTAGATATAGGATAAAGGTTCACTGTTGTGTTAGTAATATAAGTAATTTTTGAATAATGCTAGTTGGTTTTTTCTCTTTTTTCCAATTGAATAAAAAAATATGTAGTAATTTTAATTAATTTGATTTCCCTTTTTTCATTAAATGTGTTTCATTGATAACGTGTAAATTTAGAGAGCCATGTGGGTACATATTCTTTGGAAATTTATAACGATTGGGATTGTATATAGCGCTTTTGACTTTGACTTGACTTTGAAGAGAACCATTAATAACAGTAGAGGGGCCGCGACAACATCTGTTTAGAAATGTTGTGAAAGTCGCACTGTATGTCGGTGTTTATGTATTCTTACTCGTATATAAACTATTTAATAAGAAAGTGAATTTTTGATAATTTTTGGTGTGAAATTATATTGGCGCCACGTAAAAACTAACATCGTATAAAGGTACGTGTAATTATATAATAAATAAAAATACTATTAATATTTAAAAGTGATATTGTATAAGATTGGTGATTATCATAATTTTTCTTTCATAACAGACATGTTTGAGAGAATAATAGAGCGAGATAGAAATAAATTTTTAAATTTTTTATTTAAATTATCTATGAAAGAAAAATATGTTAAATGAAGAACAGTGCTTATTTTTATAAAGTTTAATTTAAAATTATAATTTTTTGTCTATTAATACGTGTAAGATTAATACTACATTTAAAAAAGTTTATTCATGGTACAATTTGCAGTGTTTTATTAGTATTATTAGTTTATTCATTTAGATAGTATGCTAGTCAAAATGTACATCTTATATTGTGTATCTATTCATTTATATTGCATATTTTAAAAAGTATTGAGCCTTTTTTGTCAATTTCGATTGAATATTTCTTTACTTAAAATGGATTTGATTTAAGTACATATTGTCCACTTTTATCTATGACCTTCTGCCATTTTTCACAGTCCCTTTTAGAAGGAAGTGAATTTCATTTCATTAAGGAAGTTTTGCAGAGACCGAAACAATTGGTACTCTGATGGAGCAAGGTCTGGAGTATACGGTGGATGCATAAAAACTTCCCAGCCAAGCTCATTCAATTTTTGCCGGGTCATCAAAGATGTGTGTGGTCGGGCATTGTCATGATGGAAGACAGTGCCCTTTCTATTGATCAATCCTGGCCGGTTTTTTGAATTGCTTGTTATTTGGATAGTACAGAGCCGAGTTGAGTGTTTAGCTAGGTTCTAGCACCTCATGATAAAGAATTCCGTTCCAATCCCACCATACACACAGCATAACCTTATTTGGTATCAATCCTGGCTTTGAAGTCGTTCGTGATGATTCACCTTTTTCTTGACCATGATCTTTTTCGGCCTAAATTCTCGTATCTTACCCATTTTTCATCGCCCATAATGATTAGCTTCAAAAATGGCTCGATTTCGTTGCCTTTTATTAGCATTTCGCAAATGGAAATTCGGTCGATCAACTTTTCTGTGTTAATCCATGCGGCACCCAAACGTCGAGCTTCTTTGTGTAGCCAGCTTAACGCAAATGGTTCAAAACTGTTTGGTGATGGATATTCAGTCCCTTACCAATGTCATGGCTGCTTATGTGTCGGCCTTCGTCAATTTTTGGAAGATTTCATCGACTCTTTCAGTGATTGGTCGACCTGAGCGAGGTGCATCTTTGACATCAAAATTTCCAGAACGAAAGCGAGCGAAACATCTCTTGGCTGTGGCTTTTGATAAAGTATCTTGACCGTAGACACCACAATTTTTTTCACGAGCCTGCGATGCATTCTCACCTTGATCGTAGTGATATTGTAAAATACATTTTTTTCAGAAATATCACTCATTTTTAAATGAATACAACTGTGGACACGAATGACGAATGTCGATATGAAAACTGTAGACTGGAATGTCACCTTTCAAACGCATGTCAGTTTGACTCAATCTGATTAATATGGCCTGATATATACAATGAACACCATCTAGGGACAAAAAAGGCTCAATACTTTTTAGAATATCCTATATAATATACATATATAAATGCATAAATATAGTAATAATAAATCACTGTAAAAATAATAAGATAAAATATAGTTTTCCTAAGTAGTCGTATTTATAGATTATATACAGTTTTCAAAGGTAATTTATAATTCTCTTTTTTATGTAAGAAAATGGTTTAAAAGAAAAATTTCTTTTATATTGTTTATAACTTGTTTGTAACTTTGTCGAAAATGCCGGTAAAATCTGACCGGTTGTATTTCAAGAACTGATGAATATTATTCAACTTTCTTCTTTAAGAAGCATCTTTTACAGTTCTTTCCAACGCATTTTTTTTTAAATTTAATTTAAATCAATGGTTACCGAGGTATTAAATTTATTTAATATCAAAAAAAGTCTATAATTTAAAAAAATTCCTGAGGCCGCTCTAATTATCCAGTTTTACTGTTCTGAAGTGCGTTCTCGAAAGGTGGAGTACTCTTTAATATGTAAAAAAAGTTTCAAACGTGTACATGCTTTAGTTTCTGACTTTCAAGATTTTAAAAATTTTTAATTTTTCAAAATAAGTTTAGATTGCAAAATTATTATGCGAAATCTACCTAATTGATTTTGATGAAAATTACCGATATAATACAGATTTTTTCATTGAATAATGAAGGTCCTAAGTGCATTCCAAGTGGTAAAAATTAAATAAGAAATGGTTGTTTTTTTTCCTTTTTTTATACATTTATTGCTATTTTGCTGCAAGGTTAAACATTTTGAACAAATCATATCTTATAGAAAATTTAATTAGACAGCGTTTGTTTCGCACAAATTCGCTGTAAAATGAATCGTTTTGAAGTAAGAAATGGGAAAAGATCAACTTTTTTATTATTTTTAAACGTTTCGATTTATTTATGTTCCCGACCTTTTTGAGAGAGAGGATTAATCAACTGAAAACAGATCCGCCCTGGTTTACAGCCACTTTCATTTTGTTCGGGTTTTCAAGTAAATTTGAGGACTACTGTTTAGTTTGAGTATGGTCAATTGGCAGAACATTCAAAAAATTATTTACGCGAGGACAAAATGTCGGCTATCGTGCGTTTATGAAAGAAACTGCATGTTTTGGATAAATTTGAACGTTTTCTTATACAAGTACTACTCGTATATTGGATGAATAATTCGTCATCGGTTCACGCCATCAGAAAACTTGTTTCGGACCCTAGGGTGAATACAAAGCCCTTCTGGTAGGAGCAGTCTCCTGCTCGACTTCATAGAATTTATAATTCAGATTCTAGAAGTTTTTATCAAAACTTTTAATGTGATAATCCACTAAATTATCTTTGATAAAAATATTTTAAATGTTTCTTTAGCATACATACAGTGACTCCCAAAAAGATCCGCACAAGTGAGAAATTTTTCTCCTTTCTCATTTTATAAGGCAATTAAAAACGGGGAAATTTTTTTAAATATTTTATTATGAGCAGAATATAACAGTCTTACAGATCACATAAATAAAATAGTTTCTCACTTTAAATATACCAAAAAAAAAGGAAATTCCATGAAAAAACAGAAAATATCATCCCTCAAAAAGATTTGCACAAGAGCTAAATTGTAAAAATAAACAAAAATTTTAGTAAGCTAGTGTTTTGTTGCATGTCCGTTTTGTTCAATGACACATTTTAATCGATTTGGCATACTGGAGATGATTTTCCGCAGGTATTGCACATCCATTTTCACCCATTTTTCGCGAAGCTTTTTCTCGAGCTCCGTTTTTGAACAAATTGGCGTACTATGAACTCCACGGTCCAATTCATCCCAGAGATTTTCAATGGGACTACAATCTGGTTACTGAGGAGGTGGCCGAACCACTTTTGGACAATTATACAGCTGCCATTCTTGAACAATGCGTGCCTTATGTTTGGGATCATTGTCTTCGTAATACTTGAACGAATCCAAAATGCCCATTTTGGCAGCGCTTTTTCGCAAATTTTCCTTCAAAATGGCTAAATATCGACGGGAATCCATGATACCATCTATAAATACTAATTCCCTAAACCAGCAAACTGCCACTTCCGTGTTGCACTGTAGGCCTGAGGTTAATTGGACTCAATTCTTCATTGCATAACACGTCCATCCGAGCCAAAAACATTGAATTTGCTTTCATCGGCAAAAATCACATCCTCCCAATAATTGACTTCCTTTAATATAAATTCCTTAGCGAAATTTAAACACTTTTTTCTATTCACTTCGCTGATGAATGGTTTCTTCCGTGCAATACGTCCATTGTATTGAGCATTTCTCAAAATTCGTCGAATTGTTTCACATCCTACTTTTTTCTTAAATTCTGCGAACACTTCATTCACAATTTTCGGAGCACTCAGTTTTGGATTTATTTTTATTTTCCGGACGATAGAGCGTTCTTCAAGCGTCGTTAGAACCTTTGGACGACCAGGACTATGCTTCAAGTATATTCTGCCTTCCTCTTTATACCTCCGAAGAATGTCGTAAACAGTTCTACGTTTCATGTTGAGGCTCGAACATATTTCTGCCACATTTTTACCTAACATATGGTTAGAAACCACCAACTGGATCTTCTCTGAAGACGTGTATTTGCCCATTTTAATTTAAAAAGCACAACGTTTTTTTGCTACGAACAACACGCGGTTTGTGATCAATATTAGATATGATCTGCCCGGGTTTATTTCGACTTTATCACTGAAGGCGATATGCTATAAAGAGGTCACTCAAATGTGTTCTTTTTACACAAAAATGTACATGTTTGCCCAAGTTTCCTTGTTGTGCGGATCTTTTTGGGGCGTCATATTTTTGTGCTTTTTTTAATCCTTCGTTTTACTTCTCATTTTGCGGTACATTTTCAATTTTTATGAGTAAAATTATCGAGCGGATGTTTGGTTCAATTGATAATATTTCCTTTTTCTTTTTGTGTCATGGATTGAAGCATAAATTGAAAAAAAGGAACATTTCTTACTTGTGCGGATCTTTTTGGGAGTCACTGTATGTATGATGACCTCCCGTCAAACCTTTTTAAATATGGGTAAGGTCAAAACCTTCACTACTTCTGACAGTAGTTTCTATAGTTTAAAAAAAATGCTTTAATGGTCCGAGCGACATACACATACTCAAAAAAGTCTGCGTACACTTGCTGGTCGTAGCAAATATATCAATATAGAAACCTTTGCCATTTGTTTATAACTTAAAATCTTTTCTTTATTATATTCATTAAACTATATGGTACATAAATATGTAACTGATCACTCGTTCGCTGTTAAGAATAACCAAAATAAAAAAGTTTCTTCCAAAAAGTCATGAAAATCCATCCAAAAAAGTCTGCATACATCTGAAAAAATTTATTCATTTTATTTGAAAACCACTACAGTCTTCCACAAAAGTCAAGGTACAGTGATAAATATCATGAAAATTGTTTGATATTTTTATTTAAAAACCTATAGTGATAAAATTTTTTTTGGTATTACTTCAACTATAATCATTACACTTTAAATTCATGTCAAACAAAACGAAAATTCTGTCGTATTAATATATTATTACATATGATGTGTTGGAAAGTCAATGAATGAAGTCCACAAAAGTCATGGTACACCTAAAGAAAAATGATACAAATTGTAATTATAGTCTTGCATAGTTATTTGAATTATACTTTTCTTAATATTTTGTCGGATATCCTTTCATCTGAATTAATGACTCCAGTCTTTTAGGCATAGAATATACCAATTTTTTAGTAAATTCGCTGCTGATTCTGGCCCACTCCTCCAATATAACATCCTTAAGCTGCGCCTTGCTTGATATCACTCTTTTTCGGATTTTTGTCTCAAGCTCATTCCAAAGATGCTCTATAGGGTTCAAATCAGGGCTTCGAGGCGGTGTAGCAAGCATGCGAGTATTGTACAATAGCCACATTCGAACTTTATGCGCAGTGTGCTTAGGATCATCGTCCTGTTGAAACAAGAAATCTTCTGGCATACCTAATTTGGCTGCACTTTGTTTCATGTTGTTTCGTAGAATCTCTAAATAAGAGTTCTGATCCATAGGTTTTTTCGATGAATGTCAGATTTCCAACTCCAGCAGCAGCCATGCAACCCCAAACCATAACACCACCGCCTCCATGTTTTACTGTTTTAATAGTGTTCTTGGGATTAAATGCTTCTCCTACTTTTCGCCAGACCCTCTTATGCCCATTTGCACCAAATATACAAAATTTAGACTCATCCGAAAATAAAACATTATCCCAAAACGTTATTGGTTTGTCAATATATGCTTTTGCAAATGTTATTCTTTTTTGTTTGTTTATGGAACTTACAAGAGGTTTTCTTCTAGGCGTACGAGATGAAAATCCAGCTTCTACGACAGCTCTACGCACAGTTTCTGCGCTAACCTCCTTCTTATCATTAATTCCAAGAACATCGCAGATTTTTCTACAGCTTAGAAATGGATCTTGTTTTAACATTCGCGAAATTTTTCTCTTGTCCTTTGCACTTAGTTTAGATGGACGACCTGTTCGGGGCACATTTTCCACTCTATTTTCCTTCTTAAATCGATTTATCACATTTTGAATGGTTGACCGACTTCGCAACACTAGTTCAGCTATTTCAGAATATGATTTGCTCTGATTTGAATGCAGATTAATAATTATTTCACGCTCCTTAATACTCAACTCCTTTCGACTCATTTTTAAAAAATTTTATTAAATAAAAGATACACCACGAATACGGACGCGATATTAAAGACAGCGGCCTACGGTTATTAACTCACTCTGATAATATGAACTTGGGGGATTCCCCTTTTTACAAATAACAGGGCATTTTCTGCAACTGTACCAAGACTTTTGTGGAGTAGAAAAGAGACATTGCCAACAAAAAATTATTGTCTTCAATGATCATTATTGCCGAATCCCTTTAAATTTATGAAAACTTAAATTCAACAGAACTCGTATTATTACCATTTCATAACTTTTGGTTTTCAAATAAAAATATTGATTCAGTAATACAATTTTTAGTTACCGATTCTCTGTACCTTGACTTTTGTGGAAGACTGTATATTAGCTTTCAGATTTTGAATCATAATATCTAGTAGCATAGCCTTTCCTATGAATGACTTCCTTTAGCCTATTTTGCATGGATTGAACAAGTTTTGATGTTTCTTCGGCCGTTATTTTGTTCCACTCGTTCAAAATAACATTTTTAATGACTCTTTGTTAGTTATGTCATGCTCTCGAATTTTTCTTTCAAGTAAATCCCACAAATGCTCAATTGGGTTTAAATCTGGTGATTGAGGAGGTGTACCCAAGAGTTTTGGGACGTTGTAGGCCAACCAAAGTCTATTTATTTCAGCTGTTTGTTTAGGGTCATTATCGTGCTGACAGAAATACATATGCGTTCCCCAGCCGCAATTTCTCGGCACTTTGCTTAATATTATTTTTTTAAATATTAAGGTACCCGTATTTATCCATTGTAGATTCTATGAAAACGAGTTGCCCCACTCCACTGGCTGTAATACACCCCCAAACCATCACACCGCCGCCACCATGCTTTACAGTGGGAATCAAATTTTCTTTATTGAATTCTGTCGAGCGTTTTCTCCATACTAATTTGCGTCCTTTTATCCCAAATATACAAAACTTACTTTCGTCCGAAAAAAGAACGCTTTCCCAAAATTCTTTTCGCATATTTACATAATTTTTGGCGAATTCCACTCTCTTTCGGCGATTCCGTTCCGATATGAACGGCTTTTTACGTGCGACTCGACCATGGTAACCGCCTTTTCTGAGAATTATGCGCACTGTTTCATCGCCTATTGTTTTATTGCATTTCTTTCTTATATCCTGCGCAATTTGGAACGCGGTTTATCGGGGATTTTGTTTCACAGCATTAATAATACTCCTACGTTCACGTGCTGTAAGTTTGGGAGGACGTCCTGACCGATGCCGTGAAATAATCAAACCGCTTTCTTTGTAATTAGCAACAACCCTTTGGACCGAGGAATGGGTTCTCGCAACTAATTTTGCGATTTCACGAAAACTTTTCCCGTTTTCACGCAATTTTACTATGACTTTACGCTAACTAACACTGATTTCCTTATTTTTTACTTCCATATCAAAGAATAGTCTTTTATTCACGCAAAACACACAGACAATTTTCCAATGAAGTACTATCACGCAGAACAATGAAAAAATGAAGGCATCAACATTGCACATTTCGGGGAATCCCCAAATTATGTGATGTGTACGCAGACTTTTTTGGGGCTGCTCACAGACTTCCAAGTATTGAAATTACTATATTTTCGATAATTTTGGGAATGCTTCAATGCTTCAATACATTTCTTGCAGTTTAGGCTGATTATATCAAGATCACATTATTGATTCATACGACTCCAACATAATTCAGTTTGTACTAATGAGATGTACGCAGACTTTTTTGAGTATGTGTATACAGAAACTAGCCATATTCGTTTCACAAAGCTCTAAAAATTCTCACTCCATAGTAACATTTCCTTGGTAATTTTTCCTAGCATACCAAAATCCTAAATAATTAAAATCTAATTTCTTAAGAAAATATTTGTCAAACCTTTAAGCCCCTTTTCTACAATGTATCACACCCAAAACAAAATCTAATTCCATGAAGTCTCATGCTTTTTATTTCAAGAGGCAATATTCCAATAGCGAAATTATTCAAAATAGGAGGGATTCCTAAATTCTAAAATAACAATAGCATTGAAATCCATTTTTTTTGTTGCCTGATCGATTAAAGGGTTAGCAATGAGTAATTCCAAGTAAATTACATACCACGCAATTTAATGACAGTGAATTCCTTTCCTCGGTATCACAATCGAAATAACAACATCCATCCACCCTCTTCATGTATGCCTTTATAAACAGAAAATTGTCACAGAATATTGAGGATAACAAATTAAACCGTAAGCTGATTCGTCGTAAATCGAAACATAAAATTCACCATGAAACGAATTTTTTTTCTGTTTTTTTTTTCATACGGTTTTGCTTCACACTGTTTTTGTTTATTTTGTTTTCCATTGTAAATAATACCTACAAGCGCGAAATCCATCAATTTTTGTTCGCGTTCAATATTTTTCAAATAAAAGAAAAATTACAGCGACTTTTATTAGTTTAATCAACTTTTTTGTAAGAGAGGGAATTGCTTTTATATGATAAATAAAAGCAAATTGGGTGTACGCGTATCATTCATTTTCACGCATAAAATTTTGAAATTAAAGTTGTTTTTAACTAGCTTGACTAGATTGGAGATTACACCGCATCAGTGGATAGTCGCTGCATTTTAATTTTTTGAAAACACTAGTGAGGAATTGCTGTTTGAGAATACCTACAATGTATTTATTGGTACATATATTCAAACATATTGCGTATCTATGAAACGATTAATAATCTATTGATTTATTTATTCGCCAAACAAGGCACAATTTAAAATCAAATACATAAAAAATTGAATTAAAAACAAAAATACTAGTATATAGCAAATTGACGCGTACCTCAAACACTAATAAATATTTTGACATGTAAATTTGACATTTGATGTCACTGACAGTACTACCAACCTAAAAAAAATAATTCTCCAAATCCTTCGACGCGCGCAGTTTAAATTCAAATTATCTATATTATATTTTTTGGACACAGTAGTATGTTAGGGTCCCAGATTATGCAGCCGTATTCGAGAATAGGACCGACTAGCGAGGTGAACAATGATTTTGTTGCCAAAATATTTATAAATCCTTTCGCTCTCTAATTAAACCTAGCAGCTTGTTAGCTTTACACAATACTTCATCATAGTGAAGGTTGAATCTGTTTAAGACTACGCCAAGGTCTACAACTCTTTCAACTCTTCTCAGTTGTTAATTTCATAATTGTGTATGATAACATCTCTTTTTTTGAAAAGCTTATTACGAGACATTTTTACAAATTAAGTTCAAGGTGATTCACATCGCACCATTGTTGGAGGGTGGTTAATTGGACTGGAGAAAAGATATATCAGTTAAAGATTGTATTCTGTGATATAGTTTGAGGTCTTCGAAGAAGGTGTGGAATATCAAACAGCGCTTTTGAAGGATCTGAGATGAAAATATTGAATAGAAGTGGACCGAGATGACTGCCCTGAGGAACCCCAGAGGCGACATTGATCTCACGTGACAACTGACCTTGAAACTTGACAAATTGTGTGCGGTTTTTCAAATTGGACTGAATTCAGCTGAGTAGCGAACCGGATATGCCAAAGCTACGGAGTTTGTTTAACGAAATTCCATGGTTTACTCTATCAAATGCTTTGCTGAAATCTGTGTATATGACATCAATCTAATTTCCTTGCTCCATTTGACTAAGGATATCTGAGGTTAAAGTAATTAGATTAGTGGTAGTTGATCTGTTTTTACGGAAGCCATGTCGCTCTTCATTAAGAAGTGGCTCAATAAGGGGAGAAATTTTACTACATATAATTTTCTTAAACAGTTTTGGCATAGCAGGCAAGATGGCAATACCTCGGTAGTTCACCACAAGCCACTTTTCACCTTTTTTATGTATTGGTATTATAAAGAATGGCTTCCAAAGCTTAGGAAAGACACCACTAGATAGTGACTTATTAAAAATAATAAAGAGGGGCCTAATTAGTTCACTTTAGCAGAGGGCCAGAAAGCAGAGTGGAATCAGATCTAGGCCAGGTCCTTTATTCAAATCAAGATCCAGGATAGCTTGGAGAATTTCATCTTCAGAAATCGAAACGCTTTCTATAAGGATCCTTAGCGCTATTCCCGGCGGCTCTAGGTCTCGTGAAGTACCAAGATTGGAGTAAACATGCTGAAAATGGTCTGCAAAAAACTCACAGAGCTGTTCTGTACTAGATGACATCGAGTCTTTGTATGTCATTATCGAAGGGTAGCCATAAGTTTTACACTTAAGGTTTGCAAAGTCAAAAAACTTTTTAGGATTAGAAATAGTTTCCTCCACTACAACGTTAACATGCGATTGATATGCATCTTGGGATTTAAGTTTGAATTCTTGAACAAGATCGTTATATTTACTCTTAATCTCACCGCTGGCATCATTCCTCCTTTTAAGGATTTGTAGAGTTTATTTCTGTGGTAACGTAAATGCCTGAGATTGCTCCCTAGCCACGGTTCTGAAATTTTGTCTTTTTTCTTTATTTTAGCTATGAATGATTCAACGGCGTCAAAGATAATGATATAAAAGGTGGATAGAGCTGTATCCGGATCTAACGTTGACAGCATATCATTCCAATTCACTCTGGATAAAAGACTAGTAATTTTATCATAGTTGCCATTTCAGAAGTCATATACAATAGTGGAATTGTACGATATAGAATTAAAAGTATTAGGAGTGGACAATTCAACAGTAAAAGCAGAATGATGAACTGAATTAGAAAACAATTGCTCGTTATCATCAGTTGAACTGACCACTACCTCGTCTAAGTGTTAGAAAAAATATGGTCTACCCATCTGCCATTTTAGTTGAGTATAGGAGCTACTTGCTGCAAATTGTTGCTATAAAATGTGCTTATGAGATTGAAATCATTATCATTTAGAAGATTGATAGGAAGGAGACCGTCTTCATCGACCACAAATTTCAGTAATGATAATTTTATGTTTTTCATTTGCAATTGCAGTGATTCCAGCTATAACTTGACAAACGTCGTCGCAGACAGGATCGTTAGATTTTGGGGGGACATAGAATACGCCAATATACAGGTTAGATCTTTCCAGCTTTATTTATGCTGGAACAATTTGTATTTCGTAGAGGTTACTAACTCGCTTATAAAGGAATGGTGTACTGCAACTGTTAGAACTAACGTGGGATGCGTAGGTTTCAAGATCTTTTTTTGTCTGGTTTAGGGTGATACCAAGTTCTTGATGGTAGGAAGACCACAGAAGGCGAAGAGCCTCAAGATCGATTGGAAGACCTGTTTGAATCGCGATTCTTAGACTTGTTTTCTTTTTACCATCTATGGAAGTTGTTTTTGGTGCCTTGTGCATATACGACAGGTAAAGCCGAACGGATTTATAAATTTTATTAGCTCTCAGTCGAGATATTAGATATCTTTTTTCAAGGTCAGCACCCGAAACCATAGTGGCCCTGACTGTAGGCGGCAACAGCGGGTCTAAAAATGATGAGTTGGTGTTGTATGGGGCTAGTGGCATGGGCTGTAAAATTAATCTGGATGAAATTGGCATTGTCTTCTCCCCGCACGTAGTTGTTGTAAGTACCCTGTATAGAAGAAAATTTAGAATTTGAACAGGAAGCTGCTTCTCGTTTTCGTGCAGGAGACGCCTCAGAGTCTTAGACCGCTTCCAGTTGACTCCCACTATCATTGTGTAGTTTTCGGCCAGCAAATGAAGTGCTACAGTCATTCAAGCGTTAAGAAGAAAATGGGGATAGAGGTTTGGGATTTATGTTAGTACTAGGGAGTAAGTTCTTAGTAGGGGTAACGGGTTTACATACATTCTTAGAGCTATTTATTTTTCTGCTATCTTTGGATCCAGGGCTCGCAAAATTATAAATCCATTCCACGAAAATCAGGCCATTCCAGGAACAAATGCCATTTTTCTCCTTAAAATCCTTGAAGAGCCAGGCATATCGTATTGGAATTAAAACCTTGAATCCATGTCTTCGCTGATTGTGGAAGGGTAGCTCTAGCACATAGCTTTCACTGATCAGAAGGGCATCTTCAATCGTTTTTCGTACTATGACCTCATTACAAATCTTTCTGTTTCCTTTTGCAAAGAAAATGCAGAAGTTCGCCCCATGGTTTTAATCCGCAAGTCTTTTAATATGATTCTCCCATTCTTCAACTGACCAGAAGGTTCCAAGTTTGTAGATGTATTTTCGGCTTTTTGGACTTGGCGGCGGTGGACTACTGGGCTGTGTATCAGCTGAACAGGGAATCTGCGGCACGTTATGAATTTTATGTTGATCTTTCTGAATTTTTTGTTGCCCTTCCATTACGTTGTTGCACTTCTCTTCAACCTAATCGAGTTTGGCTAGAAGCTGAGACATTTCCTCTTGATTATTTGCCTTATTTAAAGATGAAGCCAATTTCTCGAAGTTTTTTTTATATTTGTCGAAAGTTTTCACGATGGTGCTATGAAGAAACGATGAATCCTTGCAGCATTCACTATCCTTCGACGATTGGCATGAAACAGCCTCTTTGATGGATTTGATCTGTGATCCAAACATTTTAAGATTTCTACTCACTTTTACGTTGATTTCGGAAATTCTGGCAGCTAGTTCATCGTAACTGCATGCCATTTCCACGAAGCTTTCGTCGTTGGCACGAGATTGTGTTTGCTGCCGCGAGATCAGACGGTCTTTTTCTTCGTTTAATTTTCGATGTAGCCTATGATCCTGTCGTTTATAGTTTTTTTAGGGTCTACACTAGTGTTGCAAACCGTCCTGTATTTTTTGCATTTATTTCTATGTCCCGCCGAGACAAACCAAGACCCGTACATCGGTCAAAACATAAATACAAATGTACGAATATTGCGCCTACCACGCTTACTGACCACAGCAACATGATTGTTGCAGACTTACAGAGCAAATGTCCCAAACGCTGTGTTCGCCTTTCCATGATATCAAAATATAAAATAAGAAGCGCGAGCAATTAGCGACCACTAACTCCCTTCTTGTATTCACCGAGTACAAACTGACTGGAATCGCATTCTTTCTCTATTTAACACACGAAACAACCTCATGTCTCTTATCTACTGCGTTCTTTTTAGCATCGTTCTGTGTCGCATTTTTTTACATTATATGTGAAACATTTGCGCCTTTGATTTCTTTGAGTACAGTGTCAAAAAACGTTTTAAATTAGAATATTAGTGCGGTGTCTTAATATATTGAAATTATCGATCAAATGAGTGACCAAAACGACACTGATGCTTCAACGAGGGATTTAATTGTATCCGCTAAGAAATTTAAAAGGCTGACCAAATACAACTCCAGATGGGAAAGCAGTTTTGGCTGGCTACAGCAAGTCGAAGAAGATTCTCGTAAGGCATTTTGTAAGACTTGCCATCAATAAATGCTCATTTAACATTGTAAGTACGAGAGCATCATGTAGTCTTTTGAAATTTTTATCACAGCCAGAAACATTTACCTCTGAGTCTAATGATAAAATTGCTGCTGAAGAAATAACATCAGTTTACCATACGGTTAAATACTCTTTAAGCTATAATAGCATGGACTGCTCGCACAAGCTGCTACCTTACATTTATACCGATTCAAAAATTGCTCAAAAATTTAGCTGTGGAAGGATGAAATCAGAGAGCATTGTTGATGAAATAGTATCTGTAGAATCAGTTAAGAATATTATAAGTGCTATTAAAGACCAAAACTTATATTTTTCGATTGCTACTGACGCAAGCAATAAAATAATAGAAAAATTTTTACTTTTTGTGTCAAAGATTTTCGACTTCAACACCCGCGTAGAAAATCGACTTCTTGACTTTGTAGAGTGCAACGATGAATCTCCTACTCAAATATCATAGCTATGAATGGATGCTTTGGAAAAATATGGCCTCCTTTTAAACAATAGATCAGTTTTTTTCCGCCGACAACACTAACGTCAATTTCGGAGAGCACACCAACGGAGACTCAAAATGAATTGAAAGAGCAACGTCAGAAGAGTGACGAACTGATGGCTAAGCTCTTGGTGCATAGTTTAGATTCACCAAGATCTAAATCCTCCAGAAAGAGGGAAGCTATAGGCTCACCGTCCCTCAGAACTGAATCGTCTTCGGAAGAAGCTACAGAGTCTGATCAAGATATGGTGGACTCAAACAAAAATTCGCAAGATTTTTCGGCTCTTCCAGCTCCAAAACCGACCGTTTCATTCCCAGAAACGGCAACCAACAAAACCCTCACAAGTTTTCCTCCCCCCACCATCGACATTGGTCTCAACTCCAAGAAAGAGTGAACCACAAAAACACTCGGATGTCCCGATGAGACACGCCTTAAAACTGTCCCTATTATCCTCCACTAACCGGAGAAATGGACATAGCTGGCTGCGCTTATGAAGCAGTGAATTATAAAGTACAACTCTGCCAAACGCGTATATCTGAGCATCCAAGTTAGAGTGTTAGACAATTTCAGGGTCGTTATCTGGGGGGTCAATGATTCGACTTCAGGGTGAAAGTGCTAAACTAGTATAGTAAAACCCCCAAAGGGTTTGACGTTGTCAGGTCAACATTTTTTTTTATCGGCTTTAAAGGTTTTCTTCATCAGCCGAGGTCTTGGATTTTGGACCACAATTCTTCCAATATTGATTATCTGGTATCACAGTCTGCAACAATATTTTACACGAGACTTAGATAAAGAATTTTTATTCCGATATCAATGCGGGAAAATTAAGTTGGGCGTGTCTAATCAGATGAAATATAAGAAAAATCGCCTTTTTTCTCCATTTTGTCGACATTTTCCAACAATAACTCTTGAATAATTCAAAATTTCTGCTTTCATAACAAGCAAAAATAATTCTCATTTAAAACTAATGAGAACTTAAAACTTTTATTTGTGATATTTATACTTTTCATTGACATGTTACCATTTTTCATTGACATTATGTATTTTATTCAGGTTTTTCCAGAGTTCCTAGAATTTTTCTCGAAGGTACGTAGCTATTTTTCGGACAAAAAGTAACTTTTCTGTACCATACAATTTATTTTTATAGGGGTCCGTGAAAGAATTCCGTCGGTTATAAAATACAACAGGATACTTTCCCAATTATAAGACTTATCTATTATGTTCATGATGGGCTATGAAAAGGATTGTAGCATAGCTCCATGTGTAGCAATTAGGAAATAGATTGATGGTTTTATGATCCTAGTGAAATTGATCATTTTGAAACATTCAGTCCAGCCGCGAAATTTTTTTCGATTAGGAAAAATCTGTCTTTAATTGCATCTGAAAATTTAAAATTGGTTCAGTTCAATATTAGAACAACTTTCAGAAGATGTATACATGGTACAGCCTATGGGTTTCAACGATAACAGTGGAGGAGTCTATAAACTCCGGGCAAGCCTTTTCGGGTTGAAACAATCATCAACATGTTGGAATCAAAAATTTTTTCTCAGGAGCGCGATCAAAAAGTAATCACAGGCGGACAAGTCTGGAATATAAGAAGGGTGTTAGAGTGTTTCCCAGCCCATCCCTTCCACTTTATCTCTTGTCGAAGCCGCGGTGTGTGGGTTCGCGTTGTCATGGAAAAGGATGACCTCTCTAATGGGCATACCTCGTCTTTTGTTTCGCTAGGAGGTTTTCGCTGACTGTGACAACTGGCAATAGTAGACCGCGTTCACTGTTTGTTGATCGCGAAGAAAATCAACGTCAATGGACGTCAATCATGACTTTCGTTTTCGACACGTTCCCACCCACCCTTAAATTCCCTGGCCCACATATACACTCGATTTTGAGACAATGTAGTGTCCCCAAAATGCACGAGTAAAAATGTCCGACGATTTAACACCTTTATTGGTTAAAAACTCAATGATGACGAGTTGCCATTAACTATGCTGGTTCTCCCACTGCTTATAAACGAACCATCAACAACCATACTATATCATCTAGTTTGCAGTTGCGTGCTAAGCAGAATAGCTAAATTACCGTTTATATTTGATTCACCTTCGTATAAATGCTTATTGTAATAAATTCTCTCTCAGCCGATTAAGAACGGTTTTTGAACAAAATTTTTTTTCTCAGAACCGAAAATTTTAATTTGAGAGTATTTTCTTGGTCACATTATAAAGCCTCTTCCTCTCAAAGTCAGAATTTTACCTACAATTACAATTTTAAGTTATTTAACGCCCACTTGTAAATGGCGTTATGAATTCAGACCAATATTTTTAACTATTTCGGATTTGCGCATGATCTTCAATAAATAAACGTAGTAAGTTATGTGATCTACATTATCTTAATATTTACTTACCAATATTCGAACTAAGTGCTTACTTAGAAATACTTGAACAATCATTAAGTGGCTTACCTGTAAGAAAAAATCGGGTTAGAGATAAATTTGAAAACAAATCTTTGTAAGTAATATGTATATTTTTATCCATTTTTCTAATGTTCAGAGTTACGATAAGGATATAATAGAATGGAGATATTGAAAAAATTTTGCTACACAATCACAGGCTAAGGTGCAGGATATCGCGAATATACAGGGTGTCCCAGAAATCAACGTCAACCCGGTAATGAGTAATAGACCAAGCCTAAACAGTTGTCAAAAAAAATAATAAAAAACATGGACATGTACTTTTTTATAAATATAAAAAGCTAAATCGGAAAAACTGACCACCCTCTGATGATCTTTCAAGTCCCTTGACAGCAAATATTAATTTTTCATCGATTTTTTTCTGTAATGTAACCATGAACAACCCTTCTGTAAATTATAGTTTGAAATTGCAACATAACTGCCTTTCAAGTTTCAAATAAAATGTGAAACTTCTGCCCAACATTGAATTAAAAAAAAATTACATAACCCAAATTTAACCGACTGTACTGTAAAAAATGTATTACGCCATTTAGCATTTAGTCTGGATTCCAAAATAGTACGACACTTACCAGATTACTTCATAATTGAAGCCCAAACAATTTTTTTTCAAGGTACAAACACGCGCCGTTTCGACATTGTGAGTGAAAGAAATAGAGACGCTACCTTGGCCAAAGGTTATCACGTAACTTTTTTAATTTTAGGTGGTCCAAATAAACCTGGAGATTTAAGTTTTCCGGCAGCTCTAGTAGACCAATAACTCTACCACTCAAAATTCCCGTCCACACGTTTACTTTAAACTGATACTGCGGTCTGTTTTCGCGCATAAAATTTGTTCTTGCAGGTGCCAATCGTCCAAATTGTGGGAGTTCATGTAACCGTCCTTTTTAAATGCTGATTCATCAGACCTCTCTATACCTCTGTAATATATTCGACAAAATCGCACTCTCTCTGGCTAGTCTCGGAGTAGCACACTTTGTACCCGTTGTACATGGTATGGGTGAAAGTGATTTGTTTTGTTAACTACGATGTTCAGTATTTTCGGTACTTCAATGCTCTCTTCAATTCTACATACTGAGATACTGTTCCATTGCTTGGAAGACTTCGTCTTCATTGGCCATGACAGGTCTTAGTGGAGGTATTACAAAGCTTGTGCACATGTCTCAGTATAAAACCCGAAACTTTAGAGGCCTTAGCAGCCACATGGGAAATATGAGTGTCAAGCTTAAGTTTAGAGTCAAAAGTAACTCCTAGGCCTTTGTATGTTGTAACTCCAGACAAAGAGGCAGGTTCAGTATACCTGTATATAGTAGGTAAAGTAAATGGGAAATTCCTTACGAGAAGAGGTCATCTTGTGATATTTGGTAATATTAAGGTAAAGAAAATTAGACAAACATCAGTTATTGAGCACATTCAAGTCCTTTTGGAGATACTGAAAGTCAAGGGGCGTTTTGATAGTCCGAAATACCTTGAAATCATCCGCAAACAATACACAGGAGCAGAGATTACTGAGGAGAGATCATTGATAAACACAAAGAAAAGGAGAGGCCTACGGATAGAACCCTGTGGAACACCAGATGTAGGACAGAAAAGAATAGACATGGTTCCATAAAAACTAACTCGACATGAAGGGGACGACAAATAACCATGACAAGAAAGAATCAGAGATTCCATAGCTTCAAATTTACAGCAAAGAACACGATGCTCGATTGTATCAAATACTTTTGTGAAATCTGTATATATTACATTGACCTGATAGTGATTATCCAAAGCATTTGTAACAATATCAGTGAACTGAATTAGATTAGTGGACGTAGAATGACTTTTGAGCAAGCCATACTGCTCAATTGCTAAAACAGAGCTCAACGAATCGGAGAGTCGGTTGTGAATCAAAGTTCAAGCAAATTCAGAAAGCAAGAAATCAAGGATATAGGACCGTAATTACACACACACACACACGAAGGATCACCGCTTTTAAGGATAGGTACAATTCGAGCATTTTTCCATTGAGAGGGAAAAGTTCTACTGCTTAAGCTCAGGTTGAAGAGAAGAGATAAGGTAGAGGAAAGTGACAAAGCCAAGGAGTTGACAAAAATATTTGGTAAGTCATCTGGACCAAGGCTGATGTAAGGAACGAGGCAATGGATGATGGATTCAACTTCAGTAGGGTCAGTGCTTAGAATAGCAAAGGAAAAAGCATAGTTACTCATAGTGTTGGAGAGGGTGATTTCAGTGAAGGGAGAAAAGGGAAAGGAAAATATTGGAAAAATAGATCCAAGATTGTCTGAGGAGAAGAGCATTCTACATTATCCCAGCGGACTGAAGTAAGAAAAGACGACGAGGCCTTTAAGGATTTAATAAAAGGCCAGAAGAGCTTCACATTGTTTACATTGCGGGAAGCTTCCAAGCAGAAAAAGTAATTCTTCAGAGCAGGTTTGTTCTTTTTGGCATCTGAAGGTGACCTGTGAAGGTGACCTGTGACCTTCTACTGTACCTGACCCTATCCTTGTCATTTAAGGCCGGTAAGGATGAGCTTAGTAAACCGAGTTTTCAGTTTATCCTTTCGCGCCGACTGAAGAGGTGTAAACTTACAGTTAAGGTAATGTAGAAGTACATAAAATTTATTGAGGGCAAATTCGCAATTAAGATTATGAAAAAACTTAAGCCAATTCACATACAAAAGTGCTGTGTTGGTTGCCTAGTAACTAGATTTGAAAAAATTAAATTTAGGAGCAGTGAAAGGTTTTATAAGGATAAGGGATCGACAGTGAGATTAGGTGAGGTGGATGTTTTTATCAGAAGGAACATAAGGATATAGAAGCTGGACATACAGACAGATGCCGAGCAGAAACATTGGAGTGGCCCATTAGTATAACAGACATGATTGAACTGGGACAGAGCACATAGAGAAAGAATTGAAGAGATGACTAGAGAAAATGAATTAGAAGAAGAGATGGAGCAAACAGGTGAGCCATCCCAATCAACGGTAGGTAGATTAAAATCACCACAAAAAAGGATTCTGAATTGAGGATGACATACTGTGAGATAAGAAGGGAGATCATCAAAGACAGACTCGTATAATCGCAAGGAATATATTTATAAAGATGAAATCAGTAAGGACACATTATTAGGTAGAATTATTTTGAGAATAACATATTTCAAGGCATAGGAAAAATTAAAATCAGTGCAAAGGGGATTAGACAGAGAATTACTTAAGGCAACTAAGACTCCTCCACCATCATACTAATTTCTGACGTTATGATCATAGTCACACCTATAAATAATGTGATCAGGAAAAAGTTCCGAATCGAGAATATAAGTTTTTAACTATGTGACAAATGACAGTATCGTTCCTGAGCTATTACGAAATGAGAAGATTTTCAAGCTTAGTTTTTAAATCTCTAATGTTTTGATAAAAAATGGAAACGTGATTGGTTTGATTGTGAGGGCGAAAGTTAGAACTGTGAATAATTTTAAAATTTAGGAAGTAATTATCCGAAATTATGTGACGACTGAGGGCTTCTTGTAATGCTGAAGGAACTTTTTGGCAACTTACTTACATTTTTAAAGGAAAAAATAAAAAAGCTGAATTGTCAGACCGAATGCCCCTAGCATAGCAAGTTTTTATGTCAGAGAAAACAGCTTATTTTTAGAATGACTTAAAACCCATTTTGTGCCAAGGAAGCCAACGAGCAAAGTGTTAATGCTATTGGGCCGATCATTCCACACATCGCAGTTTTGTAGAAATGCTTGAATATGGAATTGCGAATGATATTTAATTGTTATATATTCCAAGCCATACGTCGTAGATAGGTCTGTGTTTGAGTCGCTAAAGAGTCATTTTTACAAACAATGCAGACTTTGGATGAAACGAAATCTAAGTCGGCGAGTTAATAGACTGCCTTTCGGTACGTTGTTAAATAACCCTGGAAACAAAGTTGCATCAGCTGAAAATGCTATAGCAGGCTTAAAGCATAACAGAGTATGCTTTTCGTAACAGCCTGATAGACACAGCACCAAATGAAACTGTATTTCAAAGCTCAGCAACAGTTTCAAGTTTATTTGAAAAAAATGTATAATCCAATAGAGACATTTACGTTTGAAGCCATACCGACCACATCTAAAATGCTATTCCCTGCAAGAACAATGGCCTTCTCTAATCGATCAACAGAAATCAAAATCAAAAAGCAGGTGGTTCTTTCAGGAAAAAAAGACTCCTAGTCCTCAAGAGGTAACAATTTTAAGTCCAGCTGAAGAATTGACACTATCTCATATCTTGAAATTTAACAAAAACGAGTGGAAGCCAGAAAATGGAAAAGGGAAGAGGGTATTGTCTTATCTTCTCAATAAGAAAGATAAGCTGAAGAGCAGGAAAAAAAAGCCGCAGAAGAAAAGTCCAATATTAAAAAATAAATTAATAATAAGAAAAGAGAGTTAAAACAAGTTGGGTAAACAGACCTACGCTCATTTCAGACGGGTTTTGTATTCAATTTACAAAATGCAGTCACCAGATCAAATCAAATCAAGATACATGTCAAAGACGATTTTATTGGAGAAAATGTGAAATACGAAGATCATACTATTATTAACAAAGTTGAATGAATTTCGACTTCTGCGGTTTTTGGTATTGTTATACTCATAAATATCTCCCTTGATAATTATTTCAGATGTCCATTCGCGACGGAGGAAACACATTTTTCATGTATTTCCCCCTGTGCCCCCACTGAAGCAAAAACTGACAGTTTAAGAACTGTTTTGAAAAGTCCCATGAAAACTTTCATTTCTTACTCATATCGGCTACGTTTGATGATTTTTTTTCAGGGGCCACTCTCCTGTACTGTTATCATCGATAACCAATTTTTTCGAACCCTAGAATGGTTACAAAGCATTTTTGCTAGGAGCTCTCTCCCACCTCCTTGACTTGTTTCACTTATGAGCATTAATTGTATGTACTCATCTTCAGTCGTTCATTAAATTGAATCAAGTGTTCAAAGCATGCACCTTATACGTTGAAATTGGGAAAAAATAACTCAAAATTATTCAATCTTCGCATTTAAAACAGCCACTTTTTTTTACGATTACTGATACTACTAGCTGAACCGATTCTCAAAGATATACACCTATCATTCCTGAAATTTTCATGCAAATCCTAGCAAAACTGTAGTGCCTGAGTCGATAAAAAGCGCATGTTGTTCCATAGCCATGTTTCCATAGTAATAAATGCAGCGCATACGAGTATTGTTCCATAGTAATACAGGAAAATTCAAACGGCTATAACTTCGCTTAATATGATTCAATCTTAATGAAACATTCAGGATAGATCAATCCTATAAATAGTCATCTGTGTACTGAATTTCATTGAATTTAAGGGTACCGTTAAGATTTTATTCAATAAAACATAAAATCGATAAATCATACTATTACTAACAAAGTTGAGTGGATCGCGACTTCTAACGTATTTGTTGTTGTTGTACTCACCAAGGTCTATATTCCTTATTTTTACAGATTTTTCGGATCACAGGACACAAATTTTTCGTGTATTTCCCCTCCCTGTGCACCCCTCGAAGCAATACTCATATCAGCTACCTTCAATGAAATTTTTTTCGAGGGGACACTCCCCTATATGGGGAGACTCCCCTTAAATACCTTATAAAATTTTTTTGTAGTTGAACTTTGAAGAGATCGCCACTTTACACCTACATACAAAATTTGATGTTTCTAGCTTAAGTAGTTTCCGAGAAAAACTGCTGTGACACACGGACGGACGGACAGACGGATAGACAGGACGCGATTTTAGTAGGATTTTGTAAAATTATTTTACAAAACCCCAAAAAGCGAAAGACTGTACGTGATGTATCCGAAAGCAGTGAGGATGAAAAAGAACTAGATGATGACAATAAAAATGAACAAGCCACCTGGGTTCGCGTTGAATGTGGCGAGAATTATTGCACTACCAAACTGGATTTGTTCTTTTGGGGTGCAAACTACCAAATTTAGCATGTGCTCAAAGTGAGGAAGAAAGGAAACAAAATTAAAAAAAGTAAAGCACTGGTCATCATCTGCTTACTAAAAGCCTCAGAAGAGATGGTTATATAAGAGCAAAATTACATTATAGTTTTTCTATGATTTTGTTTGATTAGGATTTGTTGATTATTTTTTGTTATTTGATGCTTACATGATTAAATTCTGGCTTTAAATCAAGATTGTGGAAAAAATTCCTCTAGTTTAATTTTTACAGGGTCTCTAACTATGAGAAGCTTCGAACTTACCCTAATGGTTGTTTTTTGTTTGTGGCTGCACTCCTTGAACTCAGCTTCAGGACTTGGGTCTGTATTGAAAAATAATGCAAACTCATCTGTGTCTTACCATTTACGTTTTGTTAAAATTATATTGTGAAATTAGAATGTTGTTATGAAGATGTTAGAATACTCCGTTAAGGGCTTTCGGTCTCCCATCAGACGCGTTCTCAGGTAGCGGATAGAGGGGCGCCCTAATCGGCTAGCTGGCGGGTATATGGTACATAAAATACCACTTATGAACCAAAACCGACAAGTGAAGCGCGGACAACGCTCCATTTAGTATTTACTTGTCATGCAGCAATTGACTTGATCGATTCTGGTATTTCGTTTTGGTGAGCATGGATCTTTCGTAGAGCCAAGAGGTAAGCCAAGCTTGGCTTTCTAGAATTCCTTCTTGAGAAAGTTGAAAATCGTTGGGACATATGTCATAGATACATGTGATTTCACATTGCTTGCTAAGAGTTTGGATGGAAAAGGGTTGAAGATCTCTCTCTTTTGATTTCGTGCATACATTTAGCAATCAATTTGTCCATAAGGGCCTTATCGTATCCATTCGTTTTAGCCAAGTTTACGATATGCTCATACTCATTCTTGTAATCTGCCACTGATAATAGCAAACGACACATATGATATACCATCGATCTAAACACTGCAATTTTATTCTGATGTGGAGAATGTGTTTTCTAAGTATCGAACATTTTATTTTCTCGCCATTGCACGCAATATATATATCGAGTAAAGGCAGCGTTTTTTCCTCATTTTCCGATTCGATGGTATTTGATACTACGATAAGGGCTTTTGAGCAATTCCAAGGTTTTATTTACATTTGATTTCTGGCCGACAGTGAAAACGTCGTCTACATAATGTCACCAAACCCTTGGTAAAATTCCTTCATTCTTCAGTTCATTTTCCAATTTGTACATGAATGCTTGAGCTATGAGTGGTGACAAACTGCTCACCGTACTGCATCCGCAGTCGCTCGAGTAATATTTTCCTCTGAATTTAAAGCAATTGTACCCCATGCATACTTCAGTTCTCAGATTTGGCATCAATCCCAACAATTTTATTTCATCCTTTTGAGGGTGTTTTTACGCTGGTTTTCAGGGATTTGCTCTAAAATATAAAACCCTAATGAAATCGTCTATCCGTCCGTCTGAATGTCAGAGCAGTTATTCTGTGAAACTATAGAAGCTACAGCCATAAAACTTTGTGGAAAGGTCAGAAGCGATAAGTGATTTTGAAGTGCAAACAATTTTTGTGTGAGTTTTCAGAGGGTATTTAGTCAATTGGGGCGTCATATGAAAGGTTTCAATGAAATCTTTTTAATTACCTTACCAGTATTCGGAAGGACAGTAGAAGGGGAAATGTAGGAAATTTTGGCATACCCATCGCGATTATACACCTTTCCTTCAAAAATTCTGGAAAAAATTGTAAGTATAGGCCTTTATAAGTACAACAATAAAAAATATGTCAAAAGTCAAAGCTCGCTCAACTTTGTTAGCAATAGTATGATTTATCTATTTTACATTTTCTTGAATAAAATCGTAAGGATACCCCCTTAATAAACACGATTATTTATACGGTCAATATGTCCTCCAAATTTCAAAGAGATCGAATTGTATTTAACAAAGTGATGGCCGTTTTGATTTTTCTGTATTACAACACCAATGTTGCATGGCTATGGCAGAATATGCGATTTTTACCGAATCAAACACTAAGCGTTTGCTACGATTTGTATGAAAATTTCAGGAATCATACGTATCATGAATATCTTTGAGATATTATTCAACGAGTGACATAAGTAATGGTTAAACAAAGTGGTGGCCATTATAAATGAGAATATTGAATAAAATAGTGTTATTTTTCTCCCACTTCAATATTGAGGGTAACTGCTATTGATTGGATTTATTAATGAACAGCTGGAGATGAGGATCTGCAATTTATAGGAGAAAAAATCATAGAGGGGGATCCAATGAAAAATAACTTTTTACGCTTTGACATAGAATATCTCAATATCTTGATAAACTTTGTTGGCATTCAAGATGGTGATGTGGTCAGTACCACGCTTTGGCCGTGTGTCCGTCCACCCAACTGCGTTATTATCTGATTTTAAACTAGTACGTATCATAACTTAACGAACTTATAATACTGGTATGCAACGAAATCCTCTTTAAAATAAAAACATGATGTATATGAAGAACTCGGCATGCTAAATCTGAATCTGCTTTTTTTTATCACGTACAATTTTTTCTTTTAAGTATTTTTGACTATTTCTTAAAATCCCGTATATTATTTCTTTCATTTTTGAATTAACGCTGCTTTTATTCGGCTTAGATCGCATTTTTTGACACCACAGCGGTTTACACTGATCGAAAGACGTAGAAAGATATTATCTAACGTAGTTTTTAAACCATTGGAATCGCCTGCTTGGCGCTAAGTGACTCCGTGGCGCTAAGTTGGTTAAAAAGTGGTATAGTGATTGTTTTTGATAACACCAAATATTTTGGTAAATTTTGAATTATATTGATACGTGTAGTGAAAGTTGAAGTGTATTCTCAAATATAAAGCAAAACCAAATTACATGATTAAAAGATTGTCCTAATTTAATAGCAAACTTAATTTTGTTGTAGGTACAAAATGTCAAGGGCTTGCAAAATTCCCCATACGTACATCTATGATCAATTTACTGTGAAATCACAACGGAATTCAGTATATGGTCGGGCCAAAAATGCTTATCTGCGTTACTTTGGATTTTCAGTCGATGAAAGGGACAAAAATTGGCTCCCAAAAACATGTTGCAACAGCTGTTCTAGAAAACTAAGAGGTTGGCTCGAAGGAAATCATAAGTCCATGCCATTTGCAACTCCCACGATTTAGAGTAAATACCAAAAACTAAGTAAACGATTCTTATTTTTGTATAGCTATGACAAAGCGATTTACGAAAAAAAATAAGAATACAATGAAATATCCGAACATTTCGTCTGCACGAAGACCAGCTCCTCGAAGCAATAATATACTTTTAGTGTGATCAGCGGCAACGGGCATCGCTTGATAGACTTCGCTACTAGTAGAGGCATCACGGTAAGCTTCAGAACCTTGTGAACGTGGGCATCTCCACACGGTCCCACATTCAACCAGATCGATAATCTTTTCATTCAAAAACGAACCGCCGCCAGCATTCTCGACACGCGCTGATTCCGCGGCGCTGTCTGTGATTCGAACCACTACCTTATAAGGATTAAGTTCCGATGTCGCATCTCTAAGAGCTGTAAACAAGGAGCATCAGTTGCTCCAAGGTATCAGATACACAAGCTAAATGAAAGCTCAGTATCGTCTACATACGTGATAACAGTGGTTGAAAATCGCATCAACATATCCCCGCAGGCAGGAGAAAGTAATGATGACATAAAACCACGTAGAAGACAGTAAGAGATGCGGCAACAGAAGCAGCCGAAGAGGTCTTGGGGCACCAGCCAAAGAAAAATAGGAACAACTAGTACGACGACGAACGCAAGGAAGCGATTAAAAAAGGAACCAGGCGCACAAGGGATACATCCTGCGACCAACTCGGGCCAAAGAAGAACAATATAAAAGCCTTCGACGTCAAGATAAAAAAATGTGTCGAAGAAAGAATATCCAACAGAGAAACGAAAACCTGACCCTACATGGTCAGATCGGCGTATCTTTCTATCAAACATTTAACAGACGGCTTCAATCTACAAACAAGTCTTTCCGAAAGTGTAAAAGGAACAATCATAGGCAACCCAGTCGAAATTAAAAACTGATGGCTGCAATATTTCCGGAACCTATTTACAGCGTCCCCAATAATGGCTGAAGCTGTGACCACTCCAGAAGCATAGCAAGAGGTCTCAGTGTCAACACCAACTAGAGACGAAGTACAGGCAGTGGTCCGGGGCCTCAGAAAAACAAGGATCCTGGAATAGATGGAATACTAGCAGAACAAACAACCTTCTGCATCGACTAATGTGCAGAATATGGTCAGAAGAGCAGTTACCAGAGGACTGGTGTTACGAAATGTAAAATAAAACAAAAAAATAGCCCGGGGCCACTCCTGGAAGGGAGGGATTCCTTGCACTCCAAAATTTTAATTGGAATATTGTCAAGGAACCACCTCACGCGCTGAAGGACTGGTAAGAAGGATTAATTGATCAAGTAGAGTTAATATTAGTATAAGCCAAGTAATGATTCTTGATAAGTAACTTTAGGTATGAAGTTAAAAGGAAGCAGCTATCAATATTCTGCGCCACCGAAGTTCAACTCCGCTCCCATGACGAGGATTGGGAGAAACTTTCGGAACTAGGAAAGCGCAACCTCCCAAAGAACCATTCCGGGGTGCACAAAGATATCCTGCGCCAATTCAACGACCAACTAACTATCCATCGCATCAAGAATCATCGCAACCACCACAATCTCAACGGCCTGTACGACAAGATCATCCAGGTGGTCCCGGGGATGGTGGTGGAGACGGTCCAATGAATAAGCATTATTGCAGTAATATCGGACCTAAAAGGGTCGGAATTTATCAAATCCCAACGATCATAACATCAAATCAGGCAATCAACAAGAAATGAGTATAAAAGATGATGGTGGTAATGTTGAATGAAAACCAATGAATTCTGTTCAATGCAACAACAGCAACTACACCGTAAACAACAATAAATACCATAATAAACAAACGACGATGAAACAGACTTTCAATAAAGGAAAGTAAGTAACCTAGATACCAATAAAGGTATTTTGTCTTCCTGACAGCAATATCAGCAATATCACAAGTAATTACAATATGAATCAAATCGCGCACGGCAAGTGAACACTTCACAAATTATCAAAATAACAATGACTTTACAACCAAAACAAGTCGATATTGCTATCATCGATAATGCAGATGATCTGCGCGAAAGGAAGATGGCCACCAAAAAAACTGGGTTCGAATCCAAGGAAAACCCTGTAAGGTTGAGCAGCCTTGGTGGTCGTTGTGGACTTAAACTTGAGTTCTTCACCTCAAGAAAAAGAGCCATCGCGACAAAGTTAATAAAAGAGCCAATGACGTCCAATCGGTCTCTTTTGCGGATTTTTTTCGACGACGAATAGGACGCTCTTTCTGCGAATTGTTGCAATCACCAGTGTGATCAATAGCTACCATCAGTAGTCAATAGTCCCATTATCAAGATTAAAGTGGGCGGACAGTGTGGAAGCTACAACTTAGAAGTCGAATTGGATAGCGTCCATCGCAAGCGCGCAAATTGTGCAGAAGCGGAAAAGTGGAGGTATCGGTGGAAGGCGTTGGAATTTTATGAGCTGCATCTTGATCATCAAGGGTGGGGGCCCCGAACGTCAAGAAAATTAACAGAAATTGTAAGTTTTGTCAATCTTTGCCATTTTGAAGGAAAATATTAAAAATAACAACTATTAAATTTGCTACAATAATTTTTAAGACTACAATTTTGTAAACTTTGCATGCGATTAGTGTTTCAGCCAGTGGTGTGATCGCGCGTGGAGCGTATAATGTTGGTGGTAGGTGTAAATTACGCCTGGAGTGGCAAGAATCCTTCCCGACGGGGTTGCCGAATTGTGTAGGTGGTGATTGTGTGGCGAGTTTCAAGTTGGTTTTTGTGGAAGTGTTTGTAGGCGGCTCAAAGAGCCGAGAAAGAACCAATTAGTGGCTAGGGAATATTAGCCAAACAGGATAAGGTGTAGGCCTGGTGTGTGACACAACTTTGTATCTTAATAGTGTACTAATCATTCCGGGGAGCCGCAAACTCGCCAATTGGCTCCTGGGGGCAGTTTAAGGTTTGGCGATTGGCGTCTTCCTACTCCGTTTCCACGGGTTAGCCGGAACCCCAAGGCACCCATCCAACCGGAATCGTTTGGAGTAACGTAACACTGGCGAATAAATATAATATGTCCTGTACATATAAAATACTCTAAAAAATCATAGAAAAAAATGAAGGCCGTACTATGAAAGTATTATAGGAGTGTATCAGGGAGGCTTTCGAGGTCGACGGTCCACAATAAACCAAACATTCTCAGTAAAGCAGGTGCTCGAAAAGTGCTGGGAATTTAACATCGATGCGCAACAAATTTTTGTGAATTTCAAGCAAGCATACGACAGTGTCGACAGAAATGTGATGTACAAAATAATGCTTGAATTGGGCGTCCTAATTAAGCTAATCCGCATGATCAAGGTCACGATGCTAAACATAGAATCCAAGGTTGTACCTTGACCTTGGATTCTATGTTTAGCATCGTGACCTCGATCATGCGGACTAGCTTAATTCTTCTTCTTCTTCTTAGCACTACAGCCCCTTTCGGGCCTTCACTTCCTGCAAACAGCGCCTCCAACTGTCTCGGTCCGTTGACCGTGTCATCCAATTCCGAAGTCCGAGCAGCGATGAACTGTCTTCATCGATCGAGTTAGACCAGTGTTTCCTCGGTTTCCCCACTGGCCGCCGGCCTTCAGTTCTCCCAACGAATACCTTCTTGGGTATTCGTTGTTCGTCCATACGATTCATGTGTCCAGCCCATTGCAGCTTCCGCAGTCTTACAATCCTTGAGACCTCCGGTTCGTCAAAAATGTCATACAGCTCATGGTTGTATCGAATTCGCCATGGGTCCCCGTCTAGCTTCGCTCCAATTATTCGTCTCAGGACCCGTCGCTCAAAGGCGTTCAATATATTTGCGAATGCTTGGGTTAGGGTCCATGTTTCACACCCATAGCAGCTTAATTAGGACGCCAAATTCAAGCATTATTTTGTACATCAAATTTCTGTCGACACTGTCGTATGCTTGCTTGTAATTCACAAAAACTAACGGATAGCTTCATAATTGAATTAGGCCTGAAACAATGGGATGTACTTGCCCGAATGCTCTTTAATATTGCGCTGGAATACGTCGTCTGGAAGCATCGGCAGAAACCTCGGGAACACTAAAGGTCAAGTCCACACAATTGGAAGCATATGCAGATGATGTCAATATTATGGTACGTTCAATCTTAGATGCCAAAGGAGCATTTCTGACGCAAACGGAATCGGCCTACGAATTAATGAAACTAAAACTAAATTCAGCCTGAATAGAAGAGGCGTCCAAAAAGGACGCCTATTAAGCCGTACTTCCCATTCTAAGGTCCAGAGTTGTGCACAGGCAAAATAAGCTGCGCATTTACAAAACACTGGTGAAATCTGTGCTGTTGTATGGAAGTGAAACATGGACCTTGGCGAGTGACTCCGAAATGGTAGTGGACGTATTTGAACGCACTGCGCTCCGGAAAATCGACAGCCCAGTGAATCAAGGAACAGAGTGGAGACTAAATTACAACGATGAGTTATATGACTTTTTTGACGATCCACATATTTTCTCTTGCGTTAAGTTACATAAATTGTAATGGGCAGGCCATGTAGAAAAAAGAATATTGACGGGTAGAGCACTAGGTAGACGTCCAGCGGGAAGACAGACAACTTGATGGGAAGACACGATAGAAACTGACGGCAGATCTTTGCTTGGAGTAAATAACTGGCGGACAAGGTCACGGAACCGTGATGATTGGAGGAGATTAATCCTGGAGGCCAAGGCCCAGCTTGGGCTTGTCGCGCCATAGATGATGATGATGTTCGAATATTTTTTTTAGTCAATTATTTTGTTGTTTTCCGCAGGACGTTTCGATTTGATATTTTTTCCGTCGACTCTTGCATCGTTCTGATGAAAAATGCATTTCGACTCTTTCTGAGAACTAAAGATGACTTTGAAGAGTCGAAACGCGATTTCAATTAAAACAATGTTGTCTGACGGAAATAAAAAAATCATATATTTTGTTGTGTTAGAATGCTTTTGAGTATAAGTTTTTTGTTTTTGAATAAAAAAAGAATTTAAAAATGCATTTACTGCTACCTTTGTCTCAATTACATTTCCTAAAGATTAACCATTTGAAATACATAAATTTCAATGACATAATTGAAAAGTCGATCTCCCAGGAATACCGCGCGCCTGAACACGAAAATTGTTGAGGTACGCCTAGAAACAAGAGTTTTTGATGTCTGCCTGCGACAAGATTAAGATAAACAAACAAAAAATCAACTTCAAGCCCTAAGAAGGATGAGAAAAATGTTGGGAACCAGCGCCAAAACAGTTTCCCTGTTTTAAAAACATGGCTGGCAACTACTTTTTAATCAATTGAAACTAAAACGGCTGAAAACTGATTCCAAAAATTTGATTTCATCTTTTTTAGAGCGTTTTGAATTCGGTTTTCTTTTATTTTTAAGTTTCTCTGAAATTCTTTTTTATGTTCCCCTTAATGCAAATCTTGCACCGAAATTAATGTAGAAGTTAGTGAAATTTTCAGACATTATTTGTTTC
The DNA here is from genome assembly GCA_963969285.1 of Odontomyia ornata. NCBI lineage: Eukaryota > Metazoa > Arthropoda > Insecta > Diptera > Stratiomyidae > Odontomyia > Odontomyia ornata. The sequence continues at coordinate 108,994,767 of OZ017738.1, read as the reverse complement.
AGTATGAAAAAGCATAACTTAAATCCATGCTTGAAATTGGTACGAGAGCATATTTCTTGAGCATGCTCTGCTTTCAAAGTTCACACAAGGTTAAAACACGCATTTGATGGTCATTCATTCTTTTAGAAATTCATCTTTTCATGCAACACTCAAAGAATCAAATGCAGTCACCGGAAAGTGGGTAAAGGCCATTCAATACCTAATTAAAGCATTACGTATGTCTGTCTTCGCATTCATTTCACCATCAAGTAAAACATTTACACACGTCGCCGCATCTTGCATTTAATTTCGATTGGATACTCTCGCGTTTCTGCTTCCCTGCACTTGTCTGCGAAATTCCGAAAAAAGAACTTTCACGGCAACGGCATCGTAGCGCACCCGAGTACAAAGTAAAATTTCTTTATTTAGGATTTTCTGTCAAGAATTCATATAAGACGCTACTGACGAGTGCTTGCACGTTTGTCTATGTGAAAATTTCTAGGTTTCTAGTGCGTCAACCTGTTGCACGTGAAGTGCTACAAGTACGACAATTAGCACTCGACGAAAATCCAATTAGTTACCTGAAGGGCTTCACTTCGCAAGCTGCCGAGAGCGCTTTTCGTCAAAACTCGTCCAAGTTTTAATTTAATTATGAGTGCTTATTCTTGCGCCGCTCGTCAACATTGAATTTGTGTGTAATAAAGGGAAAAAGGAATTTCCTGTAAGCTCTAGGCGAAATTAAAATTCAAAGTCGGCCTCGACTCTATTACGTTGGTTTCAGTTTAAAAGGCTAATTAGAAAAGGGAGTGGGAAACTGGTTCGAAAAAGTGCTGTGATTCATAATTTATTTCAGTAATAATTTCAGGAGGAAACGTTCGCTGATGGTGAAAATAAAACTGAAAACAAATGGAAGCAGGTGTGGAAAGGTATTTGCCATCTACCTTTTGACTTATATGATCAAAATCATCTAGAAATGGGACAAATTACTAGGCACAATCCCCTCATATCCTAGCAAAAATAGCGTTAATATCCTGTAATAAAATATAGACTTTTAATTCTCATATAATGATAATCAGTCTGTAATCAAAATTTCCTTGCTGCCAGATAAATGCAAATTTATTTTCATCGTCAGAATTAAGTACAACTATTATTTGCCTGCTCGGGATACGAGTATATCAAGAAAAACACATTTCATCCTTTTGTCTTTTTGCGCCAACACCCATCTCCCCGTTCATGTACATATTAAGGCCATACAGGATATTGTGCACGTTGGTTGATTTGCTGGAATAAAATTAAGGAGGAAAAAATGTAGGAAAAATGAGAGCACGAAAATGAAAATACAACTGAAGAAAGAAAGAACTGTGCCTATTCTTCGTTTCGTGTCCTTCCTTCATTTCAGGCAACACGGACTTGAACAACTTTCGGTCCGTACTTTTATAATGAAGTCTAAGCGAAATATTGCTCCCGGGAAGATGGATGGATGGACGTTGAGTAGAGCAACAGCGGCTAGAACGACGGAATGAGAATCCTGGCAGAGTACTTTGCTCCAAGTTCTCTCCGTTAATGAAAATCTCAACAAGAAAGTTTAATAACGTGTTGAGGTGGAAATATGTGTTTTTTATTTGTTCTTGTGCTTTCATTTTATTCTCCTCGTTTTTATTTTAGTTTTGACGACTTGCATTCCCGGGACCGCCTTGTATTCAAAGATATATTGTATGTTCCATTAACAGTTCAGAATCTGTGAAATGTTAATGTGAATTTTATCTGATGGCTGTGGGAACATTTATGGAATGCGCGAAAATGTTTATGCATATCGCAAAAGTTGAAGTTCATTCTAATTTTAAAGCATATTTTCCCGCCTTATGGTTACTTCGAACAGCACCTAGTAAACAAAACATTCCTAGCATATTTCTTGGCCTTGGTCTTCATCGGAAAAACTGATAGTCATTAGCAGAGTCAGTTTCAATTAATAACACCTAAATGGCAGAAAATCATTCACTTTTTTGATTCCTCCCTTTGAGCGTAACTGAATCTTGCAAACAATTAATTAATGATTGGCAGCTCTGCAAATATACGCACCTTTAAAATCAAACCTAAAAACGTTTCTGTCAATAAAATCGATTAATTACTGAACTGAAATAGCAAGCGGACTCCTCTTCATTCCCCAAAGTCACCAATCCTAACGTTTGAACGGAGTCTTCTCAATGACCAAATCGATGGAGATGTATGTGAAGCCTTTTCTGTGATGAAACGCGATTGGGCCTTGTTAGTTTTTTAATTGCATCGACACCTAGAACCGTCAATCCCAACTTGTCCCTGTCCCATCAACCTCAACCAGTCAATTCCATCGATTGTTGGGAAGAGGATGTATACCAGGACGTCAGCCATCCATCGAATGGAAATTGGCGGTCAGTCGATTGAACACTGATTTTCAACAGGATTGCATGTGCGGCGAACAAAGTTGCCCTTGGGACGGCGAAAAGTGGCACGGATGCGAAATGGAATGGGGTTCATGCCCGTGCGGCCTGATAACATGCTCACATCAGGACAAGGCTCTTTGGTCACCAAGCGATATGGATTATTATTTTTGTACTGACCAAATCAGGAAATTGTCTGCACAGTTGTGTGCGATTTATGGCTTTCGTAAATAGGCTCAGGCCAAGTACAAGGACGAGTAAGCGCTCGATGGTGTGTAAATTAGGGATGCTGCGGTAGAACTTGCTAATTTTTTACATTTATGAGTCAAAATCAGGGAGGCGAGCATTTTATGGCTTTCAATTTTCTTAAAAAAATAATTGTGTTTTAAACCATTTTCAATTAAGAGGTATACTTTATTATTATTTGGCAAAGACCTTACACAAAATAATTATTTGATTTAAAGTTACGGCACTAAATTTGGATCAACATTTAACATTCACGGAAGGCTCTCAGAAGCATTGATTTTACAGTAACTTAATTGGCAGGTATAATATGATATGGATTGATTAGTTGTTAATAAGATAATAGCTGGCTTATTCTTTATTGTGTTGCCATTTAGTTTCCTAGAAAGTTTCCCGGAGTTTTGAAAATGGGTCTGTTTACAGATTTCGATGTATTCATTCCGAATTACAACTTGCTTACCTCGTATCTTTGCTGCTCATGTCGCCATGAGCCTAAAAGCAGTTTCCAAATCATTTCACCATATAAACATATGGATACAAAATCAAACTAGAGAAAATTAGCAACAATTTATGTTAGAATCCTTGTTTTCGTTAAATCAATGGTCTTGACGTACGAGCGCCGCAAACTATTATACTATACATCTACACCAACCCATGACATTTAAATTTATCTGATTATCTTTGTGAATTATAAAATTAACTTAAATCTGAAAACTAAACTAACAATTAATATTTTACTGTGCATTGAAAACCCGGCTTACTATGGCCTGTCCTACTGTATTAATCGAGCAGGAAACTACTCGATAAATCAGTCAATGCACATGCATTTTCCACGCATATGCATAGGCACCCTCAAAATGCATCCGCAATGTATTTGGTCGGCAATATTATGCCACCAATAGTCGTCATAACCGGCGATCCCGCGGAGCGATACCCGACAGAAGCCTGTCATTCCTACACAATTGCGATCAGCTGACAAGTGTTGGATGACAGATCTCTGCCACTTAACCACCACTTGACGTCGGCAGTGTGGTGAGTAGATTTTTGCCAATTAACCACTACTTGACGTCGGCAGTATGGTGAGTAGATCTCTGCCACTTAACAACCACTTGACGATGGCAGTGTGGTGAGTAGATCTCTGCCACTTAACTACCACTTGACGACAGCCGTGTGGTGAGGAAAAAACGTCCAAAAATATAGGTGCGGATTGACTGACGTTTGAACGTTGAAACTGTCAACACGCGTGCGAATTCGCCAATATCGAAATTATAAAAAAATTATTAGAGAGCGAAAATCTATAAGTATAGTATATCTCATCATACCAGATAATAAACATAAAGTTTGAAGACTGGAAGAAAGCAGAAAGTTCATCTTAGGCGAGCGCCCATCGCATACACCGTGAACAGAATTTCAGAGGCGGGAAAATGGACTAGTTATTGTCAGCAAGCAAACACGATGGCGGAGCAAGCAAATTCGATGGAGAAGCGGCCAAAGACCAAAGCCGTCCATAAGGAAATCCCTTCGGGCATGATGGATGCGGACGACAGGACATGAAATGATTCAAATTTTAACCAATACATTAACCTAATTAACTGTAAGGTAATTAATTTATATTAGCGAAGGGTAAATTAGTCGTAAAACGTGAAATCCCGGCTCCTTTACCAATCCCACCCACACCCAGCACTAACTCTTTCAGCGCACTGGCGAACGATAATTAAAATAATCAAACAACCGCCAATAACACTCGGATGAAAAAGGTGTGGTTCCCGCCAATTTTTGTAGAGAATGTGAAGGCAACAGTGCTGAAAGACATTCTGGATGGATATACCCCTACAGATGGTACTCGTCTAGAGTACAGAATAACAAAGCGGTCGAACTTACGACTGAAAATCACAGTGAAAACGCTCGAAGACCACGATTACATAATGAATCCCCTTAAGAACACCGAGGCAGTGGGATACTCGTTCACCCCCAAAGAAAGAAAAAGTGTGTCGTGATTCTAAGAGGTATTAGCTCAGACTTTGGAGCTGAGGCGGTTCGAGAGGCCATAATCAGCCAAACACAGATAAAAAAGCAGTAATAAAACTGCGCTACAGCCTAAACTAACGAACCGTATGGGGACGCCCCAAAAGGAGCGATCTTGTTCAATGTTACTGTTGTCATAGATTCGGGCACGATTCCACTAATTTCGGATTCAACATACAATGTGTAGCATGTGGGGAGGAGCAAATGCCCCAGGAAAAATATGGAAAAGCCCAAAACTGCTCATACTGGACTATGTGTAAATTTTTCCGGCTGCCTGGAACGAAAAAGATTTTTGGACAGGGCCAAACGGACGGCACCACTGATCTTATACTCGCCACTCCCCAGCTATCACAATAGTTCACCAACCCTACACAAGTTTGTTCCTCTTACCAACCGAGCCTCATATTCAGAAGTCCTAAGGAACGGAGCTCCACACCACACTTTGTTTTCACTGACCCTTAACCCCGTCGAGCGCCTACAACAGATAACCGTGGAGTGGCTGTAGATCTCTCCCAGTGAAGTTCTATCCAACATCAGGGCTTTCCTCCCATCCTTTGACGCCACTCCTGACCAAGGGAAGCCCATTTCTATTTCAATCTTTATGGATGCAAATAGACTTACCATTCTTTCCCTAAATATCAACTCCATAATTTCACATGATAAAAGACTCTACATTGCTGATTTGGACAAATCCTCCCAGTCCGACATCCTCCTTCTAAACGAGACAGTTCTTAACACTCAAAACAAAGTCCGTGTGGAGAACTACTATTCGCTTCGTAATGACAGTGGCAGAGGTACTGTTTCGGGATGATTTAGATATCCATTAAATCCCCTTTGAACAAAATAATTCCACATCTACGCTAGCAACCCTCAACAACAAACGACGTAATGGAAACCCATCCAAAATTCTTATTGGCTCATTATACCTCCCGTGCAATCTAGGGCCCTTGATCCCATTTACGCTTAACCAAATCATCACAACAGCCTCAACCCATGACTCACTTATACTCGGAGTAGACCTTAATGCCAAACACGAACAATGGGGAGACTTCACAAGGAACACCAACGGGAACTACCTTATTGGAATGGCTCCATGCGAACGCCCTCATCTCAGCATCCATTGCAAATGCTGGGGTTCCAACATTTCCCAGAGGGAATTCATTTTTAGATAATTTCATAATATCATCTGACCTCAACGATCCCACAATTCCTTTTGCTTGCTCGACATTTAGCTCGTTATCGAACCATCATAGCCTCCTTCTCACCACAACCATTAGATCACTCATACCAGTTCCTACTTGCCCCCCTCACTACAGACTATTTGATTCCATAGACTGGCCAAATTTCAAAAAAGACCTGCTTCCGAATTTCCCGCCGGAAATACCATTCTCTCGAACGCAGAAATAGACTCTCATAAAGGGTAGTCCAACCAAAACGCACGATGTTAATTGTAAATAAAACAAAAAGTTTTCAGAGAATTATGTTTATATTTTTTTTTATTATAATAGAAAAATTTATGACAATTATGTGTGAAAAAAAATCGCCCAAATGCTCGCCACGCCTACGGTGGCATACTTCTATCAAATGGTCCATACTTTCAATAACTCTGAGACAGAATTGAGGTTCAATGTCGTTAATGTGCTGAATTATCTCATCCTTCAGCTCTTGAATTGTTCTTGGCTTATTGACGTACACTTTTTTTTAAATATCCCCAGAGAAAGAAGTCCAACGGTGTCAAATCATATGATTGTGGTGGCCAATTAACATCGCCACAACGTGAGATAACACGGCCATTGAATTTCTCGCGCAAAAGAGCCATTGTTTCGTTGGCTGTGTGGCAAGTGGCACCATCTTGTTGGAACCACATATCGTCCAGGTCCATAACCTCAACTCCTGGCCACAAGAATTCACGGTTACTGCTTGGCCGTCCTCATTTTCGAAGAAGTACGGCCCGATGACGCCGCCATCCCGTAAACCGAAACAAACAGTCACTCTTTGTGGATGTATCAGCTTTTCAACAATCACTCGTGGATTCTCATTTGCCCAAATGCGGCAATTCTGATTGTTAATGAATCCACTGAAGTGAAAGTGTGCCTCGTCGCTGAAGCTGATTTTCTGTGGAAAGTCAATATTCCCCTCTGTCTGTTCAACCAACCATGCGGCGTACTGCCGACGCTTGAAATGGTCAATAGGCTTCAGCTCTTGAGTCAATTGAATAAGCGTGTAAATTCAAATCTTTATTCAAAATTCGCGTCAGTGATGTTCGTGAGATGTTCAATTGTTCGGCACGACAACGAGTCGATGTTGACGGCTCTTCTGCCACGCTATCCCGAACAACAGCAATGTTTTCCGCAGAACGAACTGGGCGAGCATGCACAGGTGATTTCACATTTCCTACAGACCCGGTTTGCTGAAATTTGCGCACAATACCCCCGATTGTGGACACTTTGTATCGATTATGCTGACCAAAAAAATTAAGAAGTGCATCAAATGCATTTTGATTTGAACGCCCATTTTCTTAAAAGGCTTCAGCAACCTTAACGCGCTGCTAAATTGTGTACCTCTCCATGGTTGAATTTGTCAAACACTGAAACAAAGAAATGTCAAATTGTGTGGCGAAAAACTTGACGTTAAAGTGTGACTCACAATTAACATCGGGCATTATGGTTGGGCCACCCTTTATATCGGCACTAACATCTGCTATTATACAGCGTCTAGACCAGTATGAGCCCTTCCCGAAACCACACAGCCCGGTTGATAGATGTCTAACTCAGGAGACTTCAATTAATAAAAGCTCGGTAACATATGCTCCAACGGCTTAAGCGTATTTATCATCAAAGCTTTAACCGATTGGATGAGGAGTACTTTGAACTTAAACGCAAATAACAAGCATTTCTCGTAAAATCCAAAAACGCATTAAATTTGAAGTCAACAACTTCTATAAAAGCAGACTGAAATCACTGCGATCAACTTCAGATGTGCTTCAAACTAAAGACCAACTCACAGGCCGTAAGAGTTCCGAATTCAATTTTGAGAAAGACCCTATAAAGCGAAGGAATGAAGTTTTCACTGCACAATCTTGCATGTGAGGGATAATTTACACAACTATATCGTCGTCGTAAGTTGTCCAATGCAGCTTTGAATAACAACGCTTTAGCAGAGATTGTACTAATGACGGAAGGTTACGAGGGATCTTATTCAACTGGATTCTCCAATTATAATAAAGCATCCTCTCCACGACATCCAATCTTCGCCGGATTTTCCACCTCGAAAACGGAAGTAGAAGATCTCCTAAATGCCTTGATGGGAAGCTATCTCACGGCCTTGAAGGCATCCCGAACAGAATACTCAAGAAGTGCAGGAAAACTATCTCCTCCTTCTTGACGATATCATACAATAGTTGTATTAATAATGAATATTTTCGAAAACCTTGGAAACCTAGGCTGCGAAGGCAACATCAATAATTTTAGGCCGATTTCCCTTTTGTCTAACATGGGGAAACCCCGTAAAAAGAGTATTTTTCGAAATTTGAACGATTTTACTAATCCCCTGATCTCCGATTTTCCGTTTGGATTTGAACGCGAACGATCTACAAAGCTAGGAATAATGTATTGCACAATAAAGTCTCCTGCAATCTTCGGCGGAAAGAGTACATAGTGGCCTATGCTCTAGACCTGAAAAAAGCGTTCGACTCAGTTTGGATCAACGGTCTCAAGTGCAAATTGAAAATGCCATCCTGTCCAGTCACAACCCTCAGAATTCGATACAGCTTCCTTTTAGATAGAACATCCCAAATTGAATTGGGGAGTCTCATTTCAAATCCTATTCCTATCAACTCGGGAGTCCCACAAGGCTCTATCCTTGGTCCCACCCTGTTCAATTTTTTCCTTCACGATATACCACACCCGAACCGCTTAACCATCGATATAGCAATGTATGTAGACGATATGCTCCTCACTGTCACCCATAGCCTCCCAGCAATGGCACAACTAAGGCTTCAGCGCTCTGTCCACAACATCGCTCAATATCGAAAAGAATGGGGGCTCGAAATAAATGCCAGCAAATCGGAGCTGATTTGTTTTAGTAATGCCAGCGGGAGAGGGCACCGCCTTGCTGTGTATCAAAGTAAGAATGTACAAGCACATATTGCCAGTGAAATCATTCCTCTCAAGGAAAATATCAAGTACCTTGGAGTAAATTTTAACAATCGACTTAAGGTTTTCCTCGAAATCAGTCTGCCCAAAAGATAAGGTCTTAGTGTACAAAACTCTTATTAGCCCGATCATAATCTACGCGTTTCCAGCATGACTAACAATGTCGCCTACTGCTGCCAAAGAAATTCAAATCTTCGGGAGGAAGATCCTTAGGAAATGCCTGTCCAAATACAGACGGCCTAATAAGAAGTCCTACAGAAACTCTATCCTTTACAAAAATACGGGGATAGAACCGATTGTCTACTATAAGCTAGCAACGGCGGGAGCAAACTCTCCGATGTATTTGCGCACTTTTCCGACCTACAACTGTAAATAATCCCTACTACCTATGTCCCTTTAAAAACCTTGAAGAATACCACTACGATCCCAATAATTCCGTAACTACCAATAAACCGGCGTTTTACGTTTCATGCGAACCAATCACATATCGTTTAAATTTTATCGTATTCGTTTTCAAACTGTTCAAGTCTTGCGCCATAAGAGCAAATGACAAACTCTATGTATCCAAAAACAATAATGTAAGATAGGTATGCATATATTTTAACCGTCAAAGTTTATTTGAGATGCATATATTGACAAATGTCATTTAGTCATCAAGCATACTCTGTAATGTCAACGACCTTGGAGATCAGCTGCATACACTGGAAAGCTCAAAGTATATAAATGTGTTATGCTATGGGTGTGAAACATGGAGCCTAACCCAAGCATCCGCAAATATATTATACACTTTTGAGCGACGAGTCCTGAGGCGAATAATCGGAGCGGATTCGATACAACCAAGAGCTGTATGAAATTTTTGACGAGCCTGAGATCTCAACGATTGTTAGACTGCGGAAACTGCAATGAGCTGGCCACATGAATCGTATTGACGAACAACGGATACCCAAAAAGGTATTTGTTGGGAGAACTGAAGGCCGGAATTCGGTCGACGAAGACAGTTAATCGCTGCTCGGATTTCGAAATTGGAGGACGCGATCAATGGACCGAGACAATTGAAGGCGCTATTTGCAGGAAGCTAAGGCCCGAGAGTGGCTGTAATGCTATGAAGAAGAGGAAGTAATGTCAAGTTATAAAAAGTCTCAATAAAGTTTACTTGCTTACATATGCGGATTGGGAAGTCTGAGATAGCGAGTAAAAGTAAGGATACTGGAAACATGAGCCGCTAAGTGAAGCCTGGATTTGTGAATAATACAGCTACAAAAAAAAAACGGTATTGTTGCTCAAAAGAATCTGCTCAACAAGCGAATGACACCCATGCTCAAAGTTCCAAAGGCTTCAGTAGTGTCTGAATCTAAAGATCTCCAGGAAAATACATCCGCAACGACACTTGAACGATAGGGAACATTTGTGAAAGAGGAACCTTCGACTCCGGAATTTCAAGTAAGTACATCACTTCCTCCGTCCCCGAACTTATTTTCCAAACTACCAAACTAAACCACTAGTCCTAAACGCACTAACCAGGCAACCACAGCTGATTTTATGTTACAATAGCAAGTACTTTGGAAAGCATACATTGCAATATGACGTTACCTCCACAATCAGTGGTTTTTGTCATTTGATCAAACCTTGCCTACTTTCTATCAATAACACAATAAAGACAAGTTACTTGTCATGCATGCTAAGCAGTAAGAATAAAACTGCTGTAACCTGTTACGATGTCATTCACAGTTGTATCAGAGCAGCAGGTAGAAATCATATGTAGTGGTAACAATTGGTTTTAGCGTAAGTTTCGATGGAAATTAGAGAATTGATGTCAGACGTTTGCAGTTTAGCCGGGGGGGTGCCCCACTTTTAATTGGGGGTCGTAAGTGTTCAGAGTAAGGACAAAATCGTCTCGCGCGCGTTAATCGAGCATCGGCGTCGATTTCATTTGTAGGTATGTTACCTCAGCCTCGACACCGTCGACCCGGTATATTAGTATCGAACAATTTGTAAATGCGAAAATTTTTTGTAGATGGTCCTTGTGCTGGGGGAAGAGAGCCTACCCCGCGACACCGCGACGCTAGCCTGCAAGCGCATTTACGCGTCCTCAGACAAGGCCGATTCCGGCGAGCACTAAGATCTTCGCTCTGAAGTGATGATCTCCCAAAAGTTTTGGCCTTACTCAAACTTTAAAAGTTTTTTTAAGGGGTCCCCCTGGTAACGAAGCAGCCCTTAAACATTTTTTTTTAAATTAAAGGTATTCGAGTGGGGTATTAAATGAAAGATATTGTTTAGAATTTCTTCTGAAAGAACCAGGGGGAGGCAAAATGTACTAAAAAGTTGTGTGTCCCGCCCTCTTGATTGGACACCTTTGAGCCGGAAAATCTGAAAATAATAACAGAGGTGGGTCTTAATGAGTACAAAGTCAACAAATTCTTGATAATAGTATTGTGTTTTTTTTTGTAACTCGAGCTATTGAATAAAATGTGCTCGGCAGAATTTAACAAGTTGTCTTTAAAACACTGGTTTGAAATTTGAGCAACTGTTGTTTTATTCTCTGAAATATATGATCGAATAAACAATATATAATCGGCTTTGATTTCTACATCTTATTTGCTCTTTCACTGCTACAAAAAAAAAACATTTTTCAAACAGTAATATTTATAACCTTGCAACTAATACTCTCATATGAAAACATTGTATTTTTTATGATGGGCCATCTCATGGTCGGCTCGAACGTAACTCTACTTTACCATCTCAAATCAATTGTCAACATTCCCACCCCCGTGAATTAGCCCGGAAGGGAAGAATTCACCATCTTCTGTTAAGGTCTCGGTATCTAGAACTGCCAACTTTGACACTGGTCTCTTTAGGATCACGTCAGCTGAGCGCACCACTCCATGCTTTCCATAATGTAGCTTGCACACTCTATCACGCCTCCATTTATTTCACGGAAGATCTACATAACATATAAATACGAGATAACCGGTTCGTATAGGCTCGGATGGCTGGCACCATTTCACTCGGCGAGTCAATTCTGGCAAGTACTCCCTTATCCATTGATGCCACATTCCATTTTTCAGATTTTGAGCAAGACGCCACTGCTTTCGCAAGTTCGTAAATTTTGGTTCAAACATCGATGGCGTTTGTGTAGAATTTGTGCAGTCAAGCAAGAAATGGTTCGGAGTATAGGGGTCCGGTTCTTTTGGCTTTACTGGTAGGTGAGTACGTGGCCGGGCATTGACTATGTTTTTAGCCGCGATCAAGAAGCTTTGCAGCGTTTCCAGACGTGGTGATTGTTCAGCCAACAATCACCACGATAGCACGAATGGTTGGACAGGTAAATAGTGCAACCCACATTTTTTCGGCTTCAACGAATTGTCACATTTATAGAGCCAAAAAAACCTAGCCCCGTATACGAAAACGCTCGAACATATGGAGTCAGCCGCTCCACAAGAAGTTCACCCATTTGTGTCTGCTTAGGTTTCGCCTTACGAATTTTGCAGAATATACACTGCGATTGCACAGAATTCACCTAGCTCCTCAATGCAGGAACCCAAAAACGTTGTCTAATCTCATTGAAGTTTCGTATGAAAATATTGTGCAATCAGGGAAGTCATCGCATTATTTTTAGCTAAGATGATCGGCTGCCTTATATCTTCTGGTAACACTAGATCCCGACCTATTCTTCCATTTACGCGAAGGATATAATCCTTGTTAATGCGCGGATTCAATTGCAACAATGGACTGCGCTTAGAAATTGGTTCACCACGTTGTAAGCGCACACGTTCGCTTCCAAAAGATTACATCTGTGCTCAACGAGATAAATATTTTTCGGCTGCAAATTCTTCGGAAGATGTCAGTTCTCCATCAACTCTTGGTGCTTGTCGTATTTTCCTACAAAGATTATCGAAATATAGGAATATCCAAGCCACCATTCTTTTAAATCTGTTATGTTTGGAAAATCTTTTAATATCTGGTACAATCAAATTTATGTGCCACGCTGCCAAAAAAATAATGTGTGGCTCTTACTTCTTCGTCGCTTTTATCGTTGATGTGACCTGTCGAAAATTCTTGTGGCCACTGCTCTTCCTCATTTTTCAACAAATCAGGCCCATTTAGCCAAATTCCATTTGCTGCGTAGTTTTTCGGAAGCTTGGCCCTTGTTGCCTCATCAGCTGGGTTGAAAGAACCGAGACACCATCGCCAGTCCTTGACTCCACTACCATCCAGAATTTCCGACACCCGATTTGCAACATATTGTTTATATTTTCGGTGGTCTGCTTGGATCCACCTAATCACAGTATTTGAGTCAGTCCAAAAAGTAAATTTGTTTAGTTTGACTTTTAAGCACTTCACGATTGTTTCCTTAAGCCTCACGCCCCATACTGCTGCTTGTAGTTCCAGCTTTGGTATAGTGTGGTATCGGGTGGGTGCACACGAACTGCGACAAATGCTACTTCCAGTGTATTTAAAATTATCCCTCTCCAATACGCTACCGCAGCCATTGCCTCCTCGCTTGCGTCAAAAAACACGTGTAGATCCACCTGCATCTTTTCTAAATCTAGGAAGTAACACCTTGGTACTCTGAACTGGCTCACTATTGGTAGCTCCTCCATCCAAAGTTTCCAGCGACGGTGTAAGTCGTCAGTTAAAGTTTCGTCCCACTGCAATCTTGCTTTCCACGCTGCTTGCATCAACACTTTTGCTGACACCAACAATTCAGCTAAAAAACAGAATGGATCGAAAACGGACATATTCACACAAAGCACTTCGCGTTTTGTGGGCTTTCTACTAAAATTCAATATTTCTTTTGGCACTTTATGGAATTGCAACTTGAAAATAAAAACATCCTCCTGTGTCAGCCTAGGATTCTCTCCAATTCACCTTCTATGTTGACCGTTTCTCTTGAGACATCAGCAGCGTTTCCAACAGCAGCTTTAACTTTGTCCGAGTTAGAAACTATGTTTTGTAATTCAAACCCACCAGCTCGGTGTATTATGATGACGGCTTGTGTTACATTTATGGCATTGACTTCTGACTGGAAACAATCCACATAGTCATCAACATAATGTCTTTCTATGATTGCCTCAACTGCACGGGGAAACTCCTCTTCGAAATTTTTGGCATTGATATTTTTATATATTGCGCTATTGTGAGCGAACATGTGGCACCGAAAATCAAACGCTCCATCACGTACATCTCAGCTGGCTAAGACACGTCACCACCTCCCCACAGGAAACGCTGACGATCCTGATCTCTCTTTAAGATAGCCAGTTGGTGAAACATCTTTTTTATGTCTCCGCAGACTGCCACTGGTGCCTGCCTAAATGTGAATAAAATTTTAATCAGTGGCTGGTTTATGTCAGGATCCGGTTTAGGGAATATATTAACATGGATTTTACTGCAATACTCGTTGGCGTATTGCGTATCTCGAAGCATTTTTCTTTCAACGCCTTCTAATCTTCGCATGGCCATTGAATAAGTATCTGGAAAAGGTGGAACAAACTCTTTCCAAAGGAGTTCAGCCTCATATATAGCATCCAGTCTCATCGTTGATAGCTCTAAAATATTCAACGCTCTTTCGTCACCTTTTGAAGCAATTTTCTTTATATTTGCCTTCAGACCAACATTTTCAGCATCAAAATAACCCGACATAAGCTTTTGCATATCTGCTAATATGTCATCCGCATTTCTATAATGTAGGACACGTCTTGTATCTGACTTGAACTCTTTAATTTCTGTCGGTCCATGCACCATCCAACCTAATCGAGCTTTCACTGCTAGGGGGTCCAGCGGGCAATGATGTACGTGGTGCTTCAACTGATACAGTAAGAAAGGCGTGAGCCAGTCTTAGAATTATTTGTGGTTGTATATCGCTATATTCCTGTATTGGCAATCCTACGAGATGATGGCAATTCTTTTCATTTAACTCACTATACTTAAAAGTCTGCGCTGGCAATGCTAACTCCAATGACGAATAAACATTTTTCATATTAAAAATTTTCGCGGCTTCGTCCACTCCGCTTATACGTAGGTTCACTATCTCAGTTCGTTGATTATTAAGTCACTGCAAGTCTAAAACATTGGTTTGTCCACGGATACCTAATCGTCGGGCAAGATTCTGGTCCATCATCAACAAATGCGTATGTGGTGATGATTTCAAATGGATGGGTTAAAACGAAACGAAACCCGTCATGTATCTTCACTGGCAGTACTTGGAACAACATTTGCCCACTTCTTTCGTGACCATATGCATGGCAATTGCGACCTCCTGAAACTCGCGGCACTATGCGAGATGTGTGTGTTGCTGCTACCAGTTGGATCTCAATTTGTTTCTCTTGCTTAGCATAAAGTAGCCGGTGGTGTTACCTCTGACGTCCGTCGACTCCACAGCGACGCCGCTGCCTGCAGTTATTCATTTGGTGGCCCTACTTCAAGCAGGAAAAACAAACTTGACTCTCTTTAACTTTTGCCCAGCGATTATCCATAATTAGCTGCGAGAAAAATTTACAATTATTTAACGTGGGGCACTGCTCATCGCAGGCGCAACATTTTGTTTGCACTAGCCTAATTCCGGCAAAGTGCTTTAAAGGGTTAGTAGGCTGCTTACGAGGGTTTCTCGGTTGTGTCAGCAAGGATGATGTTGGCAGCGCATCCGACACTGACTACCTCAAGCAACGTTGGAGGCCGCTCAAGCAAGATACATTTTTCAGCCCACTGCATTTGTCGCGGGATTGACAGTTTAGCGACGAGCTCACTTAACAATGTCGAATTGGCAAGGTGATGTTCGGCGTGAGCACTCTGTAAAAATGCTGCCATATTAACCAACTTGTTTGCAAATTCAATCAAAGCGTCCAGATTGCCTTCGAGTAATGCGGGCACAGCACATATCTTCTCAATTTGGCTTTCAATTAGTTGATCCGGCCTTCCAAAAGTTTCCCTTAAGTGTTTTCATAATTGCAGGGACATTACTTTATCTTCTCAATTTGGCTTTTAATTAGTTGATCTGGCCTTCCAAAAGTTTCCCTAAAGTGTTATCATAATTGCAGGGACATTACTTTAGCTGCAGAGTTAAGATTCAACAGTATCTTTTGCGCGGCCGCTTAGTGATTGACGCAAATGCATAATATTATGTAGTTGCGAGTATTCAAACTCAGCAGTAGTCGTACCAAATGCTTCGGCAAACGACTGCCATTCCTCAGGATAACCTAAAAATGGTGGCAGCGGGTACACTTTTTTCTGTCTGTATACTGTTTCAGGTAAGGAAAACGGAGTATTGCGCTGAAATTGTTGCGCAGTTAGGTCAAACTGAGCTGGATGTGTTATTCCTTGAGGCGCTGTATCATGGATGGCATCTGAACCGATGGCATATGAGAAGACTGCGGAACGAATTGTGTCGATTGCTGCATTGATTTTGACGGCTGCTGCGTAGGCTGTGATTGTTGCTCCACCAGCTGTGATGGCTGCTGTATTAGCTGCGTTGACAGCTGTGATGGTTGCTGCATCGGTTGCGAAAGCTGCTGCATCGACTATGATGACTGTTGCGCCGGCAATATTTGATATTTGCTGCGTCGGCATCATATATTGACGCATTTCTTCTCGAAGATTACTGAATGTTCCTTGTAGCTGCTGGTTATTTGAGATGAGTATCACCTGCATGGCATGCATTTGCCGGCCAAACTCGTTTTTCATGTCAAGCAACTTACGATCGTATTCCCTTGATATTGCATCTAAATTAATATCACTGTTTTCAGACGTGGCGGCTGACATAGTAGAAGCGGTTGCGTTGTTTGGTGACATTGGTGGTTCTTGACTAGTTGCTGCATGCGTATTGGATAGGGAACGTTCAATTGGCATGTTGCTGAAATCAATAAACCGCATTGGCGGAACACCCTTATTCTTTCTCTGCCTAAATCGTCTCAAAGACTCTTTATCGGTCATCAACTTGCAGCTTCTTAGGCAAAGTAAATAGAAAATGGCAGTTCAAGGATGCGTCTAAAATTCAATCTTACAAGTGATTTCTAAGATAGAATAAAATTTTGTGGCTTTTTTGTAACTCGAGCTATTGAATAAAATGTGCACGGCAGAATTTAACCAGTTTTCTTTAAAACACTGGTTTGAAATTTGACCAACTGTTGTTTTATTCTCTGAAATATATTATTGAATAAACAATATATAATCGGCTTTGATTTCTTACATCTTATGTGCTCTATCACTGCTACAAAAAAGAACATTTTTCAAACAGTAATATTTATAACCTTGCAACTAATACTCTCATATGACAACATTGTATTTTTTATGATGGGCGATCTCATGGTCGGCTCGAACGCAACTCTGCTTTACCACCTCAAATCAATAATCAACATTCCCACCCCCGTGAATTAACTCGGAAGGGAAGGATTCACCATCTTCTGTTGAGGTCTCGGTATCTAGAACTGCCAACTTTGACACTGGTCTCTTTAGGATCACGTCAGCTGAACGCACCACTCCATCCTTTCCATAATGTAGCTTGCACACTCTACCACGCCTCCATTTATTTCGCGGAAGATCTACATCACATATAAATACGAGATAACCGGTTCGTATAGGCTCGGATGGCTGGCACCATTTCACTCGGCGGGTCAATTCTGGCAAGTACTCCCTTATCCATTGATGCCACATTCCATTTTTCAGATTTTGAGCAAGACGCCACTGCTTTCGCAAATTTGTAAATTTTGGTTCAAACATCGATGGCGTTTGTGTAGAATTTGTGCAGTCAAGCAAGAAATGGTTCGGAGTATAGGGGTCCGGTTCTTCTGGCGTTACAGGCAGGTTTACGATGGGCCATTTCGTAGTGGGTTCGAACGTAACTCTGCTTTACCATCTCAAATCAATTATCAACAAGTATGATTTGTAGATTTTACATTTTTGTCCATAAAATCAAAACGGTACCCTTAACCTTCTAGAAATTTGGCAATTATATAGATTGATGTAAAATCTTATCAAGTGAGTTATACAGCCATTTCAATTGTATGATATTACAACAAAAATAACACGTGTTTATGGTTGATACATATATCAAATTGACCTGGGCACTTTTATTTTCTTCCAAGTTTAAAAATTTAAGGAAAAGTGGATCAAAATGGCGGCTGCAATGTGCTTATGAAAGAAACTCTGATCTTTTGCATAAATTTGAACGATTTCTAATCCGAGTATTGGATGAATAATTCAAGCTATCGATTCACGCGATAGGAAAACTTGTTTCGCGTTTCGGGGGTCACTCCCCTCTATGGGGAGGCCCCCCTTTAATGCATTATAAAAATTTTTTGTAGTTAAACTTTGAAGAGGGCATCAGTTTACACCTACATACAAAATTTCATGTTGTTACACCCACTTTTTACCAGGGAAACTGGGGTGCTCCGGCGGGGCTTATGGACCCGGTTAGCTCGTCCGAAGACGAGCGTGGAGCGCCACTCGCTTTTCCCTCAAAGCCCCAAATAGCCGCCAAGCGAGAATGCGACTAACCGGATTAAACTCGACGTTATTCGGCCGATACCCTAGCTACTAGCCACCCTACGATTTTCACTCAATACTTCACCTACACCACCTCACTAACCACACTATATTCTTCACTCCGATACTTCCCCTACACCACTTCACTAACCACCCTATAATCTTCACTTCTTATTAACTCTATTCTTCGCGTGGACCACTATACCACCCCCGAACACTCAGACTCCCGATATCACGGGCTTTATTTAACTCCCCTTCACTTCCACTTCGGCTTGTCCGTCCAAGCCGCACTCGTTACAAATCGCGATCTGAAACAAAGAACTTACTTCTCTTCTCAAGACAAAAATTTCTTCCTTCGAACATTAATTGAACACAAATAAACTCCAATTATTTACAATTTTACCACTCTTGTATTCCAGATCAAAAGAATCTAAAAGCTTAACAAAAGATACACTCTATCATAAAAAACTTACTTTTCTTCTAACCCTACAAAGGGGCCCCTTCGACGATCGTATTCGCGGCTATATTCCGTCGCCGTTCCTCCAATGTCGAAACTTGCTCGTCGCTTTGAAATCAATTTTTCCTTGGCGTGGATTTCGCTTTGCTGACTCCGCTGTCCTCCACTTGGAAATTCCGCTGCGCTTCGAATTTTATCTCGCTGGTTGCTCTGGTTCCGCTGCCGTCGTCGCCCACGATAAAAGAGATCAAAGAGGAGGCGCGTCATTCCTCGCGTGCTTATATAGCCTCCTCCTAACGGCTATGGCTCCGCTCGTCGGTCATCCACCTCTTCAGCGGGGTAATTCCTTCTTGCCGCCACTTGGTCGCCGCTCCCCTCTGGTGGCGAGCACTCCAACTTCGGCTGAATCAGCTTCCTGAAGACTGTACTCTTCACCAGCATCGTATTTGGTGTCTCCATCTAGCATTTCTGTAGCAATATAACTCTGGAACGATTCGTAAACCGGACAATTATTCTAAATTTAGAGATGCGTTTCCATCGACACTATCATGTGAACCGATGTTTTCTAACTGTACTCGTTGCTCCCGGAGAAACTGTAGCGTTTTATCGACATTTTCAAGACAGTGAATTCTCATCATCTGAATCCTATTTGGCAACATCTGGCTCGATCTTGTTAGGTTTTGGTTTTACCGAAATATCTGGGGAACATTCCAACTTCGAACATGCGGTGATTCTGACCTTCGCTCGATGACAATTATGTTTGCTTAAGACTACCAATAATCGTATTTAAACTACTAATATGATTACAATTTGGACTGGCAAACAAACCCTAGTCGAGTGCGGCTTGGCTTTCTGACTATACATGGTCACGCGAATGTTACGATAGTGTTCGGGGTGAGGTAATCCTGGTGCCCTTCGGTTTTATCCGTAACATTTCCCCCCCTACTTTTAGTGGATTTCCCTGAAAAACACTCCTATGATACTAACCACTCAACGTCCCTGAGGTTACGAGTCTCCTGATCCACCAATTGAGCTAGCACGGCCCACCAGTCTCACCTAATAATAATACTAACAAAAAAAACAAAAAAGAAGAGGAAAAAAAAACTATTACCACTACGTCTATTAACCTAATCGACTACGAATACTACGTAAGGAAGCAGAAAACTAATATTATGACCTCCACCAACCTAAAAAAAAAAAACTATGAATGCTGAGCAAAAAGAAAGATACTAAGACTTCCGCCAACCTACCAGACTACGAGTATTGACTAAAGAAAAGAAAACTAACACTAACACGTCTGCCCACCTACCAGACTACGAGAACTACGTAGGAAAAAGTTAGCTAAAGGGAACTAATACTATGACCTTCACCAACCAAAAAAAAAAATATATATATCTATGAGTGCTGAGCAAAAAGAAAGAGATCTAATACTAAGACTTCTGGGCCCCTCAACCCAACCTGTTATTAGTACCAACCAATATGAACTCAACTAACACCAAACTTGAAAACCTCAACTTCCCTTAAAACTACCGATAGTTTAACAACACCCACTTCAATTAGTTAGGTTAGCTATCTACTTATTTTAAACTTCGACTCACGATCGCCCTAATTCTATCCAGTTATCCCTTGGTTTCTGATTCGCGGTTTTCCTACATATTGAAGCTCAGGTAAGCGGGTTCTCCTTCCATGCCTTACCCCTGGGAAACTAATCTCTATTACGATCCACCTTGTGTTAGAATGCGTATCTCACTCGTGTCCTCGTTACCGTGACCTTCCCTGGGTTGATCCGCTTCTACCTTTACGAGACGTACACTTTGAGGTCCTTCGCATGCCAGGTGCCTGCAGCTCTCCCATCCATGTGTCTGAGGTTGTAGGCGCTCGCTGATACTTGTTTCTCTACCACAAATGGCCCTATATATTCTGGAGCTAGTTTCGCGGAGAAATATTTAGCGGCGTCCGACTGCACAAAATTTCGCCTCCAAACCTTGTCACGTTCCTTAAACGACGCTGGGCGTTTTCGGAGATTGTACCGGGCCGTGACCTTTCCTGCCATCTGCTTCATCCGCTGAGCAAGTTCTACGCGAATAGTCTGCAGGGCCCTAGCTTTTTCTTGGATGCCCGGAATTGGATTCTCCGCTCCACCTCCCTCGTACTGTCGTGGGTCGGTTATCATCTCCCTTCCAAAATTGACGAAATATGGAGTTGCTTTCATAACCTCATGAGTGTATGTCCGTAATGCGCATGCAATTTTAGCCAAGTTAATATCCCACTTCCGGTGGTTCTCGGTACTGTACGCCCTCAGCATTTTCTTGACTTCTTGATTCACTCGCTCGGCGGGATTCGCTTGAGGATGGTAGAATGCGGTAAATTTCGCGTGAACCCCATACGCCCCCAGCATTTGCCGAAAAATTTTCGAGTGAAATTGTACACCGTTATCGCATATGAGGGAGCGTGGTACGCCGAACAGCATGAAAACTTGGTCCTCCAAGATCCGTGTAACCTCATTGGCTGTGGCTGATCGTACTGGGTATAGCAACACGAACTTGGAAAAGTAATCAACAACCGTCAGGATGTGTGTGTTCCCTTTCGTCGAACGAGGAAGAGGTCCGATTAGGTCGACACAAAGAGTTTCCCATGGTTGTTTAGCCTCGTTCACCCTACTGACCATATGACCCGCAGATCCTTGACGATCCACTTTTACTGACTGGCAAATTTTGCACCGTCGCACGTAGGTATTGATGTCCGCGGCCATCTTCGGCCAGTAGAAGTGCTGTGCAACACGATCGAGCGTTCTCGCCACCCCCATGTGTCCTGCTGTTGGGTCAACATGGAATTTTAGTAAAAGCTCTCTTCGTTCTGGTTTCGGAACTACCTTCTTCCACGAGTCTTCCCCCCCCGGGATCCAGCAGTCGCCTTTGCATCCGCTTGTATAATTCCCCTGACCTCACTTGCCAGGCGGCATTTTTCTCGGGCTCGGCTTCTATTCTCTGTCTCATCTTTCGATACCATGCGTCGTCCTCTCTATGTCCCATTGAGTCTATCGTTGGTACTGAGCGTGATAGAGCGTCCGGTACAAGGTGTTCCTTTCCTTTTCGATGGATAATCTCAAAGTCAAACTGCTGCAGTCTGACCGCCCAGTGAGCCAATCGACCGGTAGGGTCTCTCAGATTATTTAACCACACTAACGAATAGTGATCCGTTATCAGTTGAAAGTGGTAGCCTTCCACATATGGCCGCAGCTTCTCCACCGCCCATAGCACCGCGAGACATTCTTTCTCCGTTGTGGAATATTTTCTCTCCGCCTTGCTAAGGGAACGACTCAAATAGCACACGACCTTCTCCCCTGAGGCATGCTTCTGGCTAAGAACTGCTCCTAAACCGACATCGGACGCATCCGTTTGGATACAAAAAGGAAGGTTGAAGTCTGGGCAACTCAAGATTGGTGCGGATGACAATTTCGCTTTACAGACTTCAAACGCTTCTTGACACTGTGGAGTCCACACGAATTTCTTATTCTTCCGTAGAAGGTCAGTCAGTGGTGCAGTAATGGTGGCATGGTTCGGGATAAATCGCCGGTACCAGGATACCATTCCTAGAAATTGCCGAACCTTCTTCACGGAGTTTGGGGACGGAATCCGCAGCATCGATTCCACCTTATCTGGGTCGACGTTTAACCCTTGTTCATCGACGACGTAACCCAGGTACTTTAATTGCGGCCGGCAGAACTGGCACTTTTCCCTCGATACCCGTAGTCCTGCTTTTCGTAGCCGTCGAAATACTTCCCTAAGTATTGCCACATGCTTTGTGAAGTCCTGAGTCACGATCACTATGTCATCCAGATGGTCCCAACACGCGATCAATCAATCGTTGCCAAGTCGCTGGGGCATTTTGCAATCCGAATGGCATTCTTCTGAACTGGAAAAGTCCCCTCCCAGGCACGGTAAATGCCGTGTAGGCTTTTGAGTCCGCTGCCATTGGGACTTGCCAATACGCGGATTTTATGTCGAGTGACGATAGGTACCGAGCACCCCGTAATTTATCGAGGGTCGAGGAAACGTATGGGATTGGGTACGCATCCTTCTCAGATACTGCATTGAGTTTCCGATAGTCCACGCAAAATCGATAGGTACCCTCCTTTTTCTTCACTAGCAAGAGTGGGGATGACCAGGCACTGTTCGAAGGTTCCACTACTCCCCTGGCTAGCATATCATCCAGTTCGGCATAGACATGCGACATCGGGTAATATCTTTGCTTGATGGGCGTTGCAGTTGTCTTGATCACATGCTCGGCTATCGATGTTTCCCCCAACCCTTCACCCATAGCCTTAAATTCCTCCTGCAGCAGATTAGTTAATTCCAACTCTTGCTCTAAAGAAAGACTACTCAGTGATCGTAAGTGGTTGGGGAGTTTCTCGTCTAGTAGTGAGACGAAGTCCCACTGCTGACTGCTAAGGTCCAAGACAATCCTGAATTTCTTTATAAAATCCACCCCCAGAATTAGTGTTTGTGGAACCGAGGTAACCACCAATGCTTCCAAGTATTGTGTATGTCCTTTTAAACTAAAAGGCAAACATACGGAGCCCTCCACCTTACAACTCTCGCCGCTCGCGGTTCGTACTACCTGGGTCTTACACTTATCCAAGGCAACAACGATCTTCCTCACTTGCTCCCAACCTTCTGAACCAATGATTGTTCTGCTTGCCCCCGAATCCAATAGACCTGGCATCCTCCTTCCTGCAACCTCCACCAGGACATGTGGGCGAGCATCTCCCTCTTTCTCCTCCAAGGCGAATTCCACTTTTGAGACACTCCGTTGCGACCTTTTATCCGTGCCACCGCGGTCGCCTATGGGGCACGTTGCTCGTTTCCCGATAGTCGGTTAGTTGCTCCCCCTGCCCTCGTCGTGTCCCTTCTTCCACACCCGTAACACGTTTTCGGCTGTCTGCACTCTCTTGCCCAGTGTCCAGTTTGCTGGCAATTCCAGCACCGTCTCACATTCCCGCGTTGGCCCCTTCTTTCCACAGAAGGTGTGGTCTCCACATAAGCCAGGTCCTGTTCCAAACGTCGCTTTCCTCGATGTTGAGCTGGGGGTACAATGGCTTCAACCACTTGCCGAGTCTCCTCTAACCTCCTTCCTAACTCAACCAACTCTTTCAAACTCTCGATGGTTCTTAAACTCAACTGAGTTTGGTAGAAAGGGGATATGTTTTTCCGAATGATCTTGAGCTTCTGCCTCTCCGATTTCGGCTCCGATAATCGCTTGAACATCCCCTCCATCACCGCTATGTAGACTCCAATTGTCTCATCTACGCCCTGAGTCCTCTCCTTGATCTCCTCCTCAAGACGATCATCGTAGTCCGGCGGCAAGAATTCCGTTCTCAAGGCCTTGACCAAACCGTCCCAATCATCCACGAGTTGTCGGTTGGCTCGAAACCAAATTAGAGCCTTCTTTTCGAAAAGCTCCACCGCTGACCTAAATAGTTGTCCTTTGGTCATTCCCCGAGCCTCCCTTAATTCCTCTACTCTTTCTAGGAAAGCATTCAAATTCCCCGATGCTTCTCCGGCAAACGTAACACCCCACTTTGCGATATTCTGATGTTTCAGATCATCATTGCCGAATCTCGGTGTTGAACAGGATGTCGGCTCACCCGGCCTTGAGGACGGTCTGCGTTCATATTCACGCTCCTGTGTTACGGGTTCGTCTTCCGTCTCCCCTTCATTTTCTGCCCGATCAATCACCATCCCTAGGGCCATGATTAGCTGTTGACGCAACTTGTCCAATTCCACCTGTGATGCCTCCGGCAGCTGAGCCGTGTTGCGAATTCTTCGTAAACCAAACTCCACCTTAGCCCGGATTTTTAGATATTCCTTGGACTTCTTATCATTCTAGAAGCTTGCCACCAAATCCTCAACCTCCGCTATCTTCTCCTTGATCGCTTCCAGGTCTTCCTCATACGTGAACGGGTAATTTTTCGCCACTAACGACTCGTTCAGGGCGTCCTCTGCCCGTAACGCAGCCCGAAGCGATTTCCTCATTGCTTCCACGGTGTCTGGCGGCAAATTCCGGATGGCCAACTCATAACTCAACTCGTCCTTCACCAGTCTATCCACTAAAAACTTTCCGGCTTTCGACATCCTCAACTCTTAATCTGAAAACAGCTGCAAAACGAGAACAACTAATTTCCTAATCCGCGAACCTATACAAAAACACAGTGACTATCACTAAAATAGGAGCCTCTTTTGTACTTTATTTCCGTTACACTGTCGATGGGCACAATTTACCCGAATTCTACTATCACCTTACCACTATACTTAAAAGTTACCCACCACCACAATACACTTCCACCGAGTCTCACTTTCACACTTTTCCACACCCGCAATAATATTCACTGCACTTCACACACACAACTCATTCACTATTCGACGTAAACTTGACTTGAAACGTTACTTCAACTCGAACGATCAATCCTTCCGAGGATTCCGACGGACTCTCGCCCAAATGTTACGCCCCACGTTGGGCGCCAAATGTTACACCCACTTTTTACCAGGGAAACTGGGGTGCTCCGGCGGGGCTTATGGACCCGGTTAGCTCGTCCGAAGAAGAGCGTGGAGCGCCACTCGCTTTTCCCTCAAAGCCCCAAATAGCCGCCAAGCGAGAATGCGACTAACCGGATTAAGCTCGACGTTATTCGGCCGATACCCTAGCTACTAGCCACCCTACGATTTTCACTCAATACTTCACCTACACCACCTCACTAACCACACTATATTCTTCACTCCGATACTTCCCCTACACCACTTCACTAACCACCCTATAATCTTCACTTCTTATTAACTCTATTCTTCGCGTGGACCACTATACCACCCCCGAACACTCAGACTCCCGATATCACGGGCTTTATTTAACTCCCCGTCACTTCCACTTCGGCTTGTCCGTCCAAGCCGCACTCGTTACAAATCGCGATCTGAAACAAAGAACTTACTTCTCTTCTCAAGACAAAAATTTCTTCCTTCGAACATTAATTGAACACAAATAAACTCCAATTATTTACAATTTTACCACTCTTGTATTCCAGATCAAAAGAATCTAAAAGCTTAACAAAAGATACACTCTATCATAAAAAACTTACTTTTCTTCTAACCCTACAAAGGGGCCCCTTCGACGATCGTATTCGCGGCTATATTCCGTCGCCGTTCCTCCAATGTCGAAACTTGCTCGTCGCTTTGAAATCAATTTTTCCTTGGCGTGGATTTCGCTTTGCTGACTCCGCTGTCCTCCACTTGGAAATTCCGCTGCGCTTCGAATTTTATCTCGCTGGTTGCTCTGGTTCCGCTGCCGTCGTCGCCCACGATAAAAGAGATCAAAGAGGAGGCGCGTCATTCCTCGCGTGCTTATATAGCCTCCTCCTAACGGCTATGGCTCCGCTCGTCGGTCATCCACCTCTTCAGCGGGGTAATTCCTTCTTGCCGCCACTTGGTCGCCGCTCCCCTCTGGTGGCGAGCACTCCAACTTCGGCTGAATCAGCTTCCTGAAGACTGTACTCTTCACCAGCATCGTATTTGGTGTCTCCATCTAGCATTTCTGTAGCAATGTAACTCTGGAACGATTCGTAAACCGGACAATTATTCTAAATTTAGGGATGCGTTTCCATCATAGATATAGAGAGTACTGGATCCGCAACCAGTCGTGAGAGCCGAAGCAATTGGCAACCTGCGCTAAAGTTGTGTGAAGTTGAGGTTTGAGGCGATATGCTTTTAATTTAGCACTCTATTCACGGCGAAACACGTTCACATTTAAAAAGTTTTTAATTTTAAAGATCGCGCGTACGTAATCGGAACTTTAATTCACAGTTTTAATTAAAAATTTACGAAATTTCCATCCGCTTTGACACATGAGTTTTCCCGCGTGGTTCGCGCTCTTTTCGATTTTCTTTTGCTTTGACGTTCGAGTTTTCCGTGAGAGTTGTTTATTGTTTATACTCAAACTGAAATGAAATTTCGTTGGTGTGTGCGGGTGTCAGTGGGGAAAGCGATTCTTCCGAAGAGAGAAAAGAAAAACCTGTCTGGAAAAAAAGGGGAAGGAGAAGCAGAGGGAATCATATAGTTTCGAGAGCGTAAGTTATTTATAACTTATTTATGTGGCAAATTTGCTTCTCACATGGACGAGTACACAGATTCTCGTTGCTCGTCCATTTGTTTATATGTCTTTGGTTTCCATCGACACTATCATGTGAACCGATGTTTTCTAACTGTACTCGTTGCTCCCGGAGAAACTGTAGCGTTTTATCGACATTTTCAAGACAGTGAATTCTCATCATCTGAATCCTATTTGGCAACATCTGGCTCGATCTTGTTAGGTTTTGGTTTTACCGAAATATCTGGGGAACATTCCAACTTCGAACATGCGGTGATTCTGACCTTCGCTCGATGACAATTATGTTTGCTTAAGACTACCAATAATCGTATTTAAACTACTAATATGATTACAATTTGGACTGGCAAACAAACCCTAGTCGAGTGCGGCTTAGCTTTCTGACTATACATAGTCACGCGAATGTTACGATAGTGTTCGGGGTGAGGTAATCCTGGTGCCCTTCGGTTTTATCCGTAACAATGTTTCTAGCTTTAGTAGTTTGCGAGGATAATTGCTATGACACACGGACACAGGACGCGATTTTTGTAGAGTTTTGTAAAATTATTTTAAAAAACCCTTAAAACGAAACAAACCTCATCTACGTTTGAAATAAATTGGTTGAAAACACCTACACAACTAAATAAAATAAACAAATCGGAGTTCAAGGGAAATAAAAGTTGCGCTCATAGAGTTCATTTTTGTTGAAAGTTGCATTTAGTGAGTTAACAACGTTAAAAAGTTACAAGCTGCGTTTATCAAAGAATTGTGACTATCAAGGGTAGCGCTCATCAAGGTTATACTGTATTTGAAGTGTTTATTCAGTTTATTCATTAGTTGTGTAACGTAAGTGTCTGCATTCAATAGATTGTGTGTAAAACTCTTCTGAAAGCATAATTCTTCTGTCGACTCAGCATGGTTAATTTGCTAGCTGAATATATTTTGTTTTTTGATTTCAGATAACTCTATCCTGAGTTATTTTGCCCATCGCAAGCACGCGTTCTTTCAAGGAGTTACCAAAAATGAGATCTAGTAAGTCAAAATGTAGTTTCTTTCAACGTTTAAAAAAAAATGACAGAAAATATTGTTTCAAGCCTTCAATGCCGAATGATTCGTTCGCTTACGTTTCCTTTTCTCTTTTCCGAAACTTCATTAAAATATTGTATCAATTGTATTTTGTTGTATGCGATCAGAATTTTTTATGCTCCATATTGTGACCGGAACGTGAAACAATAAAAAGTAAATCGATTCTACATTAGCGGGATCACATATCTAACGATAAATCAGGAAATATTACCCAATTGTTCGAAATATATGACCACATCAACAACAAATAAAAGAAATATGAAACGACAATTTATGATGTCCAAGCAACATTTTATAAATCTTTTACCAATATATCATCAGTGGTGCTTCACTAAAGGTTATTACATCCTCATTATAATGATGATGTGGTTCTCATACTAACATTTAGTCTAAATAGTAAAGTGCATAACAAAATTGAGTCTTACCATTAAAATTTCATAGAAAAGTATTAAAGGATTCCTCCGGTAACAGATTATTACCAACCTACACCAGATGTACAATTTTTTTTAATAGAATATAGATAAAGAGAATTTCAAGTTCGCATGAAACTATCTTGAACCACCACAACTATCTTGGAGATAATTTTTCTTGTACAAAACTTATCTCAACCGTTCACTGTAGGACTGAAAATTCTTCTTTCTTGTGTTTCATGGAGTTTCATATTGTGTTATTGTTACGTCTAGAAAACCGCAGTCAGTCGTAGTCGTAACGTCTTAGTTATGAAGAAAGTTCGGTTAGATGTTCCCAAGACCAAACGAACATACTCGAAACTCTTTCTCTGTGCCTTACTCCCATCTTATCGTCTTATCTTGCGTAGCATACCACCAACACATTATTTCTCCATTACGAACTAAATAGACATTCCATGTCATTCTCTTAATTTATTGGGAGGGTTAATGCTGGAACTGTTTGTTTGCGGGCTCTTTCCGTGCTTGTAGAAAGTCAGATATGTAGAGAAGTTGAACAAAAAAAAATGTAACAATCTACGAGGGAGAAACAACCCCTAGTTCAGTTTGTACTGGGTGTATCCAATTCGAAATAAATTCAAAAATTTAAATCCAAAAGCAGAAAAAATTTGTCTGAAAAAGAATACATGAAATAAATTGAGGTCAATTGTTGAATAACACACTCTTCCTTTCGTTTCCACTTAAAATTCAAAACAGCTTCGTTTTCGAATTTCGCTTTCCTTGGCCGGACGCCTGGCGCTTGGTTTCCTCCTATATATAGGAATTCTCCGATATGATTGAAATTTATTCATAACCAATGGTTTATTTTTAGTTCTATCGAATCCATCATAATCATCTTCATCTGTTTGCCGGCCCGCTTGTTTGACTGTTGGACTGCCGCGGATGTGCGATGTGGTGGCGGCAACATTCAAGTCGCAAATTAAATTCTCAAATTTTATGCTGATTCGAACTAATGTACATTTTGGAAGTGATATGAATCTCTAATGCGATACATAAAAGCCCAACAGATTAAAAGATGTTTTATTTAAGGCTCATTTGCATTGCAAAACATTTAGAATCAGATTAAAGTGAAGATTCTCACATCCAGCGATTTCGCGTTGCGGAAGGAGTTCGTGTTTTGGGAGCAAATGGCATGAGTATGTTAAAAAGGGATTTTGGTTACTTTATTTGATGTTTTGTTTTTAATTTGTAGATTAAAAAGGGTAGCAACAGTGTATTGATTTAGTTTTAGGGTTTCTGGAATTTATTACTGCTAGGGTCTTGCGAGAAGTAGATTGATTTGTCGAGAATTTGCATGGAATAACATTTTACGGTTTCGCAAAAAAAAATCCAACACCCAATTAAAAAGGATGCCTGTCTGTCTGTCCGTCGTTGAGTAAAAGTAAGTTTTCTCAGGAACTATAAAGGCTAGATTCATCAAACTTTGTGAAATGTTTAAAAATAACAGCCTAATGAAAGTTTTGTGATCGTGAAAAATTTCAAAAGGTTTTAAGTGGTGTCTCTATATATGAGAATATGATCTTTTAGATTTTTTCCAGCAAAAATAGTCAAGAAAGATACCAAAACAAAGATAAACAAATGGTGTCGGGGATGCACGACATTGTATCCTGGAATGAATGAAGGTCGTGTTGTTAGGGGCTTATTACATCAAGCAAGTCGATATAAACTAAATGTGCTGCCGTCCAAGAAGGTACGTGGATTGTTAACTGTGTTCAAGACATGAGATCATACACAATATTTAATATCTGAAAATGAGAAGCCTGCTGCATGACGAGAATATCGGTGCAGGGATTTCAAATCACGAATTATTGAGTTCAGGGTATGTGTGCAATTTGCATCAAAGCAAAATCCTCTAAAATTTGGCTTAATCAATGCCTACGCCTTGACGGATGAAAAGGACGATGAAACCAACGACGCCTTCTATAATCATCTAGAAATTTTTTTGACTCATTACCGTCTAACCATACAAAAATAATTCCAGGTGACTTCGGCGACAAAGTTGGTAATGAACCAACCCATTGGGGAACGACTGGAAGCTATAACCTGTGCGACTAAATCAATGATAACGACCAATCTCTCAAAAACGTCGCATGCAGCAAAAATTTAGTAATTAGATCGACACCCTTCTTACATCGACACCCCCATACAAGGATCTGGGCATCATCGAATGGGGCAGCTTTCAACCAGATCGGCCATGTCCTGATGCAGTATGGTTGGCCCACAAGCATATTAGATGTCTATACACATCGTGAAGTGAATACTTAATTGGACCTCTACTTGGTCAAATCAACTTACTCGTGTCAAATGTCAAAGACGTGTATAACAAAGACCAGCCCTCAACGCAAATTTGACATTAAGAAGCTTCAAACGGCGAACCTCGAATAACAGCAAACTCACACTCTTGGAAGCATATCAACAACAATCGAGTGAGGAAATATGGATTGAAAAGATAACGGCAATGAAAACAGTGATAAACTAGTAAAAGTAGCAGGAGAGTGCTCCTACCAGAAGGGTATTGTAAAATTACTAGAAAATCAAACTTCTGCAACTTGACTCAAACATAAATTCCATGAATTGAGCTCGGAAAATTAACACATTGTTATTTTGTATTTTGTCTAGCCACCATTTTATTTTTAGGGTGCTGGCCTCTATGTTTGTCTTCGTCATGATGACATACCAATGTTAGAACTTATTTTTAAAATTTTCATTGAAATCCTTCCAATATTGTAGAGTTTGGGTCTTTTCCGAACGTGTATTTAAACAATATCACGGGTAGATTTTTATGAAACCTTCAGAAAAGATGCGTTATACGTCAGAAAATTTAGATGATTTTTTGGTAAATTAAGGGGCCATCTTTCGATTTTTATAGATGAAAACGTAAAATTCGTAAATGTACTATTATTAACAGATTTGATGAAATTTTTGCTTCTGAGGTATTTGTTGCCCTTGTACTCATTTAGACCTATTTTCGTATTTTTTTTTTAGATTTTCCTGTCCAAAGATATCCAGACGCAAGGGGGACACACACACACATTTTTCGTACGTTTCCACTACCCCTGCGCCCCCGGAAGTGAAAAGTGTCAGTGTAAGAACTGTTTTGAAAAGCTTTCATCAAGACCTTTGATTTGATACCCACATCGCCTAACTTTGAAGAGAAAAATGTTTAAGGGTCACCCCCCTATTTGTGGAGATCCCCCTTAAAACCTGATTAAAATCATTTTATACTGATAGATTTAAGAGGTCATCACTTTACATATATTCTCCAAATTTCTTGTTTCTAGCTTAAGTAGTTTGCGAGAAAACTTGCTGTGACACATGGACGGACAGACAGGTCACGATTTCAGTAGAGTATTGTAAAAAAAAATTATATTATTATTCTGGACACGCTGGACAATTTTCCAGTATATCTAATGCGGCTTTTGAGGGAGTATCTGAAGGACCGAAGCCTGCTCTTCAGTACGAAACACAACCAACGAAGGATGGAAGTTACATCGGGTGTTGCCCAGGGATCTATCCTTGGTCCAGACCTGTGGAACGTATCTTACGACGGGCTACTGAGACTGGAGATGCCAGATGGGTCGCGCTTGATCAGCTATGCGGATGATGTTGCGGGTCTGGTCGCTGGGCGCACCGTTGAACAAGCGCAACTTAGGCTAGGTATGCTAATGTGCCGAGCGAGAGACTGGATGACTGCGTATGGTTTCAGTTTAGTACTGAAGAAAACCGAAGTGGTCATCTTGACAGTGATCAGTATTGGAGACATACTAATCCAATCAAAGCCAGCGGTGAAGTACCTGATCGACTCGAAGATGAGTTTCAGGGCAAAGGCTGAGAAGGCTGCTTCGGGAGTATCGGCTCTGATTCGACTTATGGCCAACATAGGGGGACCCGATCCATCAAGACGCCTCTTGGTGAGTGTTGTAGGGTCAGTGCTACTGTATGGGGCAGCAATACGGGTAGGGACACGAAAAAAGTATCGATACTTTGTGGTATCGAATACTTTCTCTTTCAATACCGATGCTTGTATACTCAATACTTTGTATTCAATACTTTTACTCAATGAGTACTTTTTTACAGGTATCGTATCGTGTCGAATAATTCAAAGAAACTACCTAAGTAGGTAGTCATATCTTGGCTTTAAAGCGCATGTTTATAATAACGCCACCATCTAGTTCAATCGTGTCGAACCATCTGTAGATACGCACCTTTAGATTACATTCGATTCGTGCATGGACAGTTCTCTACTCTTTCTTTAATCAATCAAAATCATTCATTTGTCTTTGTTCAATCTATCGAAATCTTCGAGTTCGTTTAGAGCAGTTTTAGCTTTGTTTTTCGGCTTTACTATCGCGTTGCGATTGCATGTTATTGTGTTTGATAATACTATTCTTTGACTGACTCAAGTACAATCTAGAACTATTGTTTTGCGCTGTGTAACAATGTTAGAAGTCATTGTTAGAAAAATTCCGCCTACTAAAAGTGAATTTTGCCAGTATTTTATTAAGATCAACAACAACGAAGTGAAATGTAAGAGTTGTTTCAAACCCATAAAACATCAGGGAATACTTCAAATATCACTAAATTGCTGAATGGATTTGAATTAAATTTGCAGATGGAGGAAACAACGGATACAATTATTATTATATATATATATATATATATATATATATATATATATATATATATATATATATATTTATATATATATATATAGAGGGTTATCCATTTCGTGGTAGAAAAGTATAATCCTGCCATTTGATATCTGTCAGAATTAAATGTCATACAAAGCTTGTTTTTTTTTTAATTGAAGGTTTGCCATTTAGAAATACGGATCGTTCAACAGTCGAAGAACGCGTTAAAATTACTAAATTTTATTATAAAAATGGTGATTCTGCTGTATCGACATTTAGGGCTTTACGAGCCGATTACGGTCGACATAATCGACCTACACAGCAAACAATTTCAAACACAGTGAGAAAATTTGAAGAGACTGGATCGGTTGTTGATATTGCAAGGCCTGTGCATCATCGCAAAATTCGTTCTGCTGAAAATATCCATGTCGTTGCTCAAAGTGTGGAGGAAGACCCGAATTTGTCGATTCCTCGACGTGCTCAACATTTGGGCTTGTCTTACGACTGCATTTGGATTTGCAACTCCATCCGTACAAAATCCAACTCACACATAAACTTAAGCCTCAAGACCATAAACAACGCAGAATGTATGCGAATTGGGGGATTGAACAACAAGCCATTGATAACGATTTTTCGAACAAAATTTTCTTTAGTGATGAGGCTCATTTTTCGATCAGTGGTTACGTAAATAAACAGAATTGCCGCATATGGGGCTCTCAAAATCCTCAGGTGATCGCAGAAAGGCCTTTGCATCTGGAAAAAGTGACCGTTTGGTGTGCATTATGGGTGGTGTTATTGGCCTCTCTTTTTTTGAAAACGATCAAGGAAGAGGCATTACAGTCAATTCTGACCGGTATGGAGGGATGTTAACCAATTATTTTTGGAGAGAAATTGAAGATTATGATCTGGAAAACATGCAGTTCCAACAGGACGGAACCACAAGCCACACAACACAGGCTAATCGAGCAAAGGAAATTTCCAGAGACTGGTCAGCGGCATGAAGCGAATGAGGTTTTTATTTTTTAGTATGAAAGGAAATGAAAAGAAACTAACTACGATGAATAAGAAGTCAGAGCTGTCGAATCTACCGAGTCATGAACTACAACCATCGACTTCGAAGGGACCTGAATTGGATACATTTCCAGCAACTTCTTCGACATTTGATGTGGAGAGTGCTCCAATCTCTGACAGTGAGCTTAAAGAGACATATTCACCACTTCAAAAAAATCAACTTTCAATTGTACAATCAATGGAAAGGAAATATTCTTATTCTGACGGGCGAAAGGATTATTTGAAGCTCTGGAAATGTTTCCTGTATTTCATTTGCGTCGATGAAAGGCCATTTGATATTTTGAAGAGCTGTGGGTTTAAAAAAATGTTGCATCAAGCTTGTCCAGCATTTAAAATTCCAAGTGTTGATGCATTAAAAGCACAATTCGAAGCTTTTTACAGTGCCATTCGTTTGAAAATTGAAAAAATATTCGAAAGCGTTGATCATGTGGCGTTAACTTGTGACATTTGGAGTGAAATGATGAACGTTACCAGTTATTTAGGCGTTACCGCTCATTATACGCATGATAATCGAATTGTGCCGCGTTGAATAGCTACAATTGCACTGGATGAACGGCATACTGGTAACTATATAGTAGAAAAATTAGAAGAAGTTTGTGCAGGTATATGTATCAGTAGTGACGGACAATGGTACAAACATGATAGCAGGTGTAGTTAATTTTGTAGGCAAAAACAAACACTTGCCCTGCTTTGCTCATACAATTAATCTTGTCGCTGAATCTGCAATGCCAATTACTGAGATGAGTTTACTACTCAGCAAAGCAAGAGACATTGTCAAATTTTTTAAGAGCAATGCAATTCTAATCCGAAAATGCTTGGCACATGTACAGAAAGAGGAGCACCCAGGATTGCATCTTCATATCCGACAGTTTCTGATTCGGCGGTTAGAGTCATTGCAGGCGTGAGCCCTGTTGCCCTCCTTGCTAGAGAGCGCCGCGCTATTTACCTGCATCCAAACGAGGACGCGAGGGAGACGGTTGTCCGCGAGGAGAGACGGCGATTGGCAGCAATCTTGGGTGGATTGACGAAAGGGAGGTGGACTGCGCGTCTCATTCCGGATGTGAGACCGTGGCTAAATTGAAGACATGGTGAGACTGACTGCTATCTGAACCAGCTTTTGAGCGGGCATCTGTGTTTTCAGTCTTACCTACACAAGTTTGGTAAGTCACAGTCCCCCGATCGTCAGTTTTGCCCAGGAGAGGAAGACGATACCTGCCACACATTTTTTGTGTGCACAAAATGGGACGGCTGCGACGGGACCGCTAGAGGCAGACGGGAGAGCTCACCTCGGATAGTATAGTCACGGCGATGCTTGAATTGGTTGACAAATGGAACCAGGTGGCACATTATGTTCGGGCAGCCTAAAAACGGGCTCACAGCAGCCGGGGATTTCGGGGCTGGGGGATCGCTTGTTTGGCACTTCCACCTCCCCTCTCACCATCCGCTAGAAGAGGGATCCCTCAGCTTGAAGGCATAACAAAACGAGACCCGACTTGAAGTAATGTGTCAAACGGTTCCAGGCTGGGTTTTCGAGTTGCGAGTATGGGAGCCTCACACTCAGTCTGTAAATGACATTTACCTTCCAACCAAAAAAAGGAACGGAATATAATATTAATGATATTATAGAGATGAAAAAACGATCGGCACAATGGGCGCCGTATTTGCGGACCGTCAACCAAAAGCGGCAGCGGGTTGATGATTCAACGGGGCGTTGTTGCAGCGTAATCGAGCAGACATTTTTCGAAGTTTTGTGATGATAAGAGAAGAACAGTCACAGGAGAGGATTATGCAGCGTCCAGCGAAATTACCTATTTCTAAGCTTCAAGCGGTAGCTCCAAGGAATGGGATTCAGATCGATTGAGGAAGTGATCGTGATTACCGAGGCGTATTTCGAAGGTTTGGACGTTTCAAACTATAGAAACGGCATCGAAATGCTAGGAAATCACTATACCAAGTGCATCGCCCTCGAAAGCAATATTGAGGAAGTATGAAAATCCTGGCACTTATCAGCCCATATAATCCTCGTATACGCACTACCGCTCAAAGTATTTGGTCAGGGACATTTTCCTTTGTATTACAAGCAATTCATTTTCTAAAACCATTTTGTTGGATGTGTTTCACCCCAAAAAAAGTATCTACAGAAACTAAGTAAGCATGTTATTGTTAAGTACTGGTACGTGGTCATAATATTTTGATTTTCAGGTACTGGTTATTAACAATAAGGCACTTACAGCTATAGTAAGATACGTATGGTCGGAATTGCTTTAAAGGTAGATGGGAAAGGCAGGCAATGAATATATTCGAGTAATAAACATGGGCAGTATATATATAATTAGCTAATACAGAATATTTTGCATTAGTTACTTGATGTCATTCGACCAGAAAGCAATCTTTCTTCACGTCAATAATTTGAGTCTTATATCATTTTCTGATTTTATAGTTACGTGTTTTATAGACAATGGACAAAAAGAAGGAGATTCCCAAGAAATCAGGGGTAAAATTATAGTATAATAAAGCTGTCAAAAGCAATCCTGAAATTTCAAAACTGCAAGATACCCAGGCGAAGTGTAGATTATATTGTAAATGAAATTGCAACGCAAGGAATATTTTGCAACCATTGTCGTTCAGACAGTGAAAGCAAACGTGATAGACGTTTGACTGCGCCAGAAATAGCAGAAGTGTATCAACAGTCAATAGGAGACTTCTTGATGCAGTTCTTAAGTGATACATAGGAGTCTCAAAATCAATTCTCAAACCAATTGATAAAAGCGAGATTTGACTAGGACAGAAAACACAAGAGTTGGACAATTACAGACTGGAAAAAGGTTCGCTGGGCTGACGAATCCGAATTTGAGATTTTTGTAATTCAAGCTAAGAGTTTTCTTCCGGCGGCAGATGAACGAAAGGGTGAAAGACGCTTGTACTATGCCGTCACTTAAACACCGTTGAGAATCTGTGATAATTTAGGGTTGTAATGATGATTCCACTGTCGGAGATTTTGTGCGAAAAGAAAACAATATAAACAAGTTAGGTAGACAGAACTACGCTCATGCCGAAAGGTTTTTGTACTTAGCCTACAATATGTGGATAAATAGAATGATTTAATTCAAGAAAACCTTTAATGACATGCAGAATCAATATATTCTTGCCTTAAAAGAACTTCATTTTAACCAGCCAATATTTTGTTCCAATATTACTAAAATCATTGACTGATCTGAATCTTAAATGGTTTTTTTGTTATTCATCATATCTGAAAATTTGGAGACAATCAAAAGTGCGGTGTCTGATTCGATGGAAAGCCCATGTAGTAGAGAAATCGTATATGATTGTTGTAATCGGAGAAAATTCAAATGGCTATACCGTCGGGAAATGTCATTGAAACTAATAGAATAAAATGATATTTTGAGGAACTGGCTGATATAATATAATTTAGTGATATTGACAAAAATGTTAAATCGTACTACTATTTGCAAAGTTCAACGAATTTCAGCCTCTAAGTTATTTGTTAATGGATCTAGCTCCATGATTATTAGGGTTTCCTGAAAGAAATTTTGCATAAACATACTATTTTTCCGTCCTATCTGTCCGCCCGTTCGGCCGTCTGTCCATCTGCTCGTGCGTCTGTTCATCTGTCCGTGCGTCATAACAAACTTCTTCCGATACTATAGAAGCTACAAAGCTCTAACTTTGTGAAAAGGTCAGAGGTGGTGGTCTCTTAAAAGTTAAGGTCTTATCAAATATATCAAAATGTTTTAAAGGGGCCCCTTATAACGAAGTGACTCATAAAATATTTTTTCATCACATGCAGTAGAGTAGGGTATCAAATGAAAAGTCTTAGCACTTTCCGAATCTGAAAAATAAATCGTTTTTTGCATTAAGAGTCCAGGGGGGAGTGCAAAATGCACCAACAATATTTGTGTCCCCTACCTACACGATTGGAAACCTTTGACCAGAAAATCCGAAAAAATCAAGAAAGTAGGTCTTAATGAGTTCAAGGGCAACAAATACCTCAGAAATCAAAATTTACCCAAATTTGTTGACAATGGTATGCTTTGTAAATTTTACATTTTCCCCCAAAAATCAAAACAGTGCCCTTAAACTTCTCAAGGTTTTACATTTATATAGAGCCTTATACCTACAAAATTTCATGGAAATCCAATCATAACTAAGTGAGTTATCGTCATTTCAATTGTATAGAATTACAAAAACATAGATGGCGCGCATGTATGTTCTGAAGGTCGTGGCTTGAGTATGCGATAGCTGGGTCTCTTACAAACAGTGTGGCATAGTTTTCCTCAGGAGTGCATGTTTCACGAGTGTGCTACGAGTACCGAACGCCGTTGCGCAACGTATTGCCATTCGTTTTTTAGTGCGGGAAGGCGTTAAAAACACGGAAATTTTTCTGCAATTGCAAAGTCAGTTCAGTAGTGAGTGCCTGAGTAGGGCTGCTGTGTTTAAATGGGCCAAAGCATTCAAGGATGGTCGCAAAGCCGTTGAGAATGAGCCGCATGATCGTCAACCGCGAACCAGCATCACACCAGACAAGATTTGCCGCGTAGAAGAACCCATTTTGGAGGACCGTAATATGAATGTTAGAGCCATCTCGGCATCAGTATTGGTAATGTAGATTCTGTTATTCACGAACATCTTCAATATCGCAAAATAACGCTCGAAACGGAGGAGCATTCATGCACGAAGTGCGATTCTTCTCCAGGATAATGCGCAACCTCATACCGCGCGTCTCACGCTCGATACAATATCGGAATTGGGGTGGGAGGTACTGAAACTTCCCCACCCCACAGTCCGGATTTATCGCCCTGCGACTACCACATGTTTGGATCACTGAAAGAAGCCCTCGGAGGTCAAAAATTCAACACCGACTACGAAGTTGAGGAGTTCGTGCGCAGATGGCACCCAAGAAATTCTTCGATGCCGACATCAAAAAGCTTCCGGAAAGGTGGCCAAAATGCGTAACTTGTCAGGAGTGAATTTCTTTTCATTAAAGAAGTTTTGCAGAGACCAAAACAAATGGTAGTCTGATGGTGCAAGATCTGGACTATACGGTGGATGCATCAAAACTTCCCAGCCACGCTCTGTCAATTTTTGCCGGGTCATCAATGATGTGTGTGGTCTGGCATAGTCATGATGGAAGACAACGCCCTTTCTATTGATCAATTCTGGCCGGATTTTTTGAATTGCTTGTTGCAACCTGGTTAATTGCTGACATTACAGAGCCGAATTGAGTGTTTGGCCAGGTTCTAGCACCTCGTGATAAACAATTCCCTTCCAATCCCACACCATACACACAGCATAACCTTATTTGATGTCAATCTTGGCTTTGAAGTCGTTTGTGATGATTCACCTTTTTTTGACCAGGATCTTTTTCGAACGACATTCTCGGATCTTACCCATTTTTCATCGCCCTTAATGATTTGCTTCGAAAATGGCTCGATTTCGTTGCGTTTTATTAGTATTTCGCCAATGGACATTCGGTCGATCAAATGTTTTTGTGTTAATTCATGCGGCACCCAAACGTCGAGCTTCTTTGTGTATCCCCAGCCTTACGCAAATGGTTCGAAACTGTTTGGTGATAGATATTCAGTTCTTTAGCAATGCCATTGCTGCTTATTTGTCGGCCTTCTTCAATTTTTTGTAAGATTTCATCGACTTTTTCAGTGATTGGTCAACCTGAGCGAGGTGCATCTTTGACATCAAAATTTCGAGAACGAAAGCAAGCGAACCGACCATCTCTTGGCTGTGGCTTTTGATAAAGTATCTTGACCGAAAACACCACCAATTTTTTCACGAGCCCACGATGCATTCTTACCTTGATTGTAGTGATATTGTAATTTTTTCAGAAATTTCACTCATTTTTAAATGAATACAACTTTTGACACGAATGACGAAATACAAAACTGTCCATATGAAAATTGTAGATTGGAATTTCACCTTTCAAACGCATGTCAGTTTGACTCAATCTGATTAGTATTGCCCGATATATGACAACGAACACCATCTGGTGACAAATGGGGCTCAATACTTTTAAGACTATCCAATATTTCAAATCGGCCAAGGCATTCTAATTTTCTTCGGATTTTCATGAACATTTAAGAAATAGTGGTTTATTTGAATATGTTTCATGAAAAATTATTTAACATGGAACAAAATCACTGCTGTTATGTGATTATGAACGAAACTTTACATCTTTTGGAAAAATATGAACGATATTTGAAACAAGTATTGGGTGAATAATTCTAATCCTCGATTCATGACATCAGAAAATTTTTTCCGAACCCTAGAATGGTCACAATGACATTCTGTTAGGAGCTCTCTCCTGGCTCCTCGACTTGTTTCACATATGAGTAATAGTTCTAGGTACTCATCTTCAGTCATTCATTAGATTGAATCAAGTGTTAAAAGCATGTACCCTAAACGTGGAAGTTGGGGAAATATAACTCGAAATTATTAAATCGTCTCACTTAAATCAGCCACTATTTGGTTTTACGATTACTGATATCACTAGTTGAACCAATCCTCAAAGATATTCATGATACCTATAACTCCTGAAACTTTCATGCAAATCCTAGCAAACCTGTAGTGTCTGAGTCGGTAAAAAGCGCATATTGTTCCATAGTAATACAGGAAAATTCAAACCGTTAAAACTTCGTTAAATACGATTTGATCTTTCTGAAACTTTCAGAACGGGTCAATCTTTTAAATAACCATTTGTGTAGTGAATTTTATTGAACTTAAAGGTTCCGTTAAAATTTTATTCAAGAAAATGTAAAGTCGATAAATCATACCATTACTAACAAAGTTGTCTTATAAAGGCCTAAATTCATGATTTTTTTCAGGTTTTTCGGATGAAAGGTATCCAATCGCGAGGAGGAGGGTACGCGAAAAGTTCGTACATATTCCCTTCTCCTGCCACAACAGTACCGAAAAAGCAATTTTAAGATTTGCTTTGGAAAGATCTCATTCAGACCATTTTTTTTGAAGGGTCACCTTCCTTTATGGGAAGACCCCCTTTGAAAAAATTTTCCATCCCAAAACTTTCAAGAAGTCACCACTTCCGACGTGTTCACAAAGTTTCATGTCTGTAGCTTGTATATATTAGTTTCGGAGAAAAACTGCTGTGACATACAGACGAACGGACGGGCACAGGTCGTGATTGTAAAAGGGTTTCGTATTTTACTACAAAACCCTAAAAAGGAAGGTTACAAAAACATATTGAAGAACAATGCTGAAGCACACACTTTCCAGATAGTGATCCGAAACACACGTCAAAATTATGCAAGAGGATTTTTTTTAACAAGTAAAAGAACAGCAAGAGATGTTGAAAATCATGATATGGCCCTCGCAGTCTCCGGATTTGAATGCAATCGAGTTATTATGGGATCTGATTGATAGGCAGATATGGATGACACTTGGAGGAAACTGAAGGACGAACGGCAAACAAGATATCCCCTAAAACATTAGAATCGCTAGGTTGCCGATAGGGGGCACATAAATGAATTTAAAATGTTAAAAAAGTATTTTTATGTCCAAACAATTGCTAATAAATAACTAAAATTTCTATGACGTGATAACATTGATCCAAACACTTACAGTGTACCTTTTTCCGGAAGACCAAATACTTTTGAGTGGTCGTGTTTGTGTTCCGGGTTAACTTTGAACATTGATGCTATCAAATCTAAAGTTTTTAGTTTTATCCTTTTCATTGCAAAACATATTTCACTTAGTATTGCAAACATTTGAGCTGTGATTCTTCCCCTACAACCCATATAAATTCAACCAATAATTCACATTCACACTTGCATGCTCCGAGTTTTTGTAAAGGCATAATGTGCACTATTGTCCGGGTATCAGTTGAAGTAAAAAACTTCACAACTTTATTCGCTGAAAATTCTCAGCTTTCACCCTTTTCAACATGATCAATGTGGAGCAAAACTTCTCGCACATGACCTGCTTCAACTCGATAAATTCTACGGTGCTAGTTGTTGGGAAAAAAGAACTTTTTTCGACAAACTCTTCAGAGATAGTTAACATAGCGAGTTGAATAGATTATTCCAACAACAGTTACCATTTGAATTATTTTCTTCGTTTGGTAATTACACGAGGTAACGTCAACCTACACTTTGTGCTAATTTTCCTCCATTTTTATCTCATCACCGTTTCATGGCGCTCCTACGTTAATGTAAACTATTCGCTGAATACCATCAACTGCATTTGGTTATTTGCTAAATAAAAATCGCATTATATTTCGCTGTAAATGAGAATAAAGACAACATTGAAGAATTCCACCCATTCTAGCAGATACTTTTGCACCGTAATATAAATTTTAATTCTGCACCACTCGACGTGGACTTGGGAAGCTTCAACTTCAAGCGCACTCTGACAGGCGTAACTTCACAATATTGCATTCCAGGCTAAGGGAAGATTCTCATAGCGTGTCTGCTTTTTATTATCATTCCGACAAACTGCACTGAAAAGGTGAACTTGTCTCGGCTACAACGCACTCTTACAGCGACTACAAATGTTAATTTCACGTTGTTAAGCATAATTTCGAGTAATTTTATATCGGACAAGAAGCACATTGTAAATATTTATCGTATGTGAACTTGCATGCAGATAACGTAACGACGCGAGAGGAGCTTCACTTGTGGCGGCTTAGAGTGAATATTGCGGGAGAATGCGAAGTATGTGCTAGAATTGAATTAAATTATAAAGGCACAAAGGGCACGATAGAACGAAGAAAAGCTTCAATTTACCCAAGATATGGGATCCAGAGTGGACCACGAGAGTATTTGATGATGCTACTGAGGTCAAACAACAGCATCTTGTAAGATTACACCCGAACGGTAGTAATGAGTTCGGAAGATGTTTTATGTAGGTTGGAAAATTTTTATGGTCCATTGAATGGTCTATTGATAGTAAAGATTCTGCAGCATTCTTATCTGATATATGAGCTGGCCGACGAGAGCCAGAGAGTGCCTTCGTGTCTGCAGTGAATAAGCCTATAAATAAATTTAATGCCCTTACGTAAATTTACTTTGGATGGCGTTGCTGATGACGAAGCATTTGGGAAGCTTGTAGGCGTCAAGTTTTGACATGCAAATGTTAATGAAGGATGTGAGTAGGGTTTTCGGGAGGGTAATTGAAAAGAGGATTCCAGCAAGCTTTTTGGGTAATGGATTTACCATTTACTTCTCTATGGAGTACTAAAAGTTTAGAGTCTTGAATATTGCAAGAATCTGCGTTTGAGTACCCAATATTTGATTTCTCTATTATTGTTGACCCATGGCTAAATTACAAATAAAATTCACCCTTTACATAGTATAAAATCATTAGGGATTTTGACGAAAAAAAATTAATTCTTTTAAATACCCCTTTTCAAATTGGGGCGTTTGTCTGTGTTTCCGTTTTTTAAAATGTTAAGGGGAAATTTTCGCATGACTACTCCAAAAACTTGATATAGCGAGTGGTTATTTAATACGAAAAATATTTGATTTCTTACAAAATAATAAGATTTCCACGAGCCGAACTATGTTAAAAAAAACTTTTAGTAAAAAAAGGAAACGGGCTTCAAAATCCCCTAAAAAGAATGAAATAAATTTATGGAAGCGGTGCCATATCAGTTTTCCCCGTTTCTTTTGTGATGGTACACATGTTGGAAGTTTTTATGTTGAAATTGATTGGGCAAGGCTCCCATACAATTTATTTCATCCTTTTTAGGGCATTTTCAAGTCGGTTTCCTTTTTTTTCTAAAAGTTTTTTATTTCAATCTTTTTAGTAGCTAATTTTATTTCATTTCAAATCTTTTAAA
This sequence comes from Odontomyia ornata, assembly GCA_963969285.1. Lineage (NCBI taxonomy): Eukaryota > Metazoa > Arthropoda > Insecta > Diptera > Stratiomyidae > Odontomyia > Odontomyia ornata. Next base: position 108,950,804 of record OZ017738.1, on the reverse strand, counting down.
ACTCAGTTTTTTGAAAACATTGTTCTATACCAGGTGTTTTCCAAAATAAACGAGACTGACCTAAAAAAAGAAACGACAGGATCTTGGTTCTGATAAATTCGAGTTTATTTATTCAAAATAGTCTCCTCCGGCCGCGATACACTGTTTTGCGCGATCCAAAAGCTTTTCGAAAGTGTTTCAGGTCATTGAACGGAATGTCCTTCAGGATGTCGATACAAGCCTTTTGGATGCCCTCTACGGACGCAAAGCGTTATCCTTTCATGGCCAAATGCAATTTTCCGAATAGGTACAAGTCACAGGGAGCCATCTCAGGCGAATACGGTGAGTGATTGATGATTAAAATGCGATTTCTAGTCAAAAAATCATGTCTTTCCAATGTTGAATTCTGAGCAATTTTTGGTCATCAGTTAACTTGTACGGAACAAATCGTGCACAGACCTTTCGTAAGCCCAAATGATCGGTTAAAATGCGATAAATGAATCTTTTGGAGATATTCGACTCCGATTCCATGAATTTCAACGATGATTTCGGCTCATTTTTTTATAAATTCACGCACAATTTCGATGGAGTTTTCGGTGATCACTGATTTTGGGCGGCCCGTATGTTCATCGTCATTTATGTCCTCACGACTATCTCTGAATCGTGTAAACCACTCACGAACTCTGGCACGAGATAGACAATCATCGCCATAAACATTCTTCATCAATTCAAATGTTTCGGTAAACGTTTTACCGATTTGAAAACAAAATTTGATATGAGCTCTTTGTTCGAAACTCATTTTTGTACTGATGACACAAACATAATATACTGTCACTTTAGACGCCATAACTTCGCTTCCACTGAACCGAATGTCACCAAACTTTCACTGGAAGTCAGGGAGCGCTATCTCATTTACAGATGGCGCCGCCAAAAAATTTTTATGACAAAAGTCTCGTTTATTTTGGAACGCATAATTACTAAAACAGATTTTCAGATATTTATGAAATATATTTTAGGTGTAAAGTTTGTGTGAATCTCAAAGAAACTAAGGAGAATGTCGATTAATATACCTATTTACAGCTTCCCTAAAACTGGCATTTGGTGGAGATTTTTTGGTTTATTGTGTTCCGTTCATTTATTGGTACGTATTACATTTGCAAATGAAAATCAGTTGATACATTTTTTTTACTTTTTAGAATCGGTACCTTTCAAAAAACATGTTTTTCACCTTTGCACTTGCTTTTATGCTCTGGAGATGCAGTTAGATCACATTTTTCCAAAAACGAAAACAGCAACGCAGTAAGCGTCAATGGATAGCACTAAAGCTAAATTATTTAAAAAATTTTTTAGGAATGAATTATGTAGATAATTTTAATATTGACACCATTCTTCAGCTCTACGTGCCATAAAACATGTGAAACAATGAAAATATTTAGAAATACGGTCAGCGAGTACTTGCAAAATTTGTCAACAACAAATTTGGCCAACATTGACAGCAGAATGGCAAGGACAAATTTATTACTACAATTTTGCGAGAAGTTATAATAGTAAATAATATTACATACTTTAACAATCACTGTATATTTATCACAAGATGTTCAGAAGATTTTACCTGAAAAAGATAAAATAAGATCATTAGTGAGGAATACTTTTTTTTTTTAATTTTCAAAGAGAGTGTACTATAATACTATTCTAAGAAAATAATTTTGAGGGAACAAAAACAAGTGCACTGAAATGGAAATATTGCTGCAGGGGTAGTCGAGAAAACGACAATTTGAGTTAAGGAATCCAGAAATCACGTTTACTTAATCGCTGGATATTATATTATCGCACCGGAGTATCAAGGAAAATTTCGCTAAATTCATTATACTGAAAAAAAAGTTAAGTGATACTGAAAAAAAATTTGAAGTTATGTAAACCTCATCCCGAAATTGCAGTTATATTATTGTAACAATGAAAAAATAATTGTAATGATTTGGCGGTAATTGAAATGATTTTAGTAAAATATTTAAAATCTGTTTGAATACAGGATTGAGTTTAAGATATAAAGAAGTTAAAAGAAGCATCACTAAATATCTTTTATTTTGTTTATGTGAAGTAATATTTTGCTTGCTTTGAATATACAATAATATAGCCAAAGAGAAGGGTTTATTAAAAGAAATGTCTTTTTTCGCTTGAAGAATCATTCACTTGCTACTGCTTGATCAATTGTCCTTACCCAATATGCAGTTGGGACAAATTTATGAAAATTTTTCAATCAGTTGTCGGAAACTTTGGAATAAGTTGAAATTTGATCAATGCACCTGAAATAGCACATCTTGATTTTTATGGTAAATGCAGAGCAATTTCTTGGTGACAGATTTTGACCTTAAGGTATATCCAACTGTCGTTTAATTACTGAAGTTAAGCAATTTTAGCTTGGACAACCATGCGGTATCCCACGTATTGTTAGTATGTGTATGAACGTGCCTACTCTTTTTCTTGGCTTTAATCGCAGACTCCACCGAAAAGCCTCCCTTTAACTTTCTACTAATATGTCAGAAGAGCTTTAATACTGACGAGTTATTTGAACGAAATATTTTTATATATTGTATTTTGAATGGTGATTTTCACCAACTTAAAGTCAAAAAAACATTAAAGTAATGTAGGTTAAACTTCTATGCGAAACATAAACAAAAAATTAAAAATTTTAAAAAGCAAAGCCAATTAAAATAAGATTCTTCCAATCGTTTTGTTTTTCGAAATAGGGAGATTTTGAAGCAGTAGTTCATTGATACAAATTTAGCCTCACAAATAAACAAAAGAAATAATCATTTAATTTGGTTCGTTCACTCATGTGGTTGCCCCAAAAGAATCGATGTATAATCAATTTGGAGATACGATTCGACATATGTGACGGTACGGCGAGATTGAGACATTACCTCATTTGGCAATACGATATTTTACAGTGTTCCCACAACAAGAATATACGAATATTTTTAAATACAATATTTTGAGCGTGAAGGAGTAAATAGTCCGCTTTCATATCCATAAATAAGATGAATAGAAGATTAACTAAGAAAAAATTGTATAAATATTCATTGTTTTAATAAATTCACGATCACATTCTGCTCGTTATAATGGATCTAATATTATATTTGCATGTATGAACGTTATCTTTGGATAGCTTTACATAAATAACTTTAATGAAACTGAATTGCACAGTCACAGCAAGCAATTGTAACCACAATTTCGAGACAAAAAATTTTCACGAAGCTTTTTACGCAACAAGGGAAATTTTAGGCAATCGTTTGGCATTTGGAACCGTTTTACTGAGAATAAATAAATACTCAAGTCCATAGAATCAACTTTGGTATTGTGATTCTTTCACTTAAACAGCAGAACGAGTGATTTCTAGAAAAATGAATCCAATGACAACATTAATTAAACACTGAACTGTCACTAATTTTCAAATGGGAGATGGTTGTACTACATAAATCCTTAGAAGAAATATTAGACCACAAATCTTTCATGTCATAGTTTTAATCTTTTCAAAAAAGTTATAGTTTTAGCATCTGTAGTTCATAATGAAATTTGCAAGACAAACGGACGAACGGACCAGCAAAAACATTTTCTTTAAATACTACTTTTTTTAATAAAACGACAGCTCCTTATTTGACACTTTGACACTACAATCTTTTCCACGCTGCATTGAGAGCGCACCAACCGAACCCAGATCGAAATCATTTTATAAACTCTTAATATTCCAAATGTTTGCTTATAAAATATAATGGAAAAGACTATTTCGGTTATAAAGCGCAGTTCCTGCTCAGGAACGAAACCCACTTCAAGTTCTAAATACAGCTTATACTCAGTATATGGTGGAATTTTGACAGAAAACAATTGCAATTGAACTTGTCTCGGTTTCGTAAGCTTTAAAATCGAAACAAAATATATAAACAATAAAAACTGAGTGTTTATCGTGTGAATCTACAAGGTTAGTTTATTTTCTTTGCTTTTTATCTGAGGTATTGAATAATTTTCGGTACTGTTTAAAAATAATTCTTGTTTATGGTGTGTAACAGCTCTGTTACATTGGATTACGAAGCGGATTTAATGTAATACATTTAGCACTACTATATGCTTGTTACAGGATAGCTGCCAGAAGTCTGCAAGAAGCCGAAATATTGAAGTTTCTCATTGATTAGTCAGACAATGAAGATGGATTCGACGGTGATGACGACAGCATTGTAGATCCTGATTTTGTTCCTGATCGGGGGGAGCTAATGGAAGAAGATGATTTTGAAGAGGTTGATGGAGTGGAAATTGATACCATCATTGAAAATATTGATTACAAATAGCACTTCTCAACTGGCAGCTCCTACTTATACTCTACCTCAAGCAGGATGGTCATCTCGACCTGGCCCATTAGGACGCAGTCAAGCTAAGCAGAAAACGAATCTAAGCTGGAGAAAGAAGAACCTCGAGCTAAATGAGCACCAATTATGATTTACTTTTGACGAAAACTTGCCCGCAGAGTTTCTGGAACTTGATAGCCCAGTACAGTTCTTCTTCAAAATATTGCTAAAGGAATTTTTTGGGAAAACTGCAAGCTAAACTAATATATATATATGTATATATATATATCGTGCAAAAAGATATTAAAATGACATTCCGGGTCACAGAAACCGATATCCAGCAATTTATTAGGCTAGTTTTGATTATGTCATCGACACAGCTACCAAGAGTTACAAAATATTGGAGTGGCAGTTTAGGAACACCTCTAATTAAAGAAACAATGCCACTGAATCAATTTGAAAAAATCAGACGATTCATCCATTTCAATGACAACTCTAAAATGGTTCCTCTCGATCATACAGATGACGACTGCCTGTTCAAAATCAGACCAATTGTGACAAAGCTAAATGAAATTTGCCTCAAGATTCCATTCGAGAAGTATCTCAGCGTGAATGAGCAGATTGTTCCACGAAAGCGAGGAATAACCTGAAGAGATACAATCCCAAGGAGCCCCATAAGTTAGGCTACAAAATCAATGTTCTGAGCGGTGTCAGCGGATTTGCATGCAAGTTTGAGCCAGAAACAGGAAGTGCGAACGTAATTGCGTCTAATGAGCCTAGGTGCTGCATCAAATGTTGTCATTAGGCTAACTCGCAATCAAAACTACCGCGTATATTTTGACAATTACTTCAATACTTTACGTCCCTCCTGCAGCTATTAGAATATCTCGCTAAACAAGGAATATTGAGCTTGGGAACCATTTGACGTTACCGTATACCTGACTATAAACTACCCACAGAAAAAGAAATCGCCAAAAAAGAACGTGGCTATACAGTAGAGTATGTTGCCTGTGTTGAACGAATTGATGTATCTTCAGTGACCTGGAAGGACAACAAAATAGTCACACTTGGGTCCAGTTTTGTGGGTGAACTACCCAAATCACAAGTATCTAGATACGGCAAGACCCTCAAGGAGTATGTGACTATTGGTAGACCATACGTGATGGAAGAATAAAACCGTCTTATGGGTGGTGTCGATCTTATTGACAGCATAATGGGTAGGTATAAAATAAAACTACGAAGCAAGAGATGGCAGGTTCGCATGTTTTAACAATTTTGGGTCATACAATGTCCAATGCGTGATTACTATACGAAGAGTTCATAAGATCAAAATAAGTTGATTAAGCAGGCGAGTGCTCCTACCAGAAGGTCTTTTAAACATACTAGGGTTAGAAACAAGTTTTCTAATAGCGTGAATCGATAACTTGAATTATTCATCCAATCCTTGGATATGAAATCGTTCAAATTTATGCAAAAAATTCACAGTTTCTTTCATAAGCCCAGTGCAGCCGCCATTTTGATCTAGCTTAAATGATTTTTCTGCCGATTGAACATATTCACTATTCCTTGAATTTTCATGAAAATTGAAACAAAATAAAAGTGCTTAGGTCAATTTGAAATATGTATCAACCATAAACACGAAATGACTATAACTCACTTGATTATGATCACTTGATTATGATTCGATCTCGATTAAATTTTGTGAACGTAAATATCTTGTATCAGCCTATAAAATTGCAAAAATTTCAAGAAGTTTAAAGGTACCGTTTTGATTTTATGGGCGAAAATGTGAAATCTACAAATCATACTATTATTAACAAAGTTGAGTGAATTTCGATTTCTGAGGTATTTGTTGCCCTTGTACTCATAAAGGTCCACATTTGTGGCGATTTTCAGATTTTTCGGGTCAAAGGTGCCGAATCGCGAGGGAGGGGGACGCAAATTTTTGGTACATTTTGCCTTCCCTGGACCCCCTACTTCATAAAATGATTTTTTTTTATTTCAGATTCTAATCAAGACCTTTCATTTGATACCCCACTCGACTACCTTTGATTAAAAAAAAATTGTTAAGGGCTAATTCGTTTGTAGGGTAGACCCCCCTTAAGAAATTTTAAAAATTTTTGGTAAGACCTTAACTTTTGAGAGACCACCATTTCTGACCATTTCACAAGGTTTGAGCATTCTAGCTTCTATAGTTTCTGAGGAAACTTCTATAGTTTCTCACGAAACTAGTAGGTCTTTGTTAAAAAAAAATTTATAAAGATCTTAAAATGGATGAATCACTGTTGGCATTGGCTGACTTTCATGAAGAGGTTGGTACAGTGCCTAGTAAGATGGGTATAAAAGCAAATATTAAACGCCGAAGCATTGAATCGGACAAACAGGGCAAATACGCAAAGGTCTAGCTCAATTTGTGTCTTCGGCTGCTGTGCACCAAGACCAGGTTGGTCACTGGCCAGTATGGACAAACAAAAGGTTTCGGTGCAAGCTACAAAATCACAGACAATTTGTGAAAAGTTTGGAGTTGCATTATGCAACAATAAACAAAATATTGTTTCAAAGCATTGCACACTTCTTAGATGAAGATATTCCTGCAATGTACCCGTTATGGCACATACCCTTTTTTGATTTTCTGAAGTACCAAATACATTTTTCTTTTAAAACTAAAATATACGGTTTTTTTTATTTTCAACATTATATCCTTAAAGCTACTTTTTATCAAATAAAATGTTATTGACTTATAAAGAATTAAGTTCTTCAACTTTAAAATCTAAAAGCGATTTTTGAGCTGAATATCGTAGAATAAAATAAACCTGAATGTCTTAGAATCAAAGGTATCCTAGAGATGATTTGAACTGAGAAATTCCAGTTTTACTCTCTAAATGAGCTTACACTTTCTACTATTACAGGATCAACAAAAAGCTATAATTCAGAGGATCATCCTGTGAAGTCTCTTTACGAATTTTTACATATATTTTTCTCGATTCCCAATGGACATGCAAATGCGAATTTTTTTATTGTATATTTGTTCAGACGTTAAAAATCAAAGAAAATTTCCACCCATGACAAGTAGTGCTCATAGCTGAAATACAGTAGGACTTAGTCACCCATCTTCACAAACAGGTTTCGCGGTTTCCACGATTCCGAGCATCCTGTTGAAATTAAGTGAACAAACCGAATTGTCTTTTCTATTTAAATCGAATCTGAGAAAAACCAGTAATCCAACTCTACGTGTACTGCAACGCATTTGTTTTCTTGAGTGTGGAAATTCAAATTCTAAAATATTTGCAAGGAATCGTGACTTATGCAACAGAAATCAGCAGTTAGAGAGACAATGTGGAGTGGGTTGTAAGCTTCTTCAAATTGGTGGGACCAGAAAAAGCGCTGTTATTCAAAAAGAAGTAATCCTTGATTATGCCTTGGCTTACTAGAAAGATTGCCTTAGACTTTACTATTTACTACAAGTTTGGTGGGAATCCAGAGTTATGTTTACACCGAAAGCAGAAACGATTATTCAACCCCGAAGAATACCAAACTGAAACCATAGAAATTAAGGCTGCAAGATGTCTCTAGCACAGCAAATACAGTCTAATCACATTGCTGCATATAATGCTAAAAAAGGGACAACATATGAAAGTCTGTGCGTTATTACGATTTGAAAAAACCGTCAGCGAGTGGACATGAATATTCCAGGGCCTGATAAGGCCCGGGACTAGTTTGTGTATGAAGTTTCATGACATTTCGTCTATTCATTTACAAGCTACAGTCGTTACAGTGACGTTACTTTCGTCTTCGTAAAAAATGGAACAAAAGGAATATCGCATCTTCATCTAAAATTGTTTCTTGATGGGAAAAACTTCTGAACAATCATTGCAATGTTGCGGAATAAATATAACTCTACCCAAAAAAACGCTATCTTTCATTAAAAATCCCTGGGCTTACCAGGTTATGTAGTGTTATCAAGAAGCTGGCTTTACACTTTAAATCGGGAAACATCAAAGCAACTAAAAAGGAAAAGGCTAGAAAGAAAGTATTTCACTGCTATTCTAATTGCTCACTTTTGATAATTTTCTGATAACTATCACAGTAGAGGCTGTGGCCCACTTTGACGATGCAGTTCAAAAAGTCTCGGGTTCTTGCTTGAAAACGCTCAAATATATTTTAAATGTTCTAAGTAAGTTCAAGGAATAGGAACCACGAGCAAAATGACTATTGAGCCATAGAAGATCGAATTATTAATAGAAAGGCTTAGTCCACAAATTTTGATATGCCAGGTAAAGTCGGGAAAATTTTACAACTAAACACTAGTACAAAGTCTCTAGGAGCCGATACAGGCTGTAAATTTTATATAGAAGGCTAAAAGTAAGATTGTGTTCTGCTTCTACTACAATTATTCGATAGAATACGGTGACTGCTGTCAGTGATTTGCCACTAAAAGGGTTTTTGGTTTTTGGAAATACCTATTCTTTTTTGTGGAATTTTCGCCAGGGAATCTGCTTTCAACATAAAAATAAGAAAAAGTCAATACTTTAAATTCTTACCAAGTAAGTTGCGCTTAGTTTTATTTTCACCAAAAACAGTTTTCTGTTTAGAAATTCATTAGATAAGCCCCATCAGTTACTAAATTAGGAACTATCTTAAGCATTATTACCTAAATTACCTAAATTAGGAATTATTTACGAAAACTCTGTTAGGCTCTAATGTGGAAACCCCATCAGAGCTTAAAGTAGTTCTGTTAAGGATTTGATATGTTAATGGGCTACGTTCGGCATTAGGGCCTAACAGGGTTTTCCTAAACAAATCCTGAAAAGAATTAGTTTAGGTATACCTAATTACATTCCCATTAGGCATGCCCTATTAGATCCACATTATGTCTGCATGAGGCATGCCTAAATTAAGGAAAATTGAAAAATTCATAATTGCACTCTAACTTTCAAAATCTTAATTAGGACATTTGCGTTTTTCGCAAGAGGGTATAATGCTGAATTTTTCAATTTATTTAAGTTAAGCATTAATAAGGTCTGCAGTTTTTTGTCAATTATTAAAATAATCGAATGCGAGTACGTATGCGTTGAAACTAAAAAAAAAACTTTATTCGTATATAACTACTATTTGTACACTTCTAGTTTCAAATATTGTCAAAGGCTTTAGTCAGTATGTAATCTGCGGATACTACTCGCATCGGTGGGAAAGTGTCCGCAGACCTTCGGGTAGCTGTACGCAATGTCCAAAATTCAAATAGACTCTCAAAACTTCATCTATACGACATAAGTCACACGTGAAAACACTGGTCTCATACCTCGTGCATTTTGGGTGCCACCATGATTTGGAAAAATTGCATTCAATCCACTCTTCAGTAGGAGGAACTTCCCATTTTTCCTGGCATAACGGACAAAAGAACTCTTAAACTGAAGACTTTTTCTCTTAATGTCTGGAGTTTTTGCTTTTTTTAAATTTTTCTTATCCGTGGTTCGGATTTCAAGATAGAGATACAAGTTTGTAACGCACCTAGACACTACAAATATGTAGGAATGTTGATAAAGATTTTAGAAATGGCTTGTAATATTGATATGTTATCATGTCTAATCAAGCGACGGGGTGAAAACACTTGAAATAAAATGACGGCAAATTTAAATACATAATAACCAGGATTTAATTTTTTGAACTCAATTTAGGGAATCGGTATATTAGTCAAGTTTTGATATGCAGAACATATTGTTTGATTTACAACTCTTCTGGCAGGAGCACTCTCCTTCAACTTGTTAAATTTGATGTTTGAATTTTCTTTAATTTTAGGCCTGTTTTTTTTCTGGCTCCTGTGCCAGCAGAAGTTGAATGTTGTGGACTTTGACAAATAACGTGATCTGAAGGAAAAAGACATCCGTCACAGAGGGTGGGGCAAAATCTGCTTCAGTGAACAGGGATATATTTCGATTTCCTACAGTAGTAATTTTTTTGAAAGCTTTGTCAAATAAAGGTCTGCCAGAATGCTGTGCCTTCCATCTATCAGCTACTATTGCGTACTGATTTTTTAGAGGACTGTAAATAGCCCTATCTAAGGGTTGAAATGTGTGACTGTTGTGAGGTGGCAGTGTAAGTACGACAATGTGATTCTTTCGACAAAACAAAATAGCTAGCAGACTAACATGGCTTGAATGATTGTCGATAGCCAATAAGACAGGATTTTCCGTAGTTGAGAACACACTGGTGCACTAACGCAACAAATAGCTTACGGTTTGACCACGTTCTCCAGAAACAATTTTATTTTTCCTCTTAAAAATTTTGGATTCTTTTTAGGGACTGTGCTAATGCCAGTTTTGTTCATATTATAGAATATATATGGCTTGTAGAAAAACTATATTTCTCTTGACACTGTCTCAAGTTTGAATAAAAGCGATCCAATTGAATTTGATTAAAGCCAATAGCTCTTGCACTGCGGGTAGGCGTAGTCTGCCTTAAAGGTAGATTTGGACGCCGCCTCAAAAATTCGTAGACCCAGTCTTTTCCTACCATTTTATCGAATCGGTGCTCGATTTGATTTACGTCGGCAAATGCGTACACCAATTTCCTGAGAGCATTCAAGGTGAGGCCGTAGAACATATTATCACAAATTTTGCAATAATTATAAATTTCATCCTGAAATTGAAATTAAACAGTCATGTCAATGTCCTTAGGAAATTCAAATTCAATTTTATAATTTTAAATTGAAAACGCAATTCTTGCTCAGGCGTGACTGTGGGCTTAAATCTTCTCATCGAGGTTGCAGTGGAATTGAGTTTTAGGCGCTTTCTTAGAGTGCTCTCATTGATTCTAATAATTGTGCGTCAGGGGGTCCAGGGGGAGGCATAATGTACCAATATTTTGTCCCCTCCCCCAGATTTGACACCTTTAAGCCGGAAAATCCGAAAATAATCACGGAGGTAGGTCTTTATGAATACAAGGGCAACAAATACCTCAGAAATCGAAATTCGCTCAACTTTGTTAGTAATAGTATGATTTGTAGATTTTTTGATTTTCCTTCTTCGATGAGTTTTTTTCGGTGCATCAATCTGCTCTTAAGTACAGACCTTGCGATCAGGACATTTCCTGATGTGCTTGCGAGGCATTCTTTTTTCTGAAAAACAATTCAATAACAAACAAAACATCATGTTTTCCTTGATTGGTTAAGTGTACGCATTGTAATCTGCCGACACTTACCCACGTACACTTTCCCCATTCTAAGAACGTAAGTAAAACCAAAAATCTCACCAATATCCGTTGCCCTAGAAAACTAGCGAATATTCCCGTAAACGACTGACAAGTTTCACTTAAACAAGATCACCTTACTGCCTCATAAGTCTTTTCGTGTTGTTACACCACGCTTTGGAAATTTACAGAAATAAATAACAAACAGGGTCAAAATACACAAATGTGCATGGCCGCATTTTAGATAAGAACTAAATGGATGACGTTTTGTAGTAATCGAGCAGCCCGCCTAGGCAAACTGCTCGACGGACCTTCACGAAAAAAAGCAATTTCATGATAATAGCAAAGCAATAAATGCAGAGCAATTTAATACGCAACTTAATAATATTATTAGTATTAGCTCGAAATTAAAACTGCCATTATCACTGCTACCATTATGGATAAAATGTTTCTCCGGGCCCTAACCAATGAGCATACAAGAAAATTTCAATTAGTTGACAATAATGTTGAGATCAACAAAATCACGAATTAACTTGTCCCAGTAGTTTTAAAAGCGGTCATAATAAGCCTGGAATTGAATTTCTAAATCAGTTCAGAAAATCGTTAACAAAATAAATAAATAACGATATGACCAAATAATTGATAATAGCAACCCTTAACAACGAGCGCTCGTCGGAGAAGTGGGTAAGTACCCCTTCGTTTCTTCTTTCACATTATTATATATAATTTTATTAAAATTTGAGTTTTTTTTGCAAAATATTTCCCGCATATATGAATAAGTTGATATCATGATTTTTAAACTTGGAAAAAATAAGATTTTAAAACAAATTTTCGAGCCGTGTGTCAACAAATTACCATTTTTTTGAATAGAATTATTGTATCTTTTGATATTTTATTTTTAAAATTTTTTTTTACAAAGCCCTACTAGTTTCGCGACCTGTCTATCCATCTGCCCGTGCGTCACAGCAAGTTTCCTAAGAAACTATAGAAGCTAGAATGCTCAAAATTTGCGAAAAGGTCAGAAATGATGGTCTCTCAAAAGTTTAGGACTTACCACAAATTTTAAAAATTTTAAGGGGGTCCCCCCTTATAACGAAGCAGCCTTTAAATAACTTTTTCAATCAAAGGGTAGTCGAGTAGGGTATCAAATGAAAGGTCTTGATTAGAACTTTGAGAATCTGAAATAAAAAAGTCATTTTATGAAATAGGGGGTCCAGGGGAAGGCAAAATGTACCAAAAATGTGTGTCCCCCCACTCGCGATTGGACACCTTTCAGCCGAAAAATCTGAAAATTATCACAAATGTGGGCCTTTACGAGAACAAGGGCAACAAATAACTCAGAAATCGAAATTCACTCAACTTTGTTAATAATAGTATGATTTGTAGATTTTACATTTTCGCGCATAAAATCAAAGCGGTACCTTTGAAATTCTTGAAATTACGCAATTATATAGATTGATATTTCCGTTCACAAAATTTGATCGAGATCGAATCATAATCAAGTGAGTTATAGCCATTTCAATTGTATGCAATTACAATAACAATAACAGTGTTTTTGATCTAGACACTTTTATTTTCTTTCAATTTTCATGATAATTAAAGGAATCAAGCTCAGTCAGCCGCGATTCAATAGTTAATCCCTTCGATAGGTTACCTCGTCCTCGACACCGTCGAACTGAGGTGCTTGTATCATATAATTCGTGAATGCGAAATTTTTTGTAGTGGGCCCTTGTGCTGAGGAGAAGAACCCGCCCCATAACACCGCAACGCCAGGTTGCCAGCGCATTCACACGTCTGCAGACAAGGCCAATTCTGGCGAGCACCCAAATCCTCGCTCGCTGAGGCAACAGTCCATCGTTGCAGTCCTTTACGGACTTATGATCATCATCAAAAACACTACAGTTTCGATCATTTGAAGACAACGGGACTTCAACAGAAGGCACTGCATACACTTACCCACTGCGTACGGTTACCCCACATGACTCTACCTAACTAAGGCGTGCCGCATAAGGGCCCTATTAGGCATGCCTAAGCTGGCAAAAAGTAATACATTCCTAATCTCATCTTAAATTGAAAAATTTTTATTTGAACATTTTTTTCACTTTCTACATTCCATTAAAATGCGAAATTTCCGAAATCGTTTAATTAGGCATGCCTCATTAGCTTCGCGTTGGGCATGCCGCACTGTTTCCGCATTAGGCATGCCCGTTTAGTTATGTTTAAATTGATTTATATGATTAATATATGCATTGGGATTTTGGAAAAGAGAGTATCGAAAAGAATATATATTGGCTAGTTGAGTAGGTCGGTTGATTTCCCCCTGTTCGTTTCCATTTTGTCCCTAGGGAATGTTTTCTAGGCTGAACTTCGGCCAGCGAAGAAATTAACGTAGTCAGATTGAAGAGCAAGGAGTAAAAATCTTGCTAAATAAAGGTAAAAGGAAGACGACCAGGAGGACGGAATGTTCTACTAAGGAAAGAACTCAGTGGGGGTCAAGCAAAGTGATATCTGAAACACCTGGTGTAGGGAAAGAGGCTAGGGAGAAACGCTGTAGAAAAGGCTAAGGTCGAGGAGCAATGCGGAAGATAAAAATGTTGTGGCTTTCTTCATCTCGAAGTTATAAGTTTCAAGCCTAGTAGGCTTCTTCCCCCGATACACCTCTCCTGTCAAGAGAAGCCATTTAGCTCATCGGTTGTATAATAATATTTAATAATACATTTTAGTGCTTCTGACCGATTTTTTCTCCAACAAGGAAAATGTGACGCGAAATATCCGATTCAAATGAAGATGTACAAAAAATGCATGAACTGCCGGTTATTCTCGCTAAATTCTCAGTGCACTCAGTTGCTTGTTGATTATCAAACATGAACCAAAAACTTAATTCGATTTTGAAATGCAATTGACAAATTGTATTAGATTTATAACAATTCACTTGATACAAAGTAAAATCTGTTAAATAGTCCTTGAAGCTTCTGTATCGATATTCCTACGACACAATGATAATTGTTTGTTCCTAAGATTTAGATGATAACAAACAAGGCTGCAATTAGCATGCAAATGCATCCTACTCCAGATCCTGTCACTTGACAGGCAATAATTGGTTTTGTATTACGGACGGTGACAAATGCATTGCTAAATCTCTAATTCTAGAGATGGAGGAAGAGTGATGTGTAGAGAGAAATAGAAAAGCAACTTTTGTGTTTAATTATGAAAGCTTCTACTTTAATATTGCATTTATGTATTGCACAATGTTTCAATGAGTTTGAAAATTGGTTGAACATAATAATTGATCATTGAAATAAGGTTAAAACAACAAACCATGATAGTAACAAGCAGATGATTGAGGAAAAAGATGAGTGAAACTCTACAATTTCAATTATTCATTCATCACATATGACGGTTGAATGATTGGTTAAACGAAAGCAATTACAACTCAAACTCAATTAACTACACACTTCTATCTAGCGTGAAACTATCAGCAGGCATTCGCTTTTTCACAAAATCTATCCCAAAAAAGAATTGTTGAACTTTATCATTTATCGTATTCAAAATATACAAAGTTGATATACTCGTACATGTTCAGGGCTAATTGTTCGTTTGATAAACAAATTAAACTTGTTTCGAATTTCATATATCCTGGGAGTGTTTGCAAGTGAGCCAGATTCAATGTATAGTATTGTTGTCACTTTAATTTAATTTTCCTTCGCAAAACCGAACGATAACATTCTCATTAAAGCAATGACGCGACGTTGACTGTTACGCTGACAACAATTCCGAATTGAATTTGTGTTATGTAATTTAATTACCACCCAGGTAATTTAGAAGGAAAAGTTGACGAGACAAGAAGAAGAAGAAGAAGCTTTATTAATGTTGGAGTTTTCTGACGTTCTTAGAATTTTATTGTTTGTTTGAATATGGTCACGCGGAGAACAATGGGTGAAATGGAGGGGTTTGTTGTGAAGGAAAGTCCCGATTGGATATTCCAGGTAATGTTAAATGAACGCACTTGTATCATGTTGGACGTTTTGGAAATTCAATTCGCAATGATTGTGTTTTTCAAAGCATAGAATAGATATACATAGAAGAAAAGGTACTTTCCCGGAAACCTTGAAATACGTGAAGCAGCGTGGTTGCATATAAAAACTTGTTTTGAACGAAACATAACAAGCAATTGAACGTACTCAAGGCAGCATGGTAAATTTGGGTTGGGTACGGAGCTTTCTTTCTATGTGTTTAAAGTCATCAATCAACCGATGCAAATACAGTCTGTTAAGTAAGAGCGTGTCCAGCATAATTTTGAAATAGTTTATTTAAAAACAGTTTTTGACTTATACACACATTAAATACATTCTGAGGTAACGCGCTTTCAGTTTAATAGTTTGTCCAATCACCACCAGCATCAATTATTGTTTGGCATCTCCGAGGCATACTTTCCACTAAATTTTCAGCGTATTCGAGGGGAAGCGCATTCCAAATGAGTCGAGCTGCTTCAAAGTGTAAACACGTTTTCCACGGAGCTTCTGCTTGATGTAGGCCCAGACTTTTTCGATAGGATTTGCATCAGGCGATCGCGAAGGCCAATCAAGTGTCAAAATGCATTTTTCCCGTTTCAATTCAGTACACAGCCGGCTCCGGTGTTTGGGATCATTATCTTCTTGCGAGATCCAGGTTTCGTTTTTTGTGATAAAATATTGTTTGGCAGTCGGGAGTAGAGCTTTCTTATAGATGTCAACCACCTTGGGAGCATTGAGGTTCTCGGGGAACACGTGCAAAACGCCACGATTCGCTTTTCGTCCTTTTTGGTCACTTTTCCTACCGAGCCACGATTTGAAAGGTCATCGAGGGTTTTTGAGCCTTGAAATCGTTGAACCTACTTCTTGACAAACGATACAGACTTTTTAATGTATTTAGTCGCCACTACATAGTTCATTTTTGGTCCTTTAGGGTGTGTGCAAAGGAACACGGCCTCGAAAAGCTTTGCGTAAATGGCACTCATCGCGATTTTAGTATTTTCCCGACGGAAGATTGACTTCGACTGAGACACTACCGATCGAAAAAATTTGAAGTCGATATCACTTACCGATCGCAAGCTACGCTGGACACGCTCTTACTTAACAGACTGTATAAAGGGATGGTGAAAAAATTCATAAATCACAAATTATTTTGAAATATACATTTTTTAATCAATTTCAAAGCAAAATAACGTAACAATGACAGAGATAACAATTAGAGTTCAGATTGATTCTATTGAAGATGACATTACTTTACAAAAAAAAAAATTTCTTTTACCTAAAGATAATTCATATTGAATGTGTTTTCTGCCTGCCCCTTTACTACAAAAATATATGTCTCATATTTTTATCACGTCAAGTTTTTGATATATCCACATTCAACTAAGTAAGCTGTCTTGTTAGCTGTGTCTGAGTTTATAGTTTGTTGCCTTTAAGTATTATGGAAACATTTTCATTTGTTTTAAAATGTCAAGGCAGTGTAAATTAAACCCAAATAACTTTTGCTATGTTTGTGGTCAAATTATTTTGTCAAAAAAGTAGAGACCAATCACTGAGGCCGTAAAACGAGCCTATTTCCATTACTTTCAAATCTCGGTAACAAACCTTGATAAAAAAATTGGTTTCTGGTGTAGTGTGCGAAAATTGCAGAAGCATATTGTTGAACTGGGCTGCAAGAAAAAGAAAACATTTACGATTCGGCATTCCGATGATATGGAGAGACCCAACATATCATACTACAGACTGTTACTTCTGACTCACCGAAACCACAGGTTTTAACAACAAAAACCGAAAGCACATACAATATCCTGATGTTGCATCAGTCACAAAACCTATGCTACATTCTGAAGGAATTCCTTATCCATCATTACCCAGCAGTTTCAGTAAGGAAAATGAACCACAGCTCATGGAGTTGGAAATAGATGAGGCAGTTTCGAGCCAGGACATTGATTTCGAAGCTCTTCCTGGGTTAGAATCGAATTGTGAACCACATTAATTGGAATTTGTTGACCTCTGACACCAAAGTGACTTTTTACCGCAGTAGGAGTGATCAATGCACGAAGTATTTTGCATCAAAGGAGGGGTATGAATATTGTGAAGATATTTCTAGACTTTTAACTGCTTCAATGAATCAGTCATACAACCCTGAAGAATGGCGTTAATTTATAGATTCTTCAAAAATAAGCTTGAAAGCAGTATTGCTTTATAATGGCAACGAAAACCCATATATTACCATAGGACATGCAATAAATTTCAAGGAATCATATGAGTCGATGACAACATTAATAAAGTTTGTAAAATATGAAGAAACCAATTGGAAAGTGTGTGGAGATATCAAAGTTGTGGGGCTACTTCTTGGTTTGCAAGGTGGTTATACCAAGTATTGCTGCTTTTTATGCTTATGGGACAGTAGAGCTAAGAAATACCACTACATTCAAAAAGATTGGCCTATACGTAATGAATATACATCTAACAAAATGAATGTTAAAAACAATCCTCTGATTGATCCAAAAAACGTGATTTTACCACCGCTTCACATCAAACTAGGATTAATGAAAAACTTTGTCAAAGCACTTGACAAAGATGGAGAAGCTTTTAAGTATTTAAAAACCATTTTTCCTAGTTTGTCTGACGCAAAACTCAAAGAAGGAATCTTTGTGGGGCTCCAAATAAGAAAGATATTAAAGGATGAAAATTTTGATTGTTACTTATCCAGTGTCGAAAAAGATGCTTGGTATTCATTCTAAGCCGTAGTGAAAAATTTCTTGGGAAACAATAAATCTGAGAATTATACAGAAATTGTTTCCAATTTATTGAGAAATTACCAAAGAATGGGAGTGAAAATGTCGTTAAACATTAGTTTTTTACATTCTCACCTGGATTTTTTGATCATTTAAAAACTAAAAGGTTAACGAAATCGTCACCAAAAAATAAAAGGGGTCATTCAAAAGCAGTTCTAATCGGGGATTTCTAATGACTATTAAAAATCTTTAAAAAAATTTGGTAACCGGGTTACGTCCTAGTTAAAAAAAAATCATATAAATATGCTATTACATTTTCGATCATTTCATTTGGATACGAACTACCGGGGGGCTAACATGAAAATGGAGAAAAACGAAGTTAGAGCCGTCATCAAATACTTTTACTTGAAAATGCTATGTAGAACATTCACAGAAGCTGAGCATTAGAAGGGCGATCATCCACATCCCATGCCGAAGAGTATGTGAAGAAAATCGAAGATCTAATAGTATTTTTTCTGGAAAAGCCGTCGGGACTTTCTTCTTTGAGGAGTAAAAAGAGAATTGGCCTGCGGATATCAAATAAACAAAATAGTTGAGTATCTAATAGTATCTCTAAGCGAAGGCGCGAAAAGAGCTGCAGTGCTAAAGCAAAAAAAAAAAACAAATAGTTGACCGAAGGGTCACCATTAGACATTTAACTGATTTTGCATAAAATGTGTGTCGAAGGCGTGAGCATATAGTTCGAAGCAGCAACTTTGATCTAAGCCTGCTTTTCCCATTCTTAGATATGACTTTCTCTAGGACCGGTAGACGTTAAAGGCCATAGGAAAATTGCTTGTTGATGCAGGAGAACAGAAAAATCCGAGAGGGGTTGTCTACTCAAGTGTTGACAAGACGAGTGACCCCGATTGCCGGCAAGGGGTGGTGCCAAAATTTGTGTGGGCTCCCTACCAAACCATGGGATAAATAAGACGACTACATACACGAACTGAGATGGCAATTACCTTGACTTAAAAAATATCACCCGCAGTAACACCAACGAATAACGAAGACGGCCTACAAACGGACGAATGAGTTCAAGCAAATGGAGAAGATGAACCAGCTCGACAAACTTACTACATTTGAGTCCAGCAAGAAAAGAGACTTAATTTCTGGGTAGGCCACCAGATAGCTCCATCGCCCTTGACCGTTCCGAGGAAGAGGGATACGCGGGAACCGTCGGGAAACTAATAAAAGCCACTTGAAACGTCTAAAAGAGCCTCGAAACGGACGTCATAAGTGGGATACTGGACTTATTGTTCTTGGAGTGGATTGGACATAACAAACGTAAATGGCTGAGGGTGAACAAGGACGCGTAAGACTGTGCTCCATGGAAAAGAAGGTATTCCAATACCTTCTACAAACAAAAACCCGTAGCCCAACCAGAGGATGAGGTCCTCAAGGATTATAGCATGTCGAGAGAAGGGTTTCAGGTTGTTTGGACTAAGATAGCCAAAAAGCTCTTCCCAACAGCGAAAGGAAATGAAACATCCCCAAGGAGCAAAAAGTAGAGAATTGTCCGTGGCGATCTGAACGAGCGACACACAACGGTGAAGCTCCCTGAGACAGGCTCTGTTGATTAAACCTACGATGGTAGGCCCTATGCAGATGTCCAATGAGAAACAAAGAGAGTGATTAAACCACATGACATGCAAATCCCCATTAGAGATGTGTAGACCAGCCGGTCTTGTAATCTACTGGTGGAGTTCGGGCTAGAGGCAACGAAGAAAGACTGATTTTGTGATGCAATTAAAAAGACCCTTGCAGATATTGGTACAGTAGCCTCGCTCGAGCTTATGGCAACCCTCATATTTAGGGAAATCGACTGCGGCATGGACTTGACCAAGGTTGTATACGCTATTAATCGCGAGTTTCCTAGCTAAGTTGGAGCTAAATTAAGGCTCAACAAAGAAATCAACAAGAAACAACGCAAGGTCATCGTAGACCTTCCTGAAAAGAAAGCAGAACAAGTACTGAGCAGGGGCGAAATAAGAATTGGCTGGCTTGGTTGTTTGCAGGCTAAGGTCAATAACTGTACCTCTTTTCAATTTTAAATCCCTTGGTTATAGCCATACTGCACAAGGAAGCAAGAAGAGACAAACGCTCCCTGCGCTATTTATGTGGTACAACGAGGTATTGACACGACCGCTATTTATGTGGTAAAACGAGGTACTAAATGAAATAATGCGATAAATTGCGGCCTCTGACTTTAATGTTTGGGACCTCAAAGAAGTCTGAGAGATAGGAGAATGTTTGGGTTTCAAAGAGGTCCTAGCGAAACACAAAGCAGTTCTGCAATGACCCGTTTCTTCTAGGTTGGCCTACACCGCCATGCAAATGCTCAAAATCTGCTGGATCAGTTTGCGAAAAACATGAAACCGTATGTACGTGTTGAATAACATCTCCACAGGGGTTGGTCAGCAGCGTAACCTCACGAATCTAGTATTGCTGCCGTTTGGGTTCGAAATAGCGCTTATCCTCATAGGCGGGGAGGGCTTTACAGAGGTTCAGTAAACCCTGAGCTAGTACTAAGGGTACACAACTGGCGAGTTCTAAATGATTAACTGTGCATAGCACGTGGGATCAACGACGTTGCTTCTCGGCGCACATATGCTCTGTCTTCCGGTCTCGGGAAAAATACTGGGAGAATGGATGTTGAGAAGTTTGTGATATGCCCACGGCAAGAACACCGCTGCCTGGAGCTTCACAAACGGCAGAAGATTAGCAACTACAGATGTGGTGAACTCAATTATGAGTATCATCACGTCTTCTTACGGGTCTTCTATGCCCCTCGCAGACCCCGGCACGGCAAGCCTCTAGTGTTCTAGTAGCTATCTGAATTTGCTCAGCAAGACCATAAGCACCGAAGAGAAACCCAGCGTACATGTACGCGGCGGAAGCATTCAACATTCAACAAGTCGGTTAGAAAACGTCTTTGTAAACTGATTAACAGCACGGCTAGCTGCTGGCAAGATCTTGTGGACAATATGAATAGAGATCCGTGCGATATGGTATATAAGCTAGTTCTTTTGGAAGCACGATGCAAAACAGAAGCCCAACTCATACGAGGCAGAAAAGATGGATGAGGTTACCCTACACGCCCGGTCGTGTCAATACCGTTTGCGCTGAAACACCAGTAGAACGTCCAAGTTCATGAAGATGGAACTGGAAGAAGCTTTCTTGTCTATGAAAGCAGGAAAGGCGTCAGACGGGATTCCAGCTGAGCTGCTGCAGATGGTCTATACCTTTGCCCTGACATCCTGCTTAACGCTTACTTGCGTTAAGGGTTTTCCCGAAGGGCTGGCAGATATTCATCAGCAAGGGGAGAAGGAATCCCGAGTCGCCGTCTGAATACCGTCCGTTATGAATGCTAGTTACGGCCGGGAAAGGGCTCAAAAAATATTAAGAAAAGACTCAATGACGCGATCCATGCCGCTTGGGATCTAGTACTTTATGGGAGAGTGTACCAGCTACCAAGAAGCGTGATCGACATACAGATAAGTCTTTAAAATCGTGAATATGCAGAAAAATTGGGAGGGTATGCATTTCACTCTGCCAATGACTTCAGGACTTGGAGAGTGTTGAGTACACCAAAGGCTAGAAAGAGGAGTCGTACAAGCCCAACCCTTACCGCTCAAACAACCTAACGTATGTTATGTTAAAAACTTTGGAATGAATGTTGAAGGGCTACATAAGAGCGACCATTGACCACAGACAACTTTTTGAATTGCATCTGGCGGTACTGAAGCGAAATGGGTTGAAATAACAATTTACATAGATAGTGAATCTCTCCGATACAAGTAGTCTAATTTGACAGCGCTCCTAGACGCTGAGGGGGCTTTCAACAATATGATAATTAAGGCCAATGTAAGGGTCTCCGACTTGTAAGAGTGAAGAAAACCGTTAGTGATTTTTATTTCTCAACCTAAACTGGTATTTATTAAGACATCCGCCCTGACATGAATGCATTCGCCATTGATCTATCGATCATGTCCATTAGCCAAACTTGTAGCTCATGTTGATTTACGAGTATATGGTGGAACTTTGTTGTTGGCTAGTATGAGTATTTCTGCCAGTGAACAAAACTTCCCACTTCTGAAAAGCCGGAATTAAACTTCACAGTTGCGAAGTTCACTGGCTTGTATAAGGGAGGTGGTGCAATCGGGACGATTCCAATCTATTAGCAGTCAAATTTTCATTTCGACGTCGTCCGATTTTTGTTCTAGCAACGACGTATAGACGGGTTGTTTATATTAGATACGGACATCTTGTGTAAAAATCAATTCCTAAAACTTTTACATATTTTTCTTTCAAAATTATTTTTTAGAGTGAATCAATTGAAAGAGTAGAGTGTGATGCGTTTTTATTTAGTGATTTTCTTACATTTCACGATGAAATATTACGTGTTGCGCGTATACGACCAGCACAGTGCTGCCGTCACGCTCGCTATGGAATCATGATTGGGTTATTAGACAATATAGTGGTTGGGTTGCGATAGAAGAGTTGTTTTATGCTGTACTTAGTGCCGTTAAAGATCATTTGCTGGAGGAGAGAGCCATAAGAATAAAGAACATGGCGTTGAAAAGAGCATATTATAGCCCTCTACGAAGAAAATTGCCAGCCATTTTGACGATATTTCCACAGCTTACGATGAAGAATTAATGGAGTTTTCACGTGTATCTCATATGCGCATACCATCGACCACGGTATATTCGTCAAATTATTTTTGATATTTTTTTTAGATATTTCTGTTTTCGCTCGCAAAGGAAAAGATATTGTCCCATATGTTGGTAAATGCGTTGAAAATCATTATGACCTCAGCATTAACGAGCTGAAGGAATTTTCATTCCAGTTGGCAGTGGTATCATAGTTTTATGGCAAGATACAAAGAGCTCACTCTTCGTACACTTGAACAAATATCCATGAAAAATTATTTTTGAGATTTCCTCATCGAAGGTTACTCATCAGATGCTAACTCTGTTTTCGATGCATTAACATGATCTCAATTTAGACTTTAAGTAATTTTTATTTGAGTCAATTACATTTAATTTTTTCATTTGCCAGTTATATCGACTATAAATGTTACAATTGCTAGTGAGTCATCTGGCGCTTATTAGGCGACAGGTTATTACGTGAAAAGAATTCTATGTGAAGATGGAACAACAGAACCCCATAGGAGCACATGACTGGGAATCGTTATGAGTGACTTGTGCAGAAACTAGGGGAAATATGGAACGGTAGAAGACCCCTATGCAACTGCCCTTCACTCACCCAAGAAGAGTTGAAAGCACTCGGTGCGTCAAGCTTCAATGATTTGAACGAAGCCCCTAAATATGGTATGAAGCAAATCCTTTAGCAGGTATTGGCCATTAGCAAGTTCGAGCTTAGCCAGAAACCCTCCGCCGCAACAAATAAAAAGGCTCTATCACATTGAGTATGAATATAAGGTACTATCGTTATACACCCTTAGAGTCTATGTGAGGCTCGAGCCGCCACAAAAACCAACTTACAATTAAGCTGAGATTTGATAGCATCCAGAAGATTATCGGCGAGGGAATTCACGAGAACAAGGTGTACGAGCATGCATGATTGGTAGCCAGAACAAGAGAAAAAACGAGCCGACATTTCATGGGCAAATCTTATTACTAGGCGGAGCTGGGTCGGTTTTAGACTCGATTACTACAACGCACTTTGATTCTGAGAATAAACAACAGTCAATAACGTGGAAACAACCATTCTTGCCGATATCGGAGGGATTCAAAGTCCCAAATTCTGATTATGGCATCTGTGTTTTGGGATTCGGGGGTAATTTTTATGGTCGACTGCTGTAAAAAGGAGCCACTATGCCAAACATAGGGACTGCGAGATGCCATCCAGCTAAAAGGTGTGCACCTGGTGTCTACGAGTAGAAGCGCCGTTTCACCAGGAACCCGCATACAATGCTGAGTTGCGAGCTGATAGCTCCTGCAGAAGTATTTTGGGAGAATCAAGTCAAACACGTTTCCAAGAGGAACGCTAGCGAAGGGATGGTCAAAGTTTATTATATTTCATATCGATGATCATCACTTTTGGATCGCATTCGTACATGAGGAAGAGATTTGCGACAAGTAAAAACATAAACAAAAAATTTCCAGGACAATCCAGTTCTAAATGATTCGCTTTTTCAAAATATAAATCAAAGCGAAATTTCAAAAGATGCGTCTTTAAGAGATTTTTCACAAAAAGGATTCGTTTACATATGGGAAAATAAATTTTCAACATTTTATACAATTAATTTGTATTTTATATGATACTACAATTACGATTGATTGATTTTTGAATATTTACAAATTGCATAATCTCAAAAAAGTGGAAAAGCCGATCCAATCTCACAAGCAACCTTACTCATCAATAATCACAATCAATTACTACTAAAGCTTACCGAAATAAATGAATTGAATGCATTTTGCAATTTCACAAATAAATTATTATTAATAATGAATCAATGGGGAACTTCCAATCAATTTTCAAATCACGCTTCACCGAATCTAATCAACATATTTTTTCCTTTACGAAATATCTTCTTGCAAAGAAAAATACAATGCTGAATTACCAGTTTTTCGTATCTTATTAACCGATAATCCAAAAATACCATAATCAGGTGGAACACCCATTTAACTCTTGCAAACCGATCAACATTCCATTACATAAGAGCAGCAAATACCGACAACATAATGTGATAAACACAAACTTATGATGACATTCAAATTAATTCAAATATTTGGCAAAAGATTTTGCTTGATTATATATCAAACGATGCAACATAAATCTGATTGATATGCCAATACACGTGATGATATAAAAATTTAAATGCTGATTTTTGCGAAGTTTTATTAAACGTATTGAAATGTGTGGGAAGATTTTTTGGCTCCTACTGGTGATGATGGCGATCACATGCAGACAAGAAATTTAGCAACTGCTATGGCGCTTTTATCTGCGTTTTAAATGTATTTTTAAGCGACTACTTTTATTTGGAATTTCTCTTCCTCATTCTCTTGGCGTCCCGTTCCAGTTGATGTTTCTTTTTAATTTTATCCCTCCTTATCTTATATGGTAATAATAAATTGGATGGCAATATATCAATTTTACGGATGTAAACGTCAATGGTTTATTTCAATATAATTTCGCCCGACAGGAAAGAATTTTGTGAGCCGCAAGAAAATCATATCAATCAAAAAATTGACGATGGTAGGAATTTAATTTGTAAAAAAATAAAATGTTTTGAGGAAATGGGTCAGGAGAACAATATGTTTAGATAGAAATAAATGGGGAGATAAGAGTAAGATAACCAATTGTATAAAGTTATTTATTTGTAGGTATTTTAACCGTAAATTGTCAAATTTTAAGGGTACATAAAACTATTAATAATATTCACTGCATTCATCGAGGAAATATACAGTAATTCCAAAAAGATTCGCACAAGTAAGCAATGTTCCTTCTTTCTTATTTTAGAAGTCAATAAAAAAAACCGGAAAAATTGCAAAAAATATATATATATTAAGAGCAGGACATAATAGCCTTATATATCACACAAATACAAACGTTTTCCACTTTAAAAATACCAAAAAATAGGAAATTTGCACCTCTCCTAAAGATCCGCACATAGGCTAAATTGCAAAAATAAACAAAAATTTTATAAAACTAGTAGTTTGTTGCATGTCCTTTTTGTTACACATTTTAAACGGTTTGGCATACTGGAGATGATTTTTCGGAAGTATTTTACACCAATTTTCACCTATTCTTCGCGAAGCCATTTCGCGAGCTCCCCTTAGAATAAATCGGCGTGCTATGAATTCCACGATCCAATTCATCCCAGAGGGTTTGAACAGGATTACAATTCGGTGACTGGGGAAGAGGGTGAACTGATTTGGGCAATTATACAAGGTGCGTTCCAAAATAAACGAGACTTTTGTTATAAACATTTTTTTGGTGGCGCCATCTGTAAATGAGATAGTGCGTTGGAAAGTTACATCCCTCTCTGACTTTCAGTGAAAGTTTGGTGCATTCGTTTCAGTGGAAGCGAAGTTATTGCGTCTAAAGTGACAGTATGTTTGTGTGATCGGTACATTTTAACCGATCATTTGTGGTTACGAAAGGTCTGTGCACGTTTTATTCCGCACAAATCAAGGTGTGTTCCAAAATAAACGAGACTTTTGTTCTAAACAATCCGCTCTTGTTGCTGATTTTTTGACTAGAAATCGCATTTTAACCATCAATCACTCACCATTTTCACCTGATATGGCTCCCTGTGACTTCTACCTATTCGGACAATTAAATTTGGCCATGAAAGGAAAAAGCTTTGCGTCCGTAGAGGGCATCCAAAAGGCTTGTGCGAACATCCTGAAGGACATTTCGGTCAATGACCTGAAACACTTTTTCGAAAAGCTTTTGGATCGCGTAAAACAGTGTATGGAGGTCGGAGGAGACTATTTTGAATAAATAAAGTCGAATTTATCCGAACAAAGCGACTGTCGTTTCTATTTTGGCTCAGTCTCGTTTATTTTGGAAAGCACCAAGTACAGCCGCCATTCTTGAACAATACGAGCCTTATGCTTGGGGTCATTGTCTTCGTAATATTTAAACGTATTTAAAATGCCCATTTTCACAGATTCTTTTCAAGAGGTCTAAATATCGACGGGAATCCATAATACCATCAATAAATACTAATTTGGCAACACTGTGACTAGATATTCTTCCCCAAACCATTAAACTGCCGCCCCGGGCTTCAATGTACGCCAGAGGTTCTTGGGACACAATTCGTCGTTGGGCTTGGGCCACATCATAACACGTTCATCCGAGCCAAAGATATTGAATTTACTTTCATCGGCAAAAATGACGTCATCCCAATAATCAGCATCCCTCAAAATATTCCTTAGCGAAATTCAAGCATTTTTTTTATTCATTTCGCTGATAAATGGCTTTGTGCGTGCAGCACGTCCATTATATTGAGCATTTTTCAAAACGTACTGTTCCACATCCTACTTTTTTCTAAAAGTCTGCGAAAACTTCACTCACAATTTTTGGAGCACTCAATTTAGGGTTTTTCTCGTTTTTCTGGACGATAGCGCGTTCTTCAAGCATCGTTAGAGCCTTTAGACGGCCAGGACTATGCTTCAAGTTTATTCTACCTTCCTCGTTATACTGTATTAATCGAGTAGTCTCACGAGCCAACTGCTCGAAAACCTTCCTATCTCCTACTCGGAATTTCGTAGTAGATTTTAAAAAATATGTAATTAATTTTATTTATAATCATAATTTTGTAGAATAGTTTTTCTTCTTATGATTTTATTAAATGTCATTTCATATCAATTTTCCTTTATATTAAAATTTAAATGTCTCCCTTTAATTTTATTCGTCATGAGATACTATTGACTAATTAAAATTTTAATTTCCTAACTCTAGTTAAACTTTCTTTGCTTCATGTAAATAAATTCACTTCATTTATAGTAAATCTTCTGTACTTCATTTAAATTTTGTGTACTCCATTTATTATAAATTTTCTTCAATTCAATTAAATGTTTTAAAAATTGCAAATCTGCACGTAAAATTCCGGGTTTGGGAACGCTGATGTAATACTCCCCAACGATGTATTACATCACGGAAGACAAGCGAACTGGGCTGATAGAGCTCAGCTGATGCGATTCACCGTATACACGGGATGCAGAAAGAAGAAAGACAAGTTTTTGGGACGGATCGAGAAGTGAATCGGGAAGTCTGCTTGAGATCGTGAGACAGTGTGAACGCCGCGAGAAAAGAAGGATTTGACGGGATATCTGGAAAACCGCAAGCACGGCGGACGGGTTGTGAGCCATTTCACGGATTTTATAGTTCTGGTGTTTCGTTAACGTATGCGAAAATTATTGGTGTCCCAATTCGATTATTTCGAGTAAGATTTCGCAGCAGAGTGCGGGAGCGTGAAAAATAAATATCACCCCGAGAGTGACGGATTCGTGACAGAATTTTCGTCGGGAGGATCGCGAAGTGCAAGAACAAAAACCACCGGTTTTGCGTTATTCGAGCTCGATGTTGTCTCCAACCCAACGATCGCCCGTTAGCATTCCCCTGCTCGGAAAACGTGAAAAGCCAGCGCATGGCATCCCACGATTGTGTTCTTTGTGATTGCGTTAATATCGTCGTCCAATACGCAAATCCGCGACTACCCATCATACAGTCCGTGGAACGTGATCCGATCGA
Source organism: Odontomyia ornata (assembly GCA_963969285.1). Lineage (NCBI taxonomy): Eukaryota > Metazoa > Arthropoda > Insecta > Diptera > Stratiomyidae > Odontomyia > Odontomyia ornata. The sequence continues at coordinate 108,922,280 of OZ017738.1, read as the reverse complement.
AAAATCGACGTCGGATAGAGGAGAGAAGAGTCGCGCAAAACTCCGCGGCTGCGCTAAAACCAAACCAATTCAATTCAATCGGGGCCCAGAAGTCAATACGACTTGCCATTTTCAGGAGTCGTCGTCCACCTCCCAATCATGAGTGCGTGATTCAGTTATAGAAGTCGTTCTCAGTTTTAGTAGCGGGTGGGCATATCCGTCGCGTTCTTAGCTGTTCAAAAGCATTTGGTTCTCGAAATGGTCCAGTGTGATCATGGAAATTAAATTTCTGCGAGAAGTAGAACCTTGAATTGCCCCACCAAACAACTTGATGCTGTCTCCACTTAACCTACCATAAATAATCGCATTCGACGTCTCATTCCGACGCAAACAAACTTATGTATGGATATGGCTTTCAACCGAGAGCTAAGAGTGAGCTTGAACAACATTGCTTTTGGCTATATTCGGGCACGCTCGAAACGAAACGGGCAACTTAGTAATTGAGCGGATTATATTTGCAACATGTATCTGACCTAGATTTTTCAGCAACAGCTCGTATCTAGTTCACGCTTACAGACTGACTTTACCCTCAATTTATTTGCATTTGAAGCGAATCGTGCGTGCAATGAGGAAAGAATCTCCGGTATGAATAACACTTTAGGAGTTGAATTATGACCGCGACACGGGTAGCACGGAAGGACGGCAGTTTATATGAATACTCGGAGAGTGCATAAAAATTATTGTGGATAATATATGATAAAGAGTGAATGTGATATGGTTAAAAAAAACGAAGGGAGTGCAATTCTAACTGGCAAACATATAACCCTGCAATGCTTAATTTCTCGGGAGTCGCGGATGATTATGATCGTGTTTCTACCAGTTCAGTGATAATGTTCTCTTGAAAGACTAAATTTTTCCCACAATACCTACCCACTAACGAAACGTCATCAAAGTATGATGCATTGATACCATCGGATAATATTTAGGCGCCAAATTTGCCAGCCAATGTATAGTAGAATTGCACATAACATTTTAAGGCCTCATAGTAATGGAAAGGCTTTCCATAAAGTGTGATTAAAAATAAATTTACCAGAATGTCAGACGATGCATTCAATTCGTACGATGATTTGGAGGACTTAGACTACGAGGTGAAATATGAAGAGTCTGAAGAAAAAGTAAAAGAGCTTAAGCTTGAATTAGATGAAGCCACAAAAAAAAGAATATGCTATTAGAAGAACAGAAGTCAGAACTGCAAAGTAAAATCGACAATTTGGAAAGGAGCTTCCAAATCCTACTGTTGACAGCTCGATCTGAGATCAAGCCAACAGATGCATAAATTACTGATGCACTTAAAGAGTTTTGTTGAATCAATTGTAGCTGCTGCAGCCAGTGGAATTGGTGAAACTGTTCTTCATATTGACCCCAATGATTTTTACGGGGGCACATGGGTATTCGTTAATTTAGAAGCATTCCAAACATTTATTTCCTCAATCGGTGAAAATTCCGATATTTCAAAACATTTTAATTCAACTAAGAAGGCTAGTCAATCGTGGCAAATATGAACTCCGTCAGCAACGCCTGAAAAGCCAGTCGATGATAATGTTTGGACAAAAAAGAAGGTTTTGAAGGAATTTCGACGATTTAACATCGATCTTTCTCCGAAACTTCTGTTTTCGTGCGGGAAACTTGTTAAACTTCTAATATCATCAAATATTTGCCGCTATGCTGAATTTCGTGCGGTTGATCATGTGTGCATCATAGTCAATGGACAAACGAGAAGTGTACCCTGTTCCAGGACGGACGGTTTTAATACCAAAGATTCAGCATTGATTAAGAGTGTTTTGCATCGGAAATGCGCAGGGGAGTTGGACGAGTTGTATTGTCGGCATGTTGGACATTCTTTTGATTGCACCGCAACTAATTATCCGCATCCATCATGCAAATGCAAGGAGGGCTACATTAGTAAGCTGAGAAGCGTAATATTTTTCAATGGTTTAGCCACTGCAAAAGTTAGGGCTCCATGTTGCCGATGTGTGCAGCAGCTGCATCTTTATTCTCTGCATTTCTTATGTATGACTGCCAAGATCGTTGGCTTAACTTCTTTATTAAAAATAACTTTAAAGATAGCTCATAGTTTTGTCTCTGAAGGTCTTCAAGTAGTACGAATAGTTTTTTTGCCCTCGTAAATCAATTATCACAAACAAATGACGCTATAACTTTTATAGTTCTTGTAACTTGTATTAAATGTAACACAACAAATGAAAACAAACAACGGTTATATAATCCTGATATTGCAATATTGGAACTTGATATCGGGCCAAGTCGAAAGAAAAATACCCCAATTTCAAACAAATACGTGATGGTTTCTTTTGTTTTAATTTTTTCAATGGATAGAATGAAGTTTAATTGTTACTTTCTATTGTAGTACACCTCATCAGTAATTAAACCGCGAAAGTAGAATTTAGTACATATTTTTCTTTTATATTAAAGTAGAATACAAAATAAAATCGATTATTAAACTAAACCGTCGGTCTTTCCATTCCGTCCCACCTGACCGTGTATAGGACCCACAACGATGGCAGGCTTTTCGTATCATATGGGCTAGCCATCGGGCGCGCTCCACCGTTTTTTTGCTTACCAGGGGCTCTTTCCTCGCGCATCAAGGGAAGAGCCCCTGGTCCCAGGTCCGACAAATAACCAACTTACCGATGCCTTTGACACAAATATCGGACTGAAGCAGGGAGATGGGCTGGCCTCCTTGCTATTCAATTTGGCTCTGGAGTACGTCATAAGGAAGCTACCTGCCAATGCGCGAGGTACATTACTATACAAGTCGAGCCAAGTAGTACGCTATGCAGACGACATCAACATTCTGTCACGGTCATTAACAACTGCCAAAGAACTTTTCCTGAAATTCGACAGCGAAGCAAAACTAGTAGGGCTACATATCAATGGAAATAAAACAAAGCTCATGACGCAGTCGAGGAAAAATACCCCAAATACACAAAATATCAAACTTGGCGAAAACAGTATCGAAAATGTTAGCGAATTTGTGTATTTAAGCTCCAAAATAACGAAAACGGGTAATGAAAGAGACGAAATACGTCGAAGAATACAGCTCGCAAATAAAATATTTTATTCAGTATTGACGATCTTGAAGACCAGCTGCACACACAGGAGAACAAAGCTCCAAGTATACAAATCTGTGATAAGACCTATGTTATGCTATGGGTGTGAAACATGGACACTAACCAAAGCATCCGCAAATATATTGAAGGCCTTTGGGCGACGGGTTCTGAGGCAAATAATCGTAGCGAAGCTTGACGGAGATGAATGGCGAATTCGATACAACCATGAGCTGTATGAAATTTTTGACAAACCGGAGGTATCAAGGATTGTAAGACTGCGGAAGCTGCAATGGGCTTGACACATGAATTGTATGGACGAACTACGGATATGATACAGGGTTATGTGATTTCCTTTCATAACTCTATAGCATAAATTGGTTATGTTTGTGCTTCTCATTTGAGGGAAAGTGTCATACGAAGTGCTTTTGTATGAGTTTTTCTCTCAAATGGGAAACACATGGCCACTTCTACGTTTGGATCTTGATCCGGTTGGGAGGGTGGGAGGAGGCATCATCTCCATCTGGATGCCCCACTCTCATTTATGGGCCACAAGGATCGTCGTTAATGACGCAGTCTCCACCAGTCCGTCCATTTTTGCTCCTCCCAACTTGTTCTCTTAACAAGCCATTTCAACCCTTAGTAGGTTACTTCGGCCTCGACACCAGTCGATCGACATTCGATCCCTTTAATTCGTGAATGCGAAATTTTTTTTTATTGGGTCCTTGTGCTGGGGGGAAGGAACCCGCTCCACGACACCGCAACGCTAGCCCGCCAGCGCATTTTCACGTCCCCAGACAAAGCCAATCTCGGCGGATCTTAACAATTTTTTTCCGCCGAGGCAGCAGACCATCGCTGCAATCCTTTACGGACATTTCCTATACCCATTTCACTACAATACCTCCGGAGAATATCGTAAACAGTTTTACGTTTCATGTTGAGGATCGAACATATTTCTGCCACAGATGATGTGAACTGTATATTTCATGTAGTAGTGATTGCGTGGCTTATATTATTATATACTTTTTTTTAAATTAGAAATTGAGCGTCATTACTAAACAATAAGTTGGTTAAAAATAAACTTGAAAATGGACAATCAAAGAGAGCATAGTCGGCAAATTTTATTGCAAAATGTGGCGCAAGCTCGAAACAAGCTGTGTGAATTTTATGGTCAGGACTGACTTATTGAACGCCAGTGTCAGCGTTGGTTTACTCGCTTTCGTTTCCGAAATTTTAATGTGCAAAATGTTCCACTAACTGGTCGTCTAACCACTACTGATGACGACAAAATAAAGGCGTACGTCGAAACTAACTGGCGTATGACAACTCAAGAGATAGAGGAGAAGCTCGACATATCAAATTCAACCGTCTACTTACACTTACAGCAGCTTGGGTACGTAAACAAACTGGATGCTTGGGTTCTTCGCGAATTAAAGGAAATCCACTTCACCAAACGCATTAACATATGCGGCTCTTTGCTGAATCGTAGCCAAAACGATCCAAACCCAATATTCACCAAAAGAAGATGATAATTTCTGTGTGGTGGAATTACACGGGTATAGTCTACTTTCAGCTGCTTCCATGAAACCAAACTATTGATTCGAATGTCTACTGTCGTTAACTGAAACCTAACGAAGAAATTGAAAAAAACGCCCTGAACTGGCCAATCGCAAAGGCGTGATGTTTACTCATGATAACGCCAGACCCGTCAAAAATTAATGGAGCCCAATTGGGAACTGATGCCACATCCATCCTATAGCCCTGACTTAGCACCATCAGACTAACATTTGTTTTACTCCCATCAAAACCATTTGAATGGTAAAACTTTCGATTCCGATTAGGCTGTTAAAAATTAGTTGGACCAGTTCTTCGCTTGTAAAAACCAAGGTTTCTTTGAACGTGGGATTTTTCAACTCACTGAAAGATGCCAAAAGGTCATCCAACAAACTGGTCGATATGTCATTGATTAATGTTTTTTGTTAATATAAATAAATTTACTTTGGAAAACATGAAAAAACGACATGAATTATATGACAACCCAAAAGATTAACAAATCACTCACATGCGTTAATATTGCATAAAAATGCACACGTTCGCCCAAGTTTCATCGTTGTGTGGATGTTTTTGGACGTTCTCTATAATTTTTTCCGATTTTTCGTATCACAGGTGTCCAATCGCGAGGGGGAAGGACACACATTTTTCTTGTATTTCCCCTCCCAGTGCACCCCTCGAAGCAAAAAGTGTCAAATTAAGACCTGTTTTGAAAAGTTCTCTTTTTTCAGGGGCCCCTCCCCTATATGGGGAGACACCCCTTAAATACCATATATGGGGAGACACCCCTTAAATACCTTATATGGGGAGACCCCCTTGAATACCTTATAAATTTTTTTTGTAGTTGAACTTTGAAGAGAGCATCACTTTACGCCTGCATACAAAATTTGATGTTTCTAGCTTAGGTAGTGTGCGAGAAAAAGTGCTGTGACACTCGAACGGACGGACAGACAGGATGCGATTTTAGTAGGGTTTTGTAAGATTATTGAAAACAAATGACAACTTTTTTTGTAAAGACGGTGTGGCGCTTAGCCTATTTAGTACATCGCCAGATTTAAGATATTTGTTTTCAAAAAGAGGATTCCAACTTCCTAGTTCACCAAAAACAATAAGGTCGATAATAACAAACTTTGCAAATACCGTTAAAACTGACATGATGATTGAGTTCAAAAATCTTATTAAAAAAAGAAACGCACTTTAATCTAGGCCTAATTAGGATACATGGTTCGTGTACTGTCGAACATACATCAATTTGACACAAACGCGCCTAAAAAGTTTCAGCATTAATTCTAATAGTGATATCATAGGCATGACAACTGACGGCACCAGCGTCATGGTGAAAGTTGGAAGACTAATGAGTTGCTACCAGCATCTGTGCTTTGCACATGGGTTGCAATTAGCTGTAGTTGACGTATTGTATAGAAAGAATACGGAAAGGAGGAAGAACGCCAAAACACCTCTCCTTTTGAATCAGATACAGATGACGAAGACACGAACGAAACATCTGAGGAACAAAGCGTAACAGTTAGCATTGCAATGAATCCTCGGAAGCCTTATCCTTCCAGAGCTGAGGTAATTCCTAGACACAGTGATGTACTTCAAAAGGTGCGTAGCGTGGTGAAATTATTCAAACGATCGATTACAAAATACGATATGCACCAGCAAAAGAACGTAACAGAAGATACAGGTAAAGAATTAAACCTAATATTAGACTGCCGCTGCCGCACGCGTTGGAACAGTCTTCTAGCTATGATAGAACGGTTTTTTAAGCTAAAATTATGTAACGATAAAGCTTTGATTGACATAAGATCTCAGATAAAATTTAGCGACCTAGAATGGTCGAAAATAAAAGACCTGATTGACAGTTTGCAGCCATTCAAGTTGGCTGTAGAGACTTTATGCTGAAGAGATGCGACCCTATTAACCGCTCAAGACATAATGTTAAGTACTGAATTATCTGAAGCACTGCGTGCGAGGATAAAAGAACTATTGTCAACACTGGAGAAACTGGACAACTGGCAACAACGGATGCCAGTCGTGAACGCCAGCGAAGCCGAGTTGACGTGTGTTAATTACGGAAATAAAAAAGCTAAATTGCTTGAGCTCGATTGGTTTTATTCATTACCCATTCTGCCATTCTGGCAGTTTAGAAGTGCGCTCAGTCATGTACGCGATTAAAACGAAAAAATAGATACAAGACTTGTGCCGCGAGCGTGGGCTGCCGACATCGGGAAATAAACCCGAATTAATCAAATGGTTAGTGCAATCAGATTTCACAGAAGCGAGCAGCAATCCAAGGCAGATGACCGAAGTTCAAATTGTGGAGATTCAAGAGGAAATCACCATAATGAAGCAGACGGGCGCGTGAACGCACTTAGCTGTAAAGAGAGCATGCATTCCTAGAATCAACATATCGACAAACGAGAGCATGTTTCTCTGTCCGTGACATTGAGATGTTACCAAGTTTGGACCCGAACAACCGAGACTGGATGGCAGAACAGTTTATTAAGCGCATATGCGAGTTGAAGAAGGTATACGCTTGGGACGATAAATTGGTATTGTTTGCAGCACAATCAAAACTGTGTGGATATGCAAAAATGTGGAACGACGGACAAATGCAAGTATTTAAAAGTTTCCCATAGTTTGCGAACAAACTAGTGATCGACTTTCCTACTCGAATTGACGAGGCCGATTTGCATTTAAAGTTGATTAGAACGATTCGTGCAAATTCGGAAAGTTTGGACAAATACTTTTATAATATGACAGAAATTGGGCGACGGGGGGAAGTGTCAGACGCAGCAATCATAAAGTTTATCCAACGAGGCTTTAGTCATCCAGCACTGCAAAATGCTCTTGCGGGAAGTGAATTCGTAGAACTACAAGAATTTGACATGGCGATTAGCCGCTTCGAGGATAATTTTGTGCCGGCTATAGATCCGCATCAGATGCGTGCATCACGTAGTGAATTTGTGCCGCTACTCGACCAGTCGGTACGAGTGTCGAATACTAGGCCAGTCGGAATACGCGCAACCGGACCGACATGTTTCAATTGCCATCGGCGAGGTCATTTGGCAACGACGTCCGCGTTGCGATCAGTGCCGTCGTACGCGACATAAAACAAGCAAATGCCTCGACAGAGCTCAACTACTGAGAGGATCTACACCACAGCAGTCAGATGTCGTATTGCAAATACAGGAGGAGGAAAATTTAGCAATTGTTTCTGGACCGCTTTTGCCGCCGAAAAAAATAACTGTTAAGTTAAGTTAAAGTGTATTCGCAAAAGTAGACTCAGGAAGCTCACGTTCATTATTAGCTCGATCCGTTGCTGATGCCATTGGGCTAGTTGAATCGACTGAAATCGAATTTTCTGGCTTCGGTGGAGGGGAATATCACTCTACGGGAAAAATCATTGGAATTGGAGTTTGTAAAATCGAAGACAAAAAGTACATGAACGAGGGCGAGTATCGCAAGTAAGATGAACTATTATGCGAATTCAAAGATTGTTTCGCCGAGAATCTATCGGAGATTGGGAAGTGTAAACTGGGACAGCTGAAAATCAGGTTAATATCAGACAAACCCATTTACCACAGACCTCATCACATTGCTTTTGCGGAAAGACCTGAGGTCACAAAAATTATAGACGAATTATTGGAAACAAATATTATTCAGCCGAGTGGATCGTTGTATGCTTCTCCGGTGGTACTTATGAAAAAACATCAGATTTGAAAGATAGACTTTGTGTGGACTACCGAGAATTAAATAACATTACGGTGAAACGTCCCTTCTTGATGCCTGTAGTGGATGAGCTGCTAGCACAACTTGCAGATGCCGAGTTGTTCACAACTCTGGATCTGCTATCCAGATACTACCAAATCGAAGTCGAGCCAGAGTCACGAAAATGTACTGCCTTTATTACGCACGATGGGCATTTTGAGTTTCTAAGAATGCCATTCGGAGTTGTAAAGGGACCAGCTGTGTTCCAGGAACTAATGAAAAAAATTGTGCGTATGTCATTACATTTCTCGACTACTTAATGATCAAAAGCAAAAATTTCGCCGAAGGCATGGAAATGCTGCGGAAGGTACTCGAAGTGATTCGAGCAGTCGGAATTACTCTTTGCCTCCAAAATACAGATTTTTGGAAAGTGAGATTAACTTTTTGGGCCACCGAGTTAACGCCAGCAGTATAGCACCTGGGGAGATAAAAGTAGCAGCCGAAAATGATAACGATATTCGAAGATTTTTAGGGTTAACCGGATTTTTTCGGAAGTATATTGAAAAATTTGCTGAAATAGCACGACCAACCACCCACTGAAGAAAACTGCAACTTTCCTATGGGATGCTGATCAAGATACCGCATTTAGCCGTCTGAAGGAGATGTAATCCAACGATCCTATTCTGTGCTTGTACGATCAGACGAAACGCCATTAGATCCATACAGATGCGAATTCCAAAGGGCTGGCCGGGGTATTGTTCCAGGAAGAATTTTCGGGTGAGATTAAACCGGTTTGCTACTGTAGCCGTTGTTGTATAATAAAAAACCGGACTGAGCCTGCCCCGCGCCGTCAAAGTGTCTGCTAACCGGTACCTGGTGCCGTAGTGGTGGTGAAGGTCTAGGTACAGGGAACCGGGCTGCAGCAGTTGTCTCCAAGCGCTTGGAGAGATAGCATCGAGCGAGAGCGAAGTGCGTGTTCAGTTACGTCGTCGGAGTGAAAATGGAGCGTACGATCGAGCAACCGAACCTGAGTTTTTTAACCACATTATTACAGGAGACGAGACGTGGGTTTTCGAATACGATCCTGGGACAAAGCGGCAGAGTTCGGAGTGGCACACACCGGCGTCACCACGACCGAAAAAAGCGCGCATGAGCAAATCGAAGGTGAAGTCGATGATCATTGCTTTCTTTGACGTGAAAGGCATTGTTCACAAAGAATTTGTGCCACCCGGCCAAACTGTAAACGGCCAGTACTACAGAGAGGTGCTCCGCCGACTAACCGCCCGGGTTCGCCGAGTACGTACGGGGATTGCCGATTCGTGGATCCTCCATCACGACAATGCTCCATCGCACACCTGCCTGCTCGTCACCGAGCAGTTGGCCAAACAGTCGAGGGCAACGTTGCCACAGCCTCCTTACAGCCCGGATATGGCACCAGCGGACTTTTTTCTGTTCCCCAAGATCAAGAGTAACCTTAAGGGGACGCGATTCGGGACTCTGGAAAACGTTCAACGTGCTACGACGAGGGCTCTAGACAGCATCGAGGTTGCCGACTTCCAGGGAGCGTTCTGATTGGGAAATCCGGTATCAGCATGTTATCGACTCCAATGGGGACTACTTTGAAGATTTCTAAAGAAAAATTGTACATATTTTGCCAATAAAAAATTTCCTGAGGTCAGTCCGGTTACTTATTATTCTGACCCTGTATGCTTTCGCCTGCAGTAGTTTATACTTCAACCAACCTGAATTTTACTTTGCATAAAGAAAATAACGTTAAGCCAAAGTCGATCTATTTTTTTTTTCTTGTATGTTTCATCTAGTTCTTGACATTTTAAATTCAATATCGCAAACAAAAAGTTTCAAATATTTCCCAAAAATTGTTTCAGTAACCGCGAAATTGTTCAAGCTATTTTTCTTGGTTACAATAATAAAATATCCTAACAATAAATCTCAACGCCAAGGTTCCGATTGCGATTGATGAGCGATGGATTATTATTATTATTAATAATAAAATTATTATCAATAATAAAATTGCAAATTACACGCGATGGGGGAATTTATTCTTGTGTATTTTTCTTTCTCATTTCTTGAAGCACTTCTAGCAAAGAAACTTTGATGTACATTTTAGGGTTGACGGTCGTTCGTTATTGCGAAGAAACATCAACTCATTTAATTAGTAATAAATGTCGCAAAAAATATGTCAAAACTTTTTGAATGATATACAAAATAAAATATCCGAACTAACAAGTCAAGCTGTTAAATAAAAAGGACAAAAATAAGAAGACTATTTAAGGTTCTTGCAAAAAAGATCTCAGCATTTCAAATGCTATTAGAGGTCAATTTAGAAACAAAAGTTGAGTTGAATATAAAAGTTAAACTGCATTAATGTCAGTTAAAAATTACTCAAAGTCAATCTTCCTGCATCAACAATTTCAGTTACTTCCAACCAGATATGCAAATGAAGATTGAGATTAAAATAAAGCATGTCAAACGATTTAACATCGTGACTAATGAGTCAAACAAAAAACGGTACGTTGGTTTCTAATGGGGAGCTATTTATATGTATGTGCATTTAAACAGTGATATGCAATCTTTCAGAACGATTGAAATCACAAATTTATATCTTCCTGATAGAAGTATTTTTTTTAAATGTCTTGACTATTGAATTGGCGGGAAACCACTTTTTTAAGAGTATTACAAGAGCAAAAAGCAGTGCTGCCTTTATCACCTTATAGGCCTATAATGCGATTTTTTTAGAGATTGTATTAAGCAACTGCAGGATTAATTTCTTAGGAAATTGTTCTAAGACATATAATTATTTTACAAGAACAAATATTGAATGATTCTACGTAAAAATGTTGCTGGCGACTCTTCAACCCATTTCTATAATGTATCGAGAATCATTTTTGAGTAGGATGCATTTCCACTTATACGGGTGTCTGAAATCTGTGTATTTGTTAAATTTATTGACAGCTTCGATATTAAGTACTGGAGGAAGAAATATTCGGAATTCGCTTTTTTACAGACAATCATTTTTAGTTTCAAAATATCGAATGCATGATTTTTTTATGTAATCGATAAAAATTAAGTCAATGATAACGTTTCGTCACTTCATCATTTATTCTAATTCTTTTTATACAGTGCTTCATGCTCGAACAAATTTTGTTGGATTGGGACCACCATAAGAGATCAAAACGATTGTTTTTCGACCGACAGCGGTAAGCTAAGATCCATCATCCATCACGATCTATCAAAACACCACTTTTGAATTGTTTAATCATTTCGAATCTTTTTTCTGTTGCAATCAAATTATTCAGTGCCAACGCGATCTTTCCTGCTACTAAAGTCCAAAGATGTCTCAAACTTATCATACTAGTAAATGACATGAAATTTCAACGCTACTCGTATATCGACAGAGCTGCTATATTTTCTGGGAAAGCAACCGATTCTAGACGTGCCTTACGGAATTCTGCGGTAATTGAACTAGAGCCATGATTGATTTAAGGCACGATGGATTTGAATAGCGGGCGAGACGAATCAAGCGGCCGAGGGTCCGACTAAGACTGTAGCACTGTCAAGAAGGAAATTTGGAATAAATAAATTATATTAAAAATAAATTATCAATTAAGAAGTTCCATTATAAGTGGTATAGTACGCTTTGTTATAATTGAGCCTTTTAACATTGGGTATGCGGATTATGCTTAGAGGCTACCTCCTTAAAATCTGTTGCCAAGAAACGGAACAGGAAGCCTTATATTTCAGTAGACTACTTTAGGCTCCATTCTGATTTCCCACTTTTTATGCACTGAAGCAGGTCTGCGGTCGTGTTTTCAAACTTATTACATCATAAGTTGAATTTTTTGTCTCATGGGCCATCTATAATCTATTGAAAGATGCGCCATAAACTTCTAATATGCAACCGTAACAACATTTGCCCATACCCATCAAATGATGATGAAATAACTTTATTGGTTATTTATAATTATTCATTTCTACTATGATTGTAAGTTTTAGATGAGCTGATTTTGATTGTTTTGTTGTGTGGAACTTCGAGTAATTAATTTAAGGAAAAAAATAGTACAAAAAACTTTACATGAAATTAAATTAGTTAAACTACGAGATGACTTAATTACTACCTTAACTTACCTACCTAACTGCAGGGGGAATGCTGGCCGACAGGAATAGTCTTGGAGGCTAGGATTCTTTGGGGAGTTCCGCCCCCACGTACCAAAGGAAATTTCCGCAGGGGGACTGCCGGTCGACATGAGCACTTTTAGAGGCTAGCATTCTTTGGGAAGCGCCGCTCCCACGGACCAGAGGATATGGGGGGCGCCGTGAGGTTCCCTGCTGGGATGACAGGTAACGACCCTGATTGGATCTGGACTACGCTTTGGACAACGAACTGGAATCGATGCTTTGGGCTGCACGGTAGCGCCGAGATGACATTCCTGTGTGAACGGCTCCAATTCAACTATCATACCGTCTCCGTCCCGGTTAAACTGAAGCAACAAAAACCTAATAAAAAAAAAACCAAAAAAAAAATAAAAAATAATAACAACGACGACGCAACGAGCAGTTGCAGCGACGATGTTAACAGTACATCGAGAGCGTTACTAACCATGACAAAAACGACGAATAACACAATGACATTAAAGACGGACGAAAAACGGAGATTAGCAGACAGTCTGGTTCAGACTGAGATTCCTGCGGCGTTCGGGCTCTGCAAAAAAATTATGCGAACGCCAGAGCGTCCCATTAAGGAAAAGCGGGAAATTCTGCAGGACGCTTCAGGTGTTTGAGCGGTGGAAGATAAGATAAAGAACATCGAAAATTCGATGGTCACTGCTGCGATCGTTACCGAAGCGACCGATGCAAGGGTCGCAAATCCCGACATAGTAAAGAAACATCCTCCAACGAGGAGATCATGGCACGAAAAGCAACGAGTGGCAACCTAAGTTGCAAGGGCAACGTGCTTCAACGCTAAAGCAGTCGAATGGGGCATGCCTCAAACAGATCCACGGGGAAAACGAATCCTGGAAATGGTAGCCTGGACGGCGCTCGTCGTACTAAATACCGGAAACACGCTGACCTTCCGCCGTATTGGCTGTGAGGGAATCATACCGGACGTGACATTCGCCTCGGAGTCCTTAGTACGAAGGATACACAACTGGAAAGTATTAGAGGACTAGTCAGCCAGTGATCATCAGTGCATTCTGCTTGAGATCAGTGATGTTTTCTCCCGGCGTCCGTGCTCTCGGCTTTCGTGGTGAACTCAACTATGAGCATCATTACGACTGATTGCTGCTTTTCTATGCCCCTTCGAAAACCCCGGCACGGCAAGCCTCCAGTGTACTGGTGATCAACTGAAATCGCTGAAAAACGAAGAGAGTGTCACATGCTTCGGCGTGTGGCTCAACGGGCGTGTGGCTCAACGGGCGTGGAACCGTGACGAGGCATGCATATAAGTCGGCCAGGAAATGCCTTCGCAAATTGATTAACAATAGCAAGGCTCCCTGCTGGCAAGACCTAGTGGACAATGTGAACGAGGATCCGTAGGGCCTTGGTTAAAAGCTGCGTACATAATGCGGAAATGATGGATGAGGTAGTGCGGGAAGTCTTCTCCGCCCATCCCGTCCGTGTTGACGCTGTTCATGATGAAACAGCAGTCGAGTGTCCACTCTTCACACAGCCGGAACTGGGGGAGGCAGCCCTTTCACTGAAAGGCTCCAGATCCAGATGGTATTCCGGCTGAGGTGCTGCGGCTTGTCTATCACCATTGTCCTGACTTGCTGCTCAGCACATTCAACGCTTGCCAACGGGACGGGGTTTTCCCGTACGATAGAAGGTATCAAGAGTCGTGCTGATCAGCAAGGGGAAGGGAAATCCCGAATCGCCGTCTGCATACCGCCCGTTATGTATGCTAGACACTGCTAGGAAAGTGCTAGAGGAATTCATCAAGGGAAGACTCACTGACGCGATTCATGCTGCTGGGGACTTATCTCCTCGGCAGAACGGCTTTAGAGCAGGACGTTCTACTATTGATACGATTGCAGAGGTGATGGGCGCGGTCCAAGGGGCAGAGGCATATAGTCGCATAAAGCCACGGATCGTCCTGTTGGTGACACTCGAAGTCAGGAACGCCTTCAACTCCGCTAGATGGGTGGATATTCTGGATACGCTGGAAAACCCTTTTCAGGTTCCAGAACATCTAATGCGGCTTTTGAGGGACTACCTAAAGAACCGAAGCCTGCTCTACGACACGACCCAGGGCCAACGAAGGATGGAAATTACATCGGATGTTGCCCAGGGATTTACACTTGGTGCGGACCCGTGGAACGGGTTTACGACGGGCTACTGAGACTGGAGATGACATATGAGTCGTGCTTGATCGGCTATGCGGATGATGTTGCAACTCTGGTCGCTGGATGCACCCTTTGGCAAGCGCAACTTATGCTAGGTATGCTTATACACCGAGTGAGAGTACTCGCGGGTTCAGTTTAGCACTGGAAAAAACCGAAGTGGTCATCTTGACAAAAAAGGGAATCCCTTGAGTAAGGATGATCAGTATTGGAGACATACAAATTGAATCGAAACCAGCGGTGAAGTTTCTGGGGCTACTGTACGACTCGAAGATGAATTTCTCTGAGCAAATCAGGGCAACGGCTGGGAAGGCTGCTTCGGGAGTATCGGCTCTGAGTCGACTTATGGCCAACGTAGCCCATCAAGAAGACGCCTCTTGATGAGTGCTGTAGTGTCATGCACAGGTACAGAGAAGAGGAGGATTGCATCTTCATATCCAACAGTCTCTGATTCGGCGGTGAAAGCCATTGCAGGGGTGATACCTGTCGGCCTCCTTGCTATTTACCTGCGTCAAAACGAGGCTGAGAGGTAGATGGTTATCCGCGAGGAGAGACAGCGCTTACTGAAGGATTGGCAGCAGTCTTGGGTGAATTGCACGAAGGAAAGGTGGACTGCGTGCCTCATCCCGGATGTGAGACCGTGGCTAAATCGAAGACATGCTGAGAATGACTTCTATCTGATCCAGCTTTTGAGCGGGCATGGGTGTTTTCAGTCTTACCTGCACAAGCTTGGTAATTCATGGTTCCCCGATTGTCGGCTTTGCCCAGGAATGCCTGCCACACATTTTTTGCGTGTGGAAAATGGGACAAGCTGCGAAGGGACCCTACAGGGAGACGGGAGAGCTCATCCCGGATAATATAGTGGCGGTGATGCTCGAATCGGCTGAGAAATGGAACCAGGTGGCACATTATGTTCGGGCAGTTGTAATGATTTTATTTCGCGCACGAACGTCGAGATTTCCCGAAGGGAATCTGAAGCAACCTCTCATCGGTTCTAGACGTGAAATCTGAGTCATGCCAACGAATGGTTCCCAATCGATCAACCAGTCCCGTGCACTCGTAATCCATTTTGCTTGTCGGCCACATAGTTCGGAGAGGATTTCGCGTCGGGATCGGTACGCGGTACCATAGTTTATTTTGATGTTTTTTTTTATAAGAGAAGTTTATTTTGAAGTTTGTATTAGAGTAGTATATTTTTCGGTACCACGTGGGGAAAAAACAAGAAATTTCGGGAACGCGGAATTAGATCAAGATTTTTATGTTGTTGTCTGACTGCATTGAAGGTAAACACGGAATAAAGTAGAGATAGGTTTCTTTTCCATATGGTTGTATTTTAGACGCGTTTAAAACGGGCACGTAATGATGGCTGAATTAATGTAATCGAGCGTAATCCATTTAAAAGACCTGCGACCGAAATCCTCTCCGAACTAACTGGCCGACAAGCAGCCACCGCGAAATGGATTACGAGTGCACGGGCTGGTTGACCGATTGGGTACCATTCGTTGGGACGACTCAAACTGCACGTCTAGAACCGATGAGAGGTCGGTTCAGATTTCCTTCGGGAAATCTCGATGTTCATGTGCGAAGTAAAATCATTACACAGTCCTAAACGATAAAAGGGACTCACAGCAGCCTGGGGCGTTGAGGCTGGGGGACCGTTTATCTAGCACTTCCTCCTCCCCCTCCCGCTAGAAGAGGGATCCCCCAGCATGAAAGGGCCTCACGGCGTAACAAAACGAGACCTGGCCCGAACTAATGTGTCAAACGGTTCCAGGCTAGGTTCTCAGGTTGAAAGGGGAGGTGTTTAGTGGGTATTCCAGTCGCCTTCTTGCGAGCATGGGAGTCCCACACTCTGTGCGTAAATGGGTATTCACCTCCCTACCAGAAAAAAAAGCCACATTTATATGCTCGGGGTAATATAGTATTGGTTCCAATTATATTTAGCTACATGCTTTTATTACCGGTGACAACTTTATGCTTTAAGGACCGGGGACGTCCTAACTGAATCTGACGTTGTGGAATCGTAGCTTCTTCCTAATGAAACATTAGTTTGTTTTCGACTAGCAGTACAGGTTCATCCAATATATGGAAATAATTATACGGGAAGGCTGTAATCATGTATGAATATGCATATGATTATCCTGTATATGACGCCAATTGGAGGATATGGACGATTACGCTAGTTTCGGTTTGGAGGGTCATTGAAGTTGCCGGTTAATAATGTTAGTTTCAGCTAGGATGTCAATTGGTGTTCCTGGCCTGCAATGGAGCAAAGGGTTTTTTTTTTCTCTTGAACCTTTATAGTCCAATCCATCCAAGGATGAATCTTGTTCAAACGTGTCTTCCAATGGAAATAGGGATTTGAAATGTAAAATATCGAAAATATTGAATATGTTTTTGAGGAATTCGCTAGAAATCGTGCGACTCTATAGAACTTTCAAACTAACCAAACCTCATCTGAAAGGCCTTGAGTTGTAAACATTTCTGGCACCGATTCTAAAAAGTAGTTTAAAATTATTTAGAAAATTTAAAGCCAAGGTTCTTTTCTATAGGTCTAATATGTATTTCCATAAAATATTGCCGAGTTTTCAACAAACTTGTAACCGTAATTTTGAACTTTCCGACAGGTAATTTTCGTAGTTTAGTCGGGCAAGTCCTCAATCTCAGCACAAAATACGCATGAACTACCCTCATAACGATATATTGATATTGCAACTACGTCAACACTCATATTTATACTTCTCATACCTACGACGCATTTGGTCTTTGTTCGGTCAATATTTTACATTTTAAATAATTCATAATTCGTTTAAACTTTATACGAAATCTACCAGATACGTTGCTAGCTTTTTTTCTACCCGTCCTCTACGAACTGGATTTTTTCCACTTCGGATTGCATTGAAAAGAGAAACATTCAAATGTGATTTTTTTGCGTTCGTGCAACATCAGAACGAGAGTAAAAAAAAGAAGAAAATGTCATTTCTAAAGCGAAAAGTTTGTCCTTCACAATAATTTTTTCTCTAATGTGTGTAACTCACATTTTGCCATTCTATGTGCGAGTTTGCTATTTGTAAAATGGGACGTTGAAAAAGCTATTTTATATCTCTTTTCACGCAGTCAAATGCACAAGTACTCACTTACAGATAATCTTAACGTCCTTTGTGGGATTTCAGTTGCAAACATTGGTCGTACAAAATACACGTAATACATTTATATATATGTCAATCTTCCTCTCTATATATGTATGAGGATCGTATAGGGTGTACGACTGTAATATGGCTCTTACGAATGGATGAACAGCACCAACCCCTCGATATCCATGTGTGCGAGTCCATATAACGTTTATTGTGTGGCACAATTAAATAATGTTATTAAAGTGATTTGGATTAAATGGTTTTACATATTATTGTGATATGATTTTCAACACTTGGATAAGTCTGTTTTTTATCAAGTGGCTGAGATTAAAGAGAATCGTGAACTTTACAGAAAGCTGAGGCAGTAAAAGGAAGGCTGCATAGTTAAGCTTTAAAAGGATATTTCGAATGAACGATATTCAATAATTCTCAACAATCTTAGGACTTCCAAGTTCTCCCTTTGTCCGGCAAGAAAATTGAGAAGATTCAATTATCCAGTTTTAAATTTCATTTTCTTTTTTATATGTTACTCTGGTTTCTTCGAAAGCAAATCAATATCGTTCTTAAGCAATTTGAATATTAATTGCGACAACCTAAAAGACTTCTTGCTTTCATCATATTACGTTTTCGGCGAATGTTTGAATAATTTCTTGCAAGAAATTACTGAATGATGAGAGAAAGAATGCTAAATTTGTCTTTGAAAAGATTTAGAGCACGTGCTGTTTATGCATATAGGGTAGGCAGCAGTATACTCACCATAAGTTTTGTGACTAACTAATGTAAGTTGACATTTTTTAAGTAATCGTAAGAAAAATTTTTTTACATACGTTTAGCGCATGAATTGAGTGAAATTTTTAATTAAGTCGTTTCATATTTGTTTGGAAGCAGCCACCATTTGGTATTTTCTCCGTTGATTACCGAAGTTGAACTTGATATTAAAAATTTAAATGATATAAAGCGTTTTCCATTAAGGACAACAATTTTATCTATAAATAAAACAGAAATATATGAGGTTTTGGTCATATTACCACCACGAGCCTGTTTACAGTGGTCGATTCTTTGGACCCAATTTTTCCCCATTCTGGCACACATTTCGACCAGAAGGTTGGCAATTTCATTTTGGATGTTGTCTTTGAGCTCGTGTAAAGTTGCTGGCTTGTTGGCATAGACCAGTGACTTGATATAGCCCCATAAAAAGAAATCCTATGTCATTACTTGTGGATAAGTTGAACCAAACGCGAACAATAATCGATAACCTAGTTAATGGGTTCCATTTGCTGCGCCGCCAGCTGGACTCAGCGCGTGATGAATTATCGCTTCTTAGCCAACAACCCAGAGTTGATCTGCTTGCTTCATTGACTTCCAATGCAAACTTTGCTGGCCCCTCAAGTGCTGCCAACACGTTTGCAAGTAATTTGAAACCGACCATTACAACAAGAAGCAGGCGTGCGTTTCAATCTAATGGTTCAACCCCTGGAGCATCATCGCCATCTCGAAATCAACACTGAAACCTTAAGTTCGTCTAGAGTTTTAGCGAATGATACCTCAATTAAAACTGGCGACACACTGCGTGCTATTTCGCTCCCCTTAGACATCTTTTATCTAGATTGGACTAAAACACACTGGTTGAAGACATCATCGATTATATTAAGTTCAAATTGAATTTTATCCCAGATTTCCTCCTGTGTACGAAGCTTACTTCAGACGGGAAGATGAACCGTTTAATTGCTACTTATAAAATCACAGTTCAAGCCAATCTCAATTGCCTGCTGGAAATAGAATTTCGGCTTCCTATAGTACTGGTAAAACAGTTTTCTGCCAATCAGAAGCGAAATAACTCTGTGTCCTTTCGTAACAGGAGGAAAAAGGAATAAGCTTCGCACCTCTTTACATCGTAAACCTTGTGTAATTTCTACTTTGTCCTATTATTATCAAAATGTCCGAGGTTTGAGGACCAAGACATCTGAACTTCGTATCTCTTCCATTATATATCCGCATCAAACCATCTGTCTGAGACATGGCTAACAAATGGTATTTACAACAGTGAACTCCTTCCCAAACATCTGATTTTCCGCAGAGATAGAGATCGTGTATCCATTGGCATTGGTGTCCTTGTAGGTGTACATGCCTCTCTAACTAGCAATTCCTGTGAAAATTTTATACCTTCGCTACCAGAGGAGTGTATTATTGGGCGAGTCTCGCTTTCTGATGCTCTCTCACTTCTCGTTTAGTATGTCTACATCCCATGTAGCAGCTCTGCTATGGTGTATGAACGTTTCTTTGCGGAATCCTCCAGCTATTTCTTTACTCACTTCCCATCTTCCCCTGTTTTGCTCTGAAGGGACTTCAACTTTTCTTCCATTATTTGGGATGGTGAGAATGTTTCCGTACTGTCCGGAGGTAATTTGTCGCTTGCCCTTTCCTCGTTTCTCTCCGTATGCCCCTTCATCCAATTCAATACTAGTGTAAATTCCAATAATAAATTCTTGACCTTGTTTTTTCCAATTTGCTAGCCTCTTATTTTGTTGCATCCACCTCACTCTCACCCTTCTTTAATCCAGATCCTCACCATCTACCTCTCTTCATGGAGCTTTCTATCACCTCTTCACTTTCTCCTAAAAATATGTATATCACCTTGCAGCTATAAATTTTTAAAGGCGGATCTATGCAGGATAGATTCTAGTATCAACGCAGTTAACTGGTATTTTTTCTTCAGTAACCTTAACCTTGAAGAATGCGTTGATAAGTTCTATCTGTTTCTCTCGTCCTTAGTTACTCAATTCACCTCTTTGTTTCCCCCAAGAAGACCTTAAGATGCTCCTTGGTTCAACTCAGATGTTGCCAAAGCCATTAAGGTGAAGGATGCATCCCGGAGAAAATTTCTCTCCAGTGGCCTCCCTAACGACCCTGCCGTATACAAGCAGAGACGTGCTAAGGCTTAGAAAATTGCGAAGCTTGCTCTTCGTGGCTACGTCAACCATAAGTTGCACTTGAATACAATCAAACTCGCGCTTTCTGGTCTTATGTTGAATCTTTAAAGAGTTCTCATCATATACCAGTTAGTTTCAGCTACGATAGCATTACGTCATCTTCCCCTTAGCTCTTTGCATCTTTCTTTCCTTCCTTTTTCCGCATTTCAAATGATTCTCCTTCTTTCTATCCTTCTTCTCTCCCGCGATTCGTACCAATGCCTTGTCGGTTGAACTGCTCTTAAGGAGTATTGATACGATGGTGGCTCAGACGGCATTCTAAACTTCCTTGCAAAATCACTATCCTCGTCTCTCTGTGTTCTTCTTTCAATTATTTATAATTTGAGCTTAGCTACTGGGAAAATTACCCATATACTTCCTATCTTCAGATCTGGGAATCGCGATTCCGTTTGCAACTATCATCCTATATCTCTCCTTCCCTGTTTTGGGTAAGTCCTTGAAAAGATAGTTCTCGATACTCTTTCCCATTATACTTCTATCCTTAGCAGAGCAACAACATGGTTTTGCCAGAGGTAGATCTTTTCTCATTAACTTACTTTCTTTTACCCACTACATTGCTGCTGCCCTTGACCGTCAGCAACAAATAGAGGTTATTTACACGGATTTCTCTAAAGCGTTTGATTCTGTAGATCACTAACTTTTATTTCAGAAACTTAAAGAATTCAAAATTCCCGATTTTCTGTACTCCTGACTTCTATCCTATGTTTGGGATCGCCGTTGTCTCGTCACTGTTAACTCCTGCTTCTCCTCTACGTTTTGTCGCAGTTCGGGTGTTCATTTTGTTCAATCACTATCTGAAACAAGGAGCTTTGATCTTTACTCATACCACTTTTAAGCACACAATTGATTTATTTTACCAGAAAAACTCTCACAATTTGATCAAAACTCAGCCTCATTATTTTTTGAGTGACAAGTTGTTGGCGAGTTCTTAAAGACGCACACCACCATTTAGTATGTGATGGCTAAAGCGTTATGCGTAAACAACTCACTATACAGTTTTCGATTTCCCTCATATACACAAAATGATCATAGATTTTCAATTTTACAAACCCAAATAAATGTACTATTGTAAGAACCAAAATAAAAACATTTTAACATTATACAAAGTAACTTAAAAATCAACCGCTCACAGTGACAAGATACATTCAAGTCCTGATGCAATAGTTATTTAGTAAGCACACAAATTTACTAACTAGTCTTTTTAGAACTCCATTCCTAACATATAATTTTACCGATTACCCATTTAGCCGGTGGAACCATATCTTCTCTAATAACTACAACATCATTTACATTACCTTCAGAAATTTTCCTAGTCCATTTGTAGCGTTGATTTAAGTTAACCAAATATTCTTTTGACCACCTTTTCCAAAAATCGCAAATAATTTTTTTGACATAATTTCCATCTCTCTGAAATGTTACAAGGTTGATGACAATATTTCTCATCAGATACATTTATCAATGGCTCACCAACCAAAAAATAGCCTGGTGACAATCGAAGAGGGTCATCTGGATCGTCACTCAAAACCGAAATAGGACGCGAACTTAAACACGCTTCTATCTGGATCAAAACCGTTGTCAACTCCTCAAACGTAAGCGTACTATATCCACTATGACCTTTTTAGATGATTCCTCACACTGCGCACTCCTGCCTCCCACAAACCACCAAAGTTTGGCGCATGGGGAGTGTTGAAGTGACAGTTGGTTGATTCGAGTGTCAAAAGTTGCACCACTACATCGGGCCATCTAGAAATAGCAAGTTTTAACAACTCCAACAACTGTTTATTGGACCCAACAAAGTTTGTCCCATTGTCGCTCTTTAGGCCCTGGAACTGTCCGCGACGTGAAGTAAACGTTGCAATAAACCCCTTGGCTGAGAGATCAAATACAGCCTCTAAATGCACCGCGTGTGTCACCATACATACAAAAAGGGAAATATACCCTTTGTATGATTTGGAACCTCTACCAGGAGAAAACCTAGCATTGAATGGTCCAACATAATCTACGCCAGTTGATTTAAAAGGTTTGCTGGGCTTTAATCTGGCTTCTGGGATCTGCCCCATTAGTTGTATCCTGTTCGCTGACGAGTATCTTCGGCAAGTAACGCATGCTCTAATATATTTTTAACCTAGATCCTTACTCTCAATATAAAGTATGTTTGGCAAATATGATTCAACATAATTTATGGCACTCCATAGAGTCTTGTTATGGACATCGAATATTATTAAGCGAGTGAGATTATCCTTATCTGGCAATATTATTGGATGCTTCTACTCGTAATTCAGTTCGGATCTTTGGATGCGTCCGCCTACCCTCAGTAAACTATCAGCGTCTAATATTGGACATAAAGTGTGTAACGTACTTCTTTTTAAAACACTACCGTGACACTTGATGTGTTCTATTTCCTCAGTAAAATGTCTGCCTTGAACCTAATACTAGTAGTTTTACCACCGTATAGTTTATCTCTTCAACCATAATAACCATCGACCTTTTAGAACGTTCATCTTTTGATTGTTTAAAATCACGAAATTTTCTGCAATAGGATCCAAATCTAAGCATTCGAGTAAGTGACGAGAATCGCTCTATGAATTCTGTGCTATTGTCTTCATTGAATCTTGCTGCAAGACACATTTTCTCGGTTTTCTTTTCTTCTAACACCGTTGTAAAATCTCCTTTGCTATACTTGATCTCTTTTTCTTTTAACCATTGAGGCCCTTTCTTCCATAGATTTAGAACTATCAGTTCCGATGCTTTTATAACTCTGGGGGCACAATCCGCTGAATTTTCTTCAGGTCGGGTATGCGACCATTGACTATTGTCCATGATGGTAAGCATTTCTGAAATTCTATTCGCAATAAATGTCTTCCACATGCTGTGGTGAGTACTTAACCGTCCGAGAACAACCGATGAGTTTGTCCACGCATGTATATTTTCTTTGGCTATGTCTAGCAGTCGTGGCACATCTAAAAGAAGTTTAGCTAGCAACACCGCTCCACACAACTCTAAGCGCGAGACAGACACTTGTTTAACAAGCGCGACCTTGGTCTTTGATGCAATAAAACTCATCTGTACTTCACCTTGCTCGTCTATAGTTCGCAAATAGATAACCGCTGCATACGCCTTATTCGACGCATCGCAAGACTCTTGTAATTCAGTATAAATATCAGATTTGCAACGTCCAGTCCATCGGGCTATAGAAAAACTAGAAATAAAATGTAATTCTTCTCTGTAGATAATCCAGTCATTTAGTAATCGTTCTGTTAGCTCTTGATCTCACTCGATTCCGGACAGCCAAAGTCTTTGTATGAATATTTTCGCTGTTATGATTGTTGGAGCTACCAAGCCCAGTGGGTCGAACAACCGTGCTATATCGGAAACCACCTTACGTTTTGTTACAGGTGTCTCTTTTTGAAAGGTAAATCCACCTAACTTCATTAGTTTAATTGCTCAAATATTTCGATTGCTTCTTTCTCTGTTTCCGCTCCTGTCATTAAATCATCCATATATAAATCCTGTTTTATTAGTTTTGCCGCCATAGGGAATTGTGTCTTAACAGTCTCTGCTAACTTGTGTAGTGATTTTACCGCTAAATACAGGGTAGTGGTGGTGGGGGTCTAGGTAAAGGGAACCGGGCTGCAGCAGTTGCCTCCAAGCGCTTGGAGAGATAGCAGCGGGCGAGAGCGGAGTGCGTGTTCAGTTACGTCGTCGGAGTGAAAATGGAGCGTACGATCGAGCAACGTGTTAGCATCAAATTTTGTGTCAAACTCAAGAAAACGGCCACGGAAACTCTTCAAATGATGCAAGAGGCTTACGGTGAGGATGCTCTGTCCAAAACTCAAGTGTTTCAGTGGCACAGAAATTTCCGGGAGGGCCGCGATGACGCCCATGACAAACAGCGCGTCGGTCCTCCATCAACGAATCACACGGACACAAATGTGCAAAAAGTGCGTGATGTGTTGAACAGTGATCGTCGTCTGAGCATTCGGGCTATCGCAGATGAGGTTGGAATTGATAAGATGACCGTTCACAACATTATTAGGAACGATCTAGGCATGAGGAAGATCTGCGCGAAGCTGGTACCCAAACACCTGACTGATGAGCAGAAGGAGCGTCGTGTTGCTGTCGCTTCGGAAACCCTTGATCGACTGCAAACCAAACCAGAGTTCTTACAGCCCGGATATGGCACCAGCGGACTTCTTTCTGTTCCCCAAGATCAAGAGACACCGTAAGGGGACGCGGTCCGGGACTCTGGAAAACGTTCAACGTGCTACGACGAGGGCTCTAGACGGTATCGAGGTTGCCGACTTCCAGGGAGCGTTTGGGGATTGGAAAATCCGGTATCAGCGTGTTATCGACTCCAATGGGGACTACTTTGAAGATTTCTAAAGAAAAATTTTACATTTTTTGCCAATAAAAAATTTCCTGAGGTCAGTCCGGTTACTTATTATGCTGACCCAGTACGGGGCAGGTTAAAGTCAATAGCTGATAATGTTCCAGTGTCTCATTAGCATTAGCTCTCCACACGATGCGCTGATAATTAACGTTTTCCTTACTAACACGAACTTGTCGATACATTTTAATCAAGTCTGCAAAATGCAGATTTTGTGATCCCGATATCTTAACAAGAGGTGATGGTATACCTTGCTGCAATTTTGGTCCGACCAGTAAGTCGGCATTCAGGGACACGTTATTTAAACTTTTACAGGAAGCGTCAAATACGACACGAACCTTACTCGTATCCTTGTCATCACGTACTACAGCATGATGATTTATTATATCTTCTTTTGGTACAAGTTGCATATCATTTAGCTCTTTATACTCCGCTATCACTTTAACATATTCTTTATGTAGTTTTAAATTCTGATTTAATCTCTTCTACATAGACATGAACCGTCTTGATGCTATTTGCAGCAATTGCTTGTATTGACACTTTGGATCTTCCGATTTGAACGGCAACCGTACAATAAACCGACAATCATCATCTCTTACACTAGTTGATTCCAAAAGTTCTTCACATCTTATCTCTTCTGCTTTACTTCTGGTTCTTTTTCTAACTCCCTGAATTTTCTCAACAACTCATCTTCTTTGATTTTGTGCGTGCATGCTAATAATTCTATTCGCTGAAGTTGAATCTGCCGATTACTGGCTTGATACAATCCAGCCTAGACTGGTGTCCTGGGCAATTAAATTTCTAGATGGATTTTTGATTACGCCCCTCTTTAGTATTTTTCCGTATACTTCAGCTCCGAGTAATATATCAATTTTACTCGGTGTTGTGAATTCTGGATCTGCTAATGGTAACTTCTCTAACTCGAGTTAATCAGGTGAATGATTTATCCTAGATGGAACCATTGATGCAAGGGTTTTGAACACAAATGCATTTGCTGAGATTGATTTACCTGGTTGATGGCGTGATTCAATACGTAAATAAAGCAATCCTTAACTCGGGTGTGACCATCTCCCACTTCAGACTTCTAGTCATTGATTGGTGTACGCTTAAGTCCCAGTAATTGTATAGTAGCCTCCGTAATAAACGAAGCCTGTGACCCCTGATTACATAAAAAGATCCGCAAGGTGATTGTGCCCGAATCACTGCAGTTGCTAATATAACGTCGGAGGGTGATAATGCTTCAGAAAAGTTTGATAATATCGCCGTCGTATCTTATGTGTGCGGTTGTGAATTTTCTTTATCTGTCCCTGTGTTTCTTCTTTTTCTCTCTCTAGATGCAGTAATGAATGGTGGCGACGTCCAAAACGTCGGCAACTGGTCGATTGATGGCATCTCCTTACTGTATGTGTCGGTGAAAGACAATTAAAGCATAATTTATTGCTTTGTGCATAATCTGCGCGTTCTTTGGGAGAATATTTCGCAAATTGTTTGCACTGGTAAAGAGCATGTTGAAGTATTGCACATTACGCATGTATAATTAGACTTCTTCTCTTCAGTTGTAGTGTGAAATGATTTTATTGGTACTCGCGTTGTCGACTTAGTTCCTTCTAACATCTCTATCGTTCTAAATCTAGCCTCCATAAAGCTGTTCCCAGGTTGGCGACTTAGGTGAAGCTCCCATTGTTTTCTCGATTCTTGGTCTAACTTAGAAGCCACGAGATGATTGATAATAACGTCCCATGAGCTCATATCGATACTTAAATTTGCGAGAGACTTCAAACATGCAGAAGTAGTGTCCAATAGGTGTTTTATGGCGTTAGCTGTCTCGACGTTGATTGCTTTTTGTCCAAAAAGCCGCATTAAAACTTCACTTGTATTGAACGTATTATTGTTATAACGCCTCATCAATAATAATCAAGCCTCGTTATAGTTGGTTTCTTTAGTGGAAAGATTCTTCAACAGAATTTCAGCTTCTTGATGAAGACAACTCTCTAGGTAATTCAGTTTTTGGACAGCACTTAGGCTCGCATTAGTATGCATTAGAGACAGGAATATGTCATGAAAAGACTGCCATTCTTCGTAACCTCCAGAAAACTTTGGTAAACTAATCTGTGGTAGGCGTACCTCGCTACTGGGTTCTGGTGATACAGATGATTCTGAAGGTAAGCTTACTGATGTCGAACCTTTGTTTATCTCCTTTAAATCATCCTTCATTTGGGCCTTGTATTCTATGTATGTTTCTTCAACTTGTTCATATCTATCTTCAGTCAAATAAGATGTCAGCCTGTTCATCCTTCTCCAATTCACAAACTATTGTAGTGTGACGATCATTAAATTATTTCCAGTGTGACTCTAAGGCTTCGATTCTAGTCTCAATACATGAGGCTGTTTTTCTTGTCTTTTAGTTCCCAAACACCTTCGTAATAAGCTTTAAAAATTCGTCTTGATTAAGTATTAAAGAGTCTGTAGTAGTAGCCATCTTAATTTACTCCCGTTTCAAGGAACAAATATAGATTCGGATTTAGTTTAACACTATTGAATTATGTTCTCAATTTCGCTTATTATATACGGTAATCACATAAAGTCCAGTTGAAAATCAATTGAAATCTTCATAAAGTGCAAATTTTTCAAAGTTCAAGCTCTATTAAACTATGTTTCCACAAGTATTTCGAAGTTTGATCACCATTTTTCTACGTCCGTAGTATAGTTTCATAAAAAATTACAAGTCCAAAAGCACAAAATATTTCCAAGTCACTGTAGTACGAAGCCAAAATTTTCACAAGTCCATAGAATAGAATCTCAAAAATTTTACAAATACCAAATCGATAGAATTTTTCTAAGTTGACAGAACAGTTCACAGTATTTCACAAGTCCACACTTTGATCATTCATTAAACCCCTTTTAAGCACACAATTGGTTTATTTTACCAGAAAAACTCTCACAATTTTATCATAGCTCACCGTCATTATTTCTTTGAGTAACAAGTTGATGGCGAATTCTTAAACACGCACACCGCCATCTAGTATGTGATGGCTAAAGCGTTATGCGTAAACAGCTCACAACACAATTGTTGATCGTACACCTATCGAAATAAATGTGGTGGCCTCTCACAAGCCTTTTGCAGAGACTGATAATACATGCCTCACCAAAAGTATATCGTTCTTGAATTAATTCGGGGCAGGTAGTATCGTCCTGCTATGGAAGCATGTCTAAAACAATGCCTTGTCGAGTAGCCAACACGAAAATGTTAAGGCCTACACGATAAGGCTTTCCTGGACAATATTGACGTATTCCACATGGGCCACTGAATGGTACAATCATTTCATCGATGCTTAATTGCAAAGATTTTTCTTGTGCGTGACAGCCTCGCAAGACTGATTTGAAGAGTGGAGCTACCTTCCATAATTTACACTTTCGTTTGCTTTCTTCTAGAACATCATCATCAAATACTACTTTTAGACCGTTTCTTATGTCGAAAAATCTATTTCCTGTCATAGCCTTTTTTATAATTTGAACTTCGTATTTCTGGCACCAGAACAACGATATTTTTGGCAAATTGAAAGCACTCATTACCATTTGAATGCCAAAAAATATTTTTAGTTCTTTGACAGTCAGGCATAAGGTATTGCCTGTTTTTTGGATGAGCTCTATTAGTAGCAGATACCATTTCCTCTAATATGTCGTCATCGATGTATTGTGTAAAGTAGTCTTGAGGCGTCCATGACTCGGTTTCAACTTTTTTATAGTTGGATTGGTAAAATGGACGTTTTAAAGATTCGAACTTACCATTCCATCTATCGGAGTTTGATATCCTATTCGCTGCCTCACGTATACGCCCACGAGTATTAGTACATCTTCTTCCCCCCCCCCCCCCCCCTACGACCAGAACTGCAGATGCGGCCTTCGCTTCGTCTTCTCTCTACTAAAGAAGATTGCAGGAAGACCTCTGATCGTGAGTTTATATTTTCATCTGAAGAGCTCGATGATGTAGTACTTGATTCCCTGTCTTCTTTAAGTTTTGCCGTAAAAGTGATATCTTCATTTTCATCTATATCTGAGAGATCTATGTCCGATTCCCCAAGAAGTCGTATGATTTCATCTTCGCGTAAGGCTATAAGAAAGATTCATTTGAGAAACAATGTCATAAATATATGACATAAACATCAGTTATTGATTCAAATGGAAAGAATAGATGAAGATTTGAAGAAATAATGTTTTATTTGTTACTTTGGTATGCTACCAATAGGAATCAAGCTAAACGAGTATGAAAATAAAGTAATTCTATTGCGATTTTCAAATAACTTACCGCGCTTGCCTGAAAGGGTTATTTGATGTGAATATCAAACTCAAAATGATGTTTGAAGTAGTGTTAACAGTTCACAAAGCTTACAAAGCTGCCATAAAACGATTAGTTTGGGAGCTTATTAACAGATGTCGTTAGAAACAATTTTTATTTATTTATTTAAATTCCATTTAACAGATTAAACATAATCCAATTACAAAATGGAACAAAACAAACAAAAAAGAAAATTAATGAAAATTAGAATAAGTGCAAAAGTTAATTAAAAAGAATTTCAATGATATTAACAATAGTAAATACTTAGTCAAATATGCATGTAAAATTAAATTAAAGCACAAAAAGTCTAATATTTACTCCAATTGAGTTGTAAGGATCAGGCTTTTTAATCTCAATTTAAAAACAAGGTGTGAGTCGGAAAAAGAACGAAGCTCAAGCTTATCATGATTCCTTACCATTCGTATAATGCGAGAATGAAAATATAAATTTGTACGGGCATACGGTGGAACGAAAAAATTGTTAGCCCGAGAAGAACGCGATGATTGGCGAAAAGGTAAGTCTGCAAACAATGCTGATGAAATTTGATTGTGGCAGAGTTGATATAGAAAACACTGATCTAGATACATGCGACGGGACGACAGAGTAGGCAAACGTAAGAAGAATAAACGCCAGGCATAGGGTTGATATGGGACTTTGAAATTGTAAAACAAGACACGAGTAAATTTTCGCTGGACATTCTCTAACGAGTTAATGAGGTAGGAGTATCGGGGAGACAAAACTACAGAGCAATATTCAAGGATAGGACGGACAAGACATATAAACAAGCGGACAGGGGTAGATATATTGTCAAATTTATAAGTATAACTGAAAATAAGTCCCAATATTTTCAAGGCCCTAGTAGCCGCGATTAGAATGTGTGCATCAAAATTGAGCTTAGGATCAAAAGTAACACCAAGATCCTTAGCAGAGCTCACAGCAGCGAGTGGGACTTCATTTAACATATGAGTGAAAGTCAGCGGCGATTGATTTAGATTAAAAGTCACTTTATAGCATTTGGCTACATTAAGATAGAGGTAGTTAGACAAACACCAGTTACTTAGTGCAATCAGGTCCATCTGAAGATATTTACAATCTTGTACAGACCTGATAGCTCGAAATACTTTGAAATCATCGGCATACAGTAGGTAATTGGAGGCGATAACCGATGGAAGATCATTTATAAACAAAAGGAATAGGAGGGGACCTAAAATGGAACCTTGAGGAACACCAGAGGACGGATAAAATGGAATAGAGGCAATTCCACAGTAGCTGACACAACATATACGAGAAAACAGGTAGGAATCCAACCATGATAAAAGCGGGCCAGCAACCCCAAAAGCTTTCAGTTTGTAACAGAGGCGTTGATGGTTGACCGTGTCAAACGCCTTCGAGAAGTCAGTGAAGATGACATCAACCTGCAATCGATTGTCTAGGGCCTTAGCAATGAAATCGGTGAATTCAATTAAATTTGATATCGTAGAGCGACCTTTGAGAAACCCATGTTGTTCTTTCGACAAGATAGGGATCAATGAAGCTGAAAGCCGGTTGTGTACCAGACGCTCGAGTAATTTTGGGAAACAGGAAATTAAGGAAATAGGACGACAATTGGACACAGAAGAAGGATCACCACTTTTAAGAATAGGAACAACGTTTGCTCTTTTCCAATAAGTAGGGAAAGTACCAGTCTTCAGACTGAGGTTGAAGAGAAAAGCCAGAGGGGGACAAAGTGAGGACGCTAATGACTTCGGTAAGCCATCAGGACCAGGTGATATATTAGGATTAAGTGAATTGATGAGAGATTCAACTTAAATATTGTCAGTGAAAAGTGAAGAAATGTCAATGGAGTGAAGTACAGGTGTATTAACTGGATCGAAGACATGAGAAGAAGAAATAAAAGTTGACGAGAAGAACTGAGAGAACAAGGTGGAAATATCCTGTGGAGAAGAGCTAGCGATATCATTCCACTGGACTGAGGGAGGGGCAGAAGAGGAGGACTTGAAGGATCTAATGTATGGCCAGAATGGTTTCGCATTATTCACCATGAGGGAACTCTCCAAGCTACTGAAGTAGTTTTTCATTGCAATCTTTAGTTCTTTTTTTGCTGCAACATGCAGATCACAAAACCGGACTCTGGATTCTTCAATACCACAACGCTTTAAACGGCGGTGTGCTTTACTTTTAGAATTCAAGGCACAAAGTACTTGTTTAGTTAGCCATGGTTTCTGCTTTACTTCACGAAGAGCTTGTAAAGATGTAAAGTGTTTAATCAACTCATATAGGTAATTATAAAACTTACTCAGAGCTTCCTCACACTCCAAGTTATCAAAAAACTCCTGCCAGTCAACCAAGCTCAGTTCGGAGGCTAGAGCTTCGTAGTTTGCTTTGAAGAAGTAGAATTTTGGAGAAGAAGCAAAATTACGATGTGACAAAGGGGTGATTGAGAGATCGAGCGATAATGGCGGATAATGACTATCAATGCCCCCAAGGGGATTCAATGCTATGGATACAGATAGACAGTAAAGCGGAAAGTTAGAAAGAACAAGGTCAAGTACCCGACCATTAGTATTAGGGATATTATTAAATTGCGACAGTGAACAGAGTGATAGAAACGAGGAGAGAGATAAAGAAGATGCATCGGTTGATAAAACAGAGAAAGGAAGGTTCTTCGTCCATTGCACTGTTCCGAAATTAAAATCACCGCATACTAGAATTAAAGATTGCGGATGATACAATAAGATATAAGAGGAAAACTTGTCAAAGAATGTCTCATACACATACAAAGGACAGTTATGAAGCTATGTAGATAGAGGAAACTAATAAAGATGCATTGTTAGGAAGGAAGATTTTGACAATCACACAATCTACAATACGGGAAAAGCAAAAATCAGCACAAAGAGAGCTACGTACTGTATTACTAAGAGCTACAAGGACCCCACCTCCATCTTCTTTATTTGCAATGGCCAAATCCCGATCAAAACGGTAAATTTCAAAATCAAGGGAAATTTCCGAGTTTAAGATGATACTATTTAACCAGATTTCCGTAAGACATATAAATATATCTTCGCTGAGCTGTAACGATAAAAAGAGCTTATCAAGCTTGGTCCTTAACCTTAATACACTGAAATATTAGAAGTTAAGCTACAGTCATGAAATCTTCTGCTAACTCGTAGGTTGTTGTCCTTCCGTTGCACGAGAGGACTTCCTTCTTCTTGAGCTGAATGGTTTAATAAGTACTCCAGGTGGCCAAGCTTCAGGATTCAAAATAGTACCACAATTCGAGGGCACTGTAAGCTTGAAAGAAGCTACCACTCGGTCGTCCAGATTATCCTTAGTCAATTTGTATCAACTAATAACTCTAGCAGCTGGACCAAATTGGTGGGACTTCGTCATCCGAAATCAGAGTTGCCACAGCCGATGTGTCAACACCAGATGAGGGTGAAAGACTAAGCGAAGGATTACATTTGGTTTTAGCGATCGCCCCCCGATTGATTGATGAGGGTCCTGGAAAGCTGTCACGTGTCACAGGTAATTCATTACCAACAGTGTGCTGAATTGCTGCTGAAGCCACAGGAGAACTTGAACACGACGTAGTAGTCCTAGAACCAACAGTAAGATTCGGAGTTTTACGAGCCGATAACTTTGCCAGCAATTTATTTCGAGTTAGGATACAAGGTCTTTGTACAGGCGTATTTGAACCACTAATGCATTCCTGTTGTGCTGTCGGCGTAAGAAATTGCGTCTGGTTATTTACATCAGTGACATTCGTTGAAGCCAGAGTTTTGGGTGACGCGTCCTCTGTAAATCTCAACAGGGTCTCAAATTCCAGACATGCACTTGAGCACTTAGTTTGAAGCTGTTTAAGCTCTTCCGCTAGCGATTTGATTGTTTTATCAGCTAATTGTAGACTGGAAACATATGCTGACAAAGAGTATCTCCTACAAGAATCACAGTACCAGTGCCCTCCGTTACCAGCCTTATTGATCAGATCGGCTGCAGAACCTTTAAGGTTAATACATGCCGAATGGTAAGAAAGCTCACAAAAGCGAAAGCAAAGGACCATAGGAGTTTTGTTTTGATTTTTACTTCTCTCTGTAATATAGGCATGACGCTAGCGCCCAGTAGGTTAAAGCCTCTAGCGAGCTACTTTTGCATTATTTGACAGTGATTAGAAACATTCTAATAAATAAAAGAAACGCATAAATGCCTCCTCTAAGATAGAAATGATTACATACGAGCGAAATATTGGTAAGATTCAGATACCTTTCCCTCTACGGCTTTTACGTTTTTCATCAAAGAAATAAATCTTCTGATGAATTTAACGAGTGCTCATAAATTTTTCACCTACTAAGCCAATAACAAATGTTCATAAATATACACTAATGACCTAAAAACAAAATATGAAAATTTTTCCTGAGACACCTCCATTCATGTTAGTGTGTCAAAATGTCAATGCTTAACTTTCTTCGCTAAATCAAAAGCAAGATATGAGTGAGCATTATGTTGTCTTGTTTCCAGGAGCTTGTCCCAACAAAAAAACACGTTAGGTGCACTATAACCTGCGTATGTAATTGTTTTATTGCTTTAAATTCACTTTTATTACACATCAACCTTTTCGGCGATACTTAAATGCGCTAAACACATTATGTTCGTATCACTCTGTAAAATTTTATTGGCGAGTTTAGTGACTGTTAAACCACATATGCATTGTATCATTTTAATACACTTGGCGAAGTAGTTTTTTTATCGGTTGGTTACCTTAAGTGGAAATTAGAAACGACAATATGTTAACATCCTGGTGGAATGCAAAAGGGAGGAAAAAATGATATCAGTCAAACAAGAGAGATTTCTTCAAAGGTTGGAGACAAGGTTAAATATTGCTACCATATGGGTTATTATTTATTGTGAAGAACATATACGGCGTAGAAAAATGACGAGTTCATCCTGTGGACAAAATTCATTTCTCTGTTCAAACTTATTATGGTTTCTCAAGTATAAGAGGATTCCGAACTTAAGCAAGTGAGTGCTAAACTGCTCCAGACAATGTCTAAGCGAAGCTTCTGCTCTCCTCATAATTCCAAAACATTGGAATCTTTTCTGAAACTCCCTATTGACCTATTGTGGCTTTCGGTCTTATTTCATTTTTACTTTTCATCTTAAAATTCACTTCGTAATATTCCTCGTCCTTCTCAAGGTCAACTAAAAACTTGACTTCTCTGATTTTCCCTTTATTTTGCATCCTACGTGCGTTGAAATCTTTTGTATTAAACTGAAACCCCAGAGAAAATCATTCGAGCACTTAAAAAATTTTGTATTTCGTGGGTATGATTTCCTTGATATCTCTTACCTACTGAATCTGACGTAGGGACGGTAGATTCGTGGTTTTAAAAGCTAGGGAGATGCTTCCAAGAAGTTACCCCACAAAAAAGTGAACGACTTGCTATAATGTGAACTCCAGCGAGATTTAATGAAACAAAAAGCGAAAAAATTCCTGACCAGAATTAGATGCTAAGCAAAAAGCCCTCAAATGGACTCGGGAAATGGCTGAAATAAAAATCGTAGCTCTTCATTCTACACTCTATGACTATGAAAAACAACAAAAAGCGAAAGTAAAAAAGCGCAAATCGCTGTAAGGTCGTTTTGAAAAGTCATTTGTACGCTAGTGAACGTATCGGAAAATGTTTATCGCAGGAGCAGGTCCGATTGCTCGTAAGTTCATTTAAAATTTTTCAGCAAAACTTTAAAGCTAAATACGATAATTTTATTTGCTCAATGAATTCACTGAGCAAATGTGTGCTGGAATCGAAAGCGAAGGCTAATATCGCTGAGTAGCGGTATCCGAGATGCAGAGAAGTGAAGAATCCTGCACGTTTTAAATGGCTTAAATATGCATGAATAAAAAGTTTGAGTTTGCCTTTCGTTGGAGAGTTTAAAGGAACATTGCAAGAATCATGATGCTGAACTCGCGTATGCCTTAAATGAATGACGAATTTATTACAGCAGTGCCAGTGCACGAGGGAAATGAAGGTATAACGGTTATGGGATGGATACGATGGGTATGAAAGCTGGCAAGTTTGGAGAGGTATAAATTGGCCAAATTGAATGGGTGTCAAACAAAATTTGTTTCAAGGGAGTTTCAGTCATGTAATGTCGAAAAAAAGGATATCTGGTTTTTCATAATGCTAGCGTATACGAAATTACAGCCTTAAAGAGTCGTACTTCAGCACCGAAATTTCATAATCCTTGTTCGCAGACCCGGCATAATTTATAGGGTTTTGGTTACAAAATCAGCAACAAATCCATACAGAAACAAGTTGAAGGTTTCGTAAAACAATTAGTAAATCAAACAATATATTCTGCATATCAAAACTGGACTAACATGCAGATCCCATAAATTGAGTTGGAAGAACTAAATCCTGGTTATTATGTTTTTCAATTCGCCTCCATTTTGTTTCACACTCCAATGGTCGCGTCGTTTAGTAGCACTGTTGCGAATTCCGGCGTACCGGCTTTCGCCCATCCGCAGCTTCAAATTGCCGCCGTAACATCTCCACTTTCCTTTGGGCACTTATACCTTTTCCTCTGTATGTTTATTTATTTCTATGAACATTTTACCAATATTCCATTAATTTTTATTTCTCCATCATCTCAATCCTACCCTCTTACCCTATTTTTAATAACAAAAAAATAGTAATATAATAATTTTAATTTTCCCACTAACAACACTCCATTCATTACTTCCCATTAAAAAAATTTCATTCGATAGATTTTCCCTAACAAAACTTTATTCCTTCCTTCATACTAACTAATTTTATTCATTAGCTCCCACCAACAACTTTTATTTTTCATACTAACAAAAATTCATTCACGTTTCCCTACTACCAAATTTCATCTCAATGCCCAATAAGATGGTAGCATAGTTGAAGTTGCTAATACAACGAATGGGAAATCAACAGAAGGTGGCTCCGTTGGTAGCGTCGTGGATTCTCGACCGAGGTTCCGCTGGTACCCTGGGTTCAAGTTCCCCGAGCGCAGGAAAGCACTCTCTTTGGAATATCAGCAAAAGCAATTGTTTCCGTATATATATATATATATATATATATATATATATATATATATATATATATATATATATATATATATATATATATATATATATATATACGGAAACAATTGCTTTTGCTGATATTCCAAAGAGAGTGCTTTCCTGCGCTCGGGGAACTTGAAGTTCTCTTCAACCTCAGTCTTATATATATATATATATATATATATATATATATATATATATATATATATATATATATATATATATATACGAGGTGTGTTCAAAAAATATCACGAATTTTGTTTTTTTTCAAAAATTACTTATTTATTCATGAATATCTATTTTGCCCCCTTCAAAGTAATCCCCATGAGATATTATACACTTGTGCCAACGGTTTTCCCAATCTTCGAAGCACTTCAAAAAATCATTTTTTTTAATCTTGTTCAGCTCCTCCTTCGATGCCGTCTTTATCTCGTCAAGCGTAGCGTAACGTCGTCCTTTCATGGGCCTCTTCAGTTTAGGAAACAAGAAAAAGTCACAGGGGGCCAGATCTGGGGAATACGGTGGCTGCGGCATCATTAGTGTGTTGTTTTTGGCCAAAAAGTCGTGGTGCAAAAGCCAATTTTTGTTCTCCCACAAAGCCGGGCGTTTCTGGCGGATTGCTTCGCGCAAATTGCGCATAACTTACAGGTAATATTCCTTATTGACCGTTCTTCCCTGTGGCAAGAACTCATGATGCACCACGCCCCTGCAATCGAAGAAAACTGTCAGCAAAACTTTCACATTCGACCGAACTTGGCGCGCTTTTGTCGGTCTTGGTTCATGCGGCAGCTTCCACTGAGATGATTGAGCTTTGGTTTCCACGTCATAACCATAAACCCACGATTCGTCACCAGTTATGACCCTCTGGAGCAAATTTGGTTCGTCGCGGACAGAGTTCAACATCTCATTAGCAATGTTCATGCGTTGCTGTTTTTGGTCGCAATTGAGCAATTTTGGTACGATTTTCGCGGCGACCCGTCTCATGCCCAAATCGTTGATAAAAATCGAATGGCACGAGCCAATCGATATGTTTAGGTCCTCAGCAACTTCTCTAACGGTGATTCGACGATTGGCCAATACCATTTTCTCCACTTCATTAATTTTTTCGTCTGTTGTTGAAGTGCTCGGGCGTCCGGCACGCTCTTCGTCGTTCACATCTTCTCGGCCTTCTAATAACATTTTGTACCACCGATAAACGTTGCTTCGGTCCAAGGTAGCTTCTCCGTATGCCATAGTCAACGCACTTAATTTCGTTTTTCACACAAAATTTGATACACGTTCTTTGATCCATTTTTTTGAATAAGTAAAAATCGAAGACGATTGAAAACATGTACAAGTAAAGCAGCTATCACCAATTAAGTGAACATTCAAAATGGTCGAGCTTGTCGGCATAAGTGACAGACATGAGTACCAACATAACGCCACAAAAAAATCGAAACTCGAATATACGTAACCCGCGAAAATTCAAAATTCGCGATACTTTTTGAACACACCTCGTATATATATATATATATATATATATATATATATATATATATATATATATATATATATATATATATATATATATATATATATATTATATATATATATATATATATATATATATATATAGTTGATCACCTTCTGATCATACAGTGAAGCTAGGACTTGTGAATTTTCATGTGGGAATCAAAAGTTTGCATCAAGAAAGGGTTTTTTTGCAAAAGTGATCTGATAAGCCATCTTCGTACGATAGAAGAGTTGATTCCGTTATCTCCGAATTTGTTCCTTTAATACAAGTGTCAGCTAGAATTGTTTAGTGGGTTTAAATTTACAACAAACTGAATTATTGAATAACTTATGCGGAAGAAATAATAGATGGAATTATCGAGATAAACCAAGGCTGTAATTAATGGAAATACACGGGGGGATTAAATATTAGGATGAAGCGGCTGCTTATCTATAATGAATGAGTTTGGACTTAAAATGAATTAAATTTTCAGTGCCCCTATCTCTTTTTTTTGTATCCTTCGCAGAGCGCTCGGAGATCCACAGAAAAAGAAAGAGTAAGTAAATAATTAATATTTTTCCTTGTTTTTTGACATTCTTTTATCTGTTGCATATCATTCCAGTTTATTGTAATTTGCTATTTTTTTATTAGCATCTTATTTGATTTATTACCACAAAAATTATTGAGGGGTCTGTTGATTTTGATTGGTATCTCTTAATTGTTGAACTTGCTGCGGAAATTACTTTCTGATAAAATAACGGCCATGATTTGCTAAAATATTAATTTTTCATTTCTCAATATGACCTCCCCCTTTCCCGTCCTTATCCCTTCGTGTTAATTTGTATGTGTAGGTTAGCTTAGCACGAGCAGTGGGTGTCCCGGAAGACCCACGACACGACTTAACGCTAGCCGGCCTCAGTATGCCACCCCGGGTTACGCACCCCTCTGCTGAAACTTAATGTCTGCAACGCGGTTGTAACAGCACATTGGTGGTCGCGTTGTATCTGTGAGATACATGATTTATCGTTCATTTTTACGTGGATCAATTTAAGGTTTTGAGTTGTAAAAAACATAAAACGTACAAAGAGCACATATAAATTTAATGATAGTCAAATAATCATCAATTGATGATATGTATGGAATATTTCGTTGGTTTTTAAAAATAACAAATTTCAATGAGTAAAAAAATAGACAAAACTCCGCCATATACGGTCCCAAGCCCGTTTGAAAAAGGAGGGAACCCCTTGTTTTCCCAAACCATAAGTTCCATGATTCCTCATCCCAAACCCCCCAATTAAATGGTAGTAAATGCTCTCGGGGTGCACATTGGGTTTACTGGTTCCCCTATAATGTAACATTAAATGTCGAGAAATGACAAAAACTGTAAATACATCTACAGCTCTGCTACTAAATCCTACTTACACCTCCTTTGTGAGGACGTAAGAGGGTGAAGGCGAATCTTCTGCGCCTGATAACGGAATCGACGTAATAACCATGCTGCCGGAATGGAGGTTGGGCCACAGGCTAACTCCCCGTCCCTCGAAAACCTTTAATTGTTTCGAAACCAGCAGATAGGTCTCGGAATGGATTGGACTCACGGCAACGACCTCGCAAACGAAAAAGGACTAGGGCATTGGATCCTGGAATGCCACTCAATTACCCTGGCGCTGTTAAGGACCTTTTACAACAGGCCAGTCAATATCAATTAAAAATACTGGCAGTCCAGGAAACGAATTGGACTGGAAACGACATTCAAGACATGAGATCGCACACAATATTCAAAAGTGGGAAGCCTACTGGAAAACGAGAATTCGGAGTGGCCTTCATTGTGGATAGGGAGTTCAAATCGCACGTTATTGATTTTAAGGCAGTCAATGAACGGTTGTGTGTGATCCGTATAAAAGCGAAATTCTTCAAAATCTGGCTGATTAATGTTCACGCCCCGACCGAAGAAAAAGACGAAGAAACGAAGGAATCGTTTTACAATCACTGGAAAGACTGGTCGACTCATTGCCTACAAACGACACAAAAATTATTCTGGATGATTTCAACGGTAAGGTTGGCAATGAGCTATCTCATCGGGGAACGACTGGAGGATAAAGCCTCCACGATGAAACAAATGACAACGGCCAGCACCTGATTGACTTTGCATGTAGCAGAAATCTACTCATACGTTCGACTTGCTTCCCACA
This sequence comes from Odontomyia ornata, assembly GCA_963969285.1. NCBI lineage: Eukaryota > Metazoa > Arthropoda > Insecta > Diptera > Stratiomyidae > Odontomyia > Odontomyia ornata. The sequence goes on along the minus strand of OZ017738.1, from coordinate 108,881,937 downwards.
TCGACGCATTCATAAAATGACCTGGGTATCACCGGATGGCAACACACAAAACCAGATCGATAATGTTCTGATCCAACGTTGGGCCTCGAGCATTATTATTGGGGAGTATCATGATGGTTTTAGAGCAGGTAGATCGACAATACGAGTAGAACAATTTTTGACTGTCAAAATGCTGGGATTGTAACATAGACGTACATCAAATTTTCGTTGATTTTAAGCAAGCAAACGACATTATGCATCATAACGCACTATACCAAATAATGTTTTACTTTGGCATCCCAGCCAAATTAGTCCGTCTTACCAAAATGACAATGACGTCGACGACCTCCAAGTCCGCATCAATAACCAACTCACCGATACCTTTGACACAAATATCGGATTAAAGCAGTGAGATGGGCTGGCCCCATTGGTATTCAATTTGGCTGTGGAGTACGTCATTAAAAAGCTATCTGTCGATACACGAGGTGCATTACTTCACAAGTCGAGCCAAGTAGTAGCCTATGCGGACGACATCAACATTTTGTCACGGACATTAACAACTGCCAAAGAACTCTTCTTGAAACTCGACAGCGAAGCAAAACTAGTGGGCTAGAAATCAATGAAAATAAAACAAAGCTCATGATGCAGTCGACGAAAAATTATTCAAATACAAAAAAACATCGGACTTGGCGGATACAGTATCGAAAATGTGAGCGAATTTTTGTATTTAGGCGCCAAAATAACGAGAACCGTTAATGAAAGAGACGAAATACGCTAAAGAATACAGCACGCAAATAAAATATTTTTTAGTTTTGACGATTTTGAAGACCAGCTGAATACACAGGAAAACAATGCTCCAAGTATACAAATCTGTGATAAGACCTGTGCTATGCTATGGGTGTGAAACATGGACCTAACTTAAGCATCCGCAAATATATTGAACACCTTTGAACGATGGGTTCTGAGGCGAATAATCGGAGCGAAACTAGACGGGGACTAATGGCGAATTCGATACAACTATGAGCTGTATGAAATTTTTGACGATTGTAATTTCATCCAAGAATTTTTTCAAGGGTTTTTAGAGTGTTTATCGTCCTAAATTCTTCACACTTTGTGGTATTAACTTTTTTTCTTTCGGGGTTACCATAGTTTCTTTCCAGTTATTTGGAAGCATTCCATTCATTAATTATTTCTTGATAATTTTAGTGAGTTTCGCTGATATTACACTCTAGCTGTCGAGAACCATTTTTGGGCTTATTCTGTCGAAATCTGACTTATTTTTTTATATTTTGGCAGATTCTTGTTAGTTCATCGGCATTTATTTTTCGAAACTTAAATCTATGAGGTACATTATCGACGTTATTTACATATTGCACACTTTCTGTTGAATTCCTTACTTTTTAGACGATATTTACAAAGTACTCGTTGAATTTGCTTGCTAATTGTATATCATTTTCAAATGTTACTTCGCTAAATATCACATATTCTATTGGTTTCTTATGTTATGTTGCATTAACACTTTGTTACTTCAGACCACATTTGTTTTTGAATATTCGCATGTTCTATTCGATTGCTAATATACCTTTTTTCATTTTTTATTTGTGCTTTGTAGTAATTTATTGTGGCGTCGTATTCCTTCCAATGCCCTCTCGTATTAGTTTAGCTAGCAATTTGATATTGTTCAATCTTCTTACTTTTAAATTGCTATTAAACCAAATATTCGTGCCTTTATTTATTTGTATTATCTGATTTCTTATAAATTCGTCTGTTGTATTCTTTAAACTTATTTCAAGTGTCTTACCATTGCATTGGATATCCACTTCCGTTGTATATTTTATGTTTTCTCTATGAAGTTCTCGTCGAAAGAGTTTTGGATCATACAGGGTATTCCAATAAGAGGTGTTATTTTGATATTAAAAGAAAAACGCGATTTTTTAATATAAATGATCGGATTTTTATTTCATTATAAAGAGGAAGGTATTTTGTTAATAGTGGAAAATAACATCAGGCAAATGACGACCACGCTTATCGGACCATATCCTTTTCATGAAATTTTCCATAACCAAATCGACAAGTGGCTGCCCTATGTCCTCGATAGCCTCACGAATTCCATCTTTGAGGTCTTGAATCGACGCTGGGCTGTTGACGTAGACCTTCTCTTTCACGTGGCCCCAAAGGAAGAAGTCGCGCGTTAAGTCACAAGATCTCGGTGACCAATTGTGATCACATCTTAGAGAGATAACACGGTCCGGAAGCTTTTCCCGTAAAAGATCATGGGTTCGTTGCTTGTGTGGCACGTAGCACTGTCTTGTTGAAAGTAAACTTTGTCCAGATCAATACCATCCAATTCCGGCCATAAAAAGTCATTAATCATCTCTCGATAGCGCAATCCATTCACCGTAACTGTTGTTCCAGCCTCATTTTCGAAAAAGTAAGGTCCAATGACTCCGCCGGGCCATAAACCGCACGAAACAGTCACACGTTGAGGATAGAGGGGCTTTTCTACAATAACTCTTGGATTTTCCGAGCTTGCTGACGAAGCCACCGAGGTCGAAATGGGCCTCATCGCTCAAGATGATTTTCGATGGAATTCCGGATCATTTTCATGTATTTCAAAGCAAAGACACGACGTTGTTGATGAAGGACCGGCTTGAGTTCTTGTGTTAACTGAACTTTATAAGCCTTAAGACCCAAATCTTTATGGAAAATACGGTGCAATGACGTTTGTGGAATTCCAAAGAACGACGAGGAATGGACAAACCTGGGTTTTCTTCAACACTTTCGGCTATAGCACCAATATTCTCGGCTGTTCTTGAGTGACGTGCACGGGTTTTATTCTTCACATCAATAAGTTGTCCCAACAGCTCGAATGTTTCCACCAATTTCTGTATTGCGGTCCGACAAGGTGTTTCACGACGACCCAGAAATGTTCGAGTTTTACGAACCGTCTCTGCCAAATGTGTACCATTTTTATAGTGAATTTTAATAATTTCAATGCATTGTTGAAGCGTGTATCGTTCCAGTTTTATTAATTGCGTAGTTTCTGCTTGTCAAATATCAAACAATGACAGCTTCAAAAGTGACATCTACCGAAATAGCGGGCTATTCAAAATAACACCTTTTATTGGAAACCCCTGTATATTAATATTAAATATACACACACCAAAGAAAAGGAAAAATCACAAAATGTTGAATTTGGATAAAAACAAGGCATTTTATTAAAAGTCACTAAAAGACTATTAAAGAAGTCGAATACAACAGAAAATATGAATGAATTAAGTTTACATTGTGTGTAAATATATATTTTATTGTTACAAAAAAAAACCCCATTTATAAAAAATAATTTAGAGCTATATGTTCACTACATTTGCTGCTATGTACATACATGCCTTTTTGATAATTTCTATCTCAAGTAAGAAATAAAGAATAATTTTCAGTAAAACCTTTTAATTAATGAAAAGTGCAGTTGTATGATTATTACAATTATATACGTTATTTTCTTTACTTTAAATTTCAATTGATACTTAAGTTTGAAAGTAAAATCAAATATTATTCCTGTACATTACGTTCAAAATAATTTGTAAATGAAATACTTTTAATTTCATCGCTTCAGTTGTGGAAGTATGTTTGAAAACACACAATCATTAAAAAAATTTCAAATAGAATTAATTTTTAAGCCTATGAATTACATCATATATACAATACATATAAATAAAACTAATTATGAATTGCTGAACTGCTAATCACGTCTTTCCTTTCCAGCAAACCCGTTCTCTTCTAGCAGGATAATGCGAGCGAGAGGTGAGTATGCCGCCGAGAGGATAGGGTTCCAGTTATCCGCGAATGGTCGGTTTCGCGTTGCGGTCGGTACGCGGTGCCATAGTTTGTATTCGCGTGTTTTATGAGAGTAGATTTTTTTCGATTTTGAATTCGAGTAGTGTATTCCGGGCGCCGCGTCGGTAATATTCGGGAGCCCGCATTTTTCTCAGCGGTTTTCTTGTTTCCTTTTCCGCGGAACGAAATTGCATAACTTAGAGTCGTTGTAAGTTGTTCGACGCGTTTTAAATCGGGCACTTTAACCGGTGGCTGAGTGTTGTGATTTGGACTTAGTCTGCTCGCGTAAGACCTGCGACCGAAACTCCTCTCCGAACTAGCTAGCTAGCCAGCAGCCACCTCGGAGTAGACTGAGAGTTCCCGGACTTTTTGACCTGATGGGTACAGTCCGTTGTCACGGTCCGAGACTTCACGTCTAGAACCGATGAGAGGTCGATTTAGATTTCCCTCGGGAAATCTCGAACGTTCGATATGTATTAAATCATTACACAGCCCTAATTTTAGTTTTACACTTGCCCGGATACAGTCCACACATTTATTTGTTCTTTAGTGCATTCATTTGATCTATGATTACCTAGACATTTTATGTATTCCTCATTGCTTTTACATTCAGCTGCATTATTAACAATATTAATTAAATTATGGCTTCGGAGGTATTTGTTGACTGGATTTCGGAACGTTGCCTCGTCGCCTCTTATCATGATTGCGAATTTGACAGACCGTTTTCGGCAGTGCCCCATCCTATGTATATTTTTTCTTTCTGGTTAGTATTTGTGACCCTTGTACTCAGAAGTCCTACCTCCACAATTTTTTAAAAAGATTTTTCGGATCAAAGATGATGTATACACTAATTTTTCGAGCATTGCCCCTCCCCCTGCAGCCCCGAAGCAAAAAATGACAGTTCCAAAGTTGTTTTGAAAATTTATCATCACGAGCTTTCATTATACCCATGTTTGCTATCTTTGGTAAAAAGAAATGTTCTAAAGATCATCCTTTAATTTTTTTGTACGGGAACTTTGAAGAGGGCACCACTCTACACCTTTATGAAGAGGGCACCACTCTACACCTTTATATTTTCCTTTATTTTATTATTGATGCTTACTTTTTACGTGATACAGGTCTTCGAAAACCTGACGGGAGGTATTGGACAGACAGAACAAGAACTTCTAGATTGCTTAGAAGATGGGAATTTGTCCGAAATTGAGCTTCTTGAAGAGAAGGAGCTAAATGAATCCAGTCCTGAAGCAATTTTGATGCAACGAGTTGGAGCAGGCATAGACGATGCAAATAAATCAGATAATGAAGGTGAAGAGGAATCCATACTGGAACTGGAAGAGGTAGTGCCATCCACGTCTGAAAATATTATCACTAAAACAAATATAAAAAAAAACCAAATAGAATGGAATGACAACAATTCGTTTATTCAGCCACAAATATTTTGGAATCCGCCACCTACTGCCGGTGAAGATATTGGTGCTATGAACCCATCGGAATATTTCCGCGAGTATATTCCCAACAACTGTTTTGATAAAATGTCAGAAATGACGAACATTTATGCGATCCAGAGCGGCTTAAATTTTATGGCTACCAACACCAAAGAAATCAAAAAATTCATTGGCCTCCACATTCTTATGGGTAATCTAGAATATCCAAGAGTATGAATGTATTGGGACAGCTTTGTTTGCGTTCCATTGGTCAAAAAACAATGTCCGTGAACAAATTTTTCAGTTTATGAAGCCATTTGCATCTGGCGAATAATTTACAAATTCCTAATGTGCAATACAGACAAGTTCATAAAAGTTAGGTCCATTTACGAAGCTATTAGGAAAAGGTGCATGGAGATTACATCAATCGACAAATGCGTTTGTATAGACGAGCAAATTGTCCCATTCAAGGGGTATCATCATTGTAAGCAATATATGAAGGGAAAGCCAAATACTTGGGAATTCAAATTGTTCGTTTTGAGTGAGTCTAGTTGGATTTCTTGCTGTACCAGGGAGCAACAACCGAAATCATATGTGAATGAACTAGGTCAAAGTGCTGCAATTGTAGTTCAATTAAGCAAAAGACTGCAAGCCCCTGGACACATGTTATTTTTCGATAATTATTTTTCGTCTTATTATCTTTTGCGGTTATTGAAGGAGAATCAAATATGGACTGCGCTCACAATCAGAATGGCCCGATTTTCAGGAAAAGGATTGAATAAGAATGTAGATTCTCTACTGAAGAAGGAAACAAGAGGCCATTCCAAACAATTTGTTAATAAAGAACAGGACGTCGTCGTTGTATTGTAACTGAACGGATAGACAACAAAGTTGTGTCAATGGCCTCAAATTTTGTAGGCGAAGGAAAACCCGATTTTTGTAAGCGTTAGAACAAAAAAAGAAACAATAGGACGAAATCAGCCGTCCAGAAATAAAAAAAAATATAACACGCCCATGGGAGTTGACAAAGTATGTAGATTTTTTGATTGCATTATATCGGATTTTTTTTAAATCTAAAAAATGGACGCTACGCATGATATTTCATGCAGTACACCTGGCGCCTATCAATAGCTGGCTGATACAAGAAATATCAAGGTGAACCGAAGCATCGGCTTGACCTACTACATTTTAGACAAGAGGCGGCTGAAGTTCTAATAAAGTCAGGAATGATCAAGATTAATAAAATAAAGTTACAATTCCCTTATGGACCACAAATATTGATTTAGAATAAAAATCCAGAGTTTGATGATAAAAACGTTTTTTTTTATTCTACAACACGTACGGATGCATTTCAGTCGGTACTGCCGACCATCTGCAGCGCTATGCGCGAAACAACTAATTAAACTACTGAATAAAATTGAAGTACATTAACAAGTAACGGCTTATTGGTTCTATCGGATTAAATAAAAATGAAAAATTCTGTTATCAGACTACTTTGCTGTACGGTTTTGGTTGAAAAAGGTTGAAGCTCTTTCTCTTTTCATTTTTTGCATGCAAACAATTTGTCCATTAGCGCTTTATCGTATCAATTCATTTTAGCTAAATTTACGATATGCTCATATTCATTCCTATAGTCTGCAATAAGGGCAATCGACACATACGATATATCATCGATCTAAATGCGGCAATCTGGTTCTGATGTGAACAAAATAAATCTTTGGTGATATATCTATCTGTTGTTGTCGATTTTCTCTACATCGAAAATTTAATTTTTCGGCCGTCACGCGTAATATTAAGATCCAGAAAGGGCAGCGTTTGTTCTTCATTTTCGGGTTCGATGGTAAACTTTATGGTTGGGTAACGACTATTGAGCAAATCTAAGAGATGATTTACGCTTGATGTCTTAACGACGGCGAAGACATCATCTACATAGCGCCCCCAAATCTTTGGTAAGATGCCTTCAGATTTCATTTCATCACTACAGCAACCTCGATCAACTGCAGCTAGAATTGTACGAACTACACTTGAAGATGACTAAAGACCTAAAAACGGAACAAGAATTCAGCGAATTTTTAAGAAAGCATTCCATCATTTTAATCGCAGCGAAGGTATTTTCCTCAAAAAACGAAAAATACAATCTTAAAAGCTAGCTAAACTAATGGACAGCAGCATTCATAACACCGAATCAAGAACAGAAGTTAAGAATGTCAATGGATTAGTTGTGAATTTATCTCAGGAGACATTACATGAAGATGAACTGGAGTTGTTAAATCGTGGCCTCAATTTCTCAGTCAAGCATTTATCACCACCTGTAATTGACATAATTGCAGATATTGAATCTGCAATCCAGAAAAACCAATAGACATCAAAAATAAAATCAGAGAAAAAGCAACGCGCGTCATCGGCGAAGCTAAACAAGATGCTGCTAACAACAAACCAGACGCAAAAACATTTAAATGGAATCGCGCCTTAACATCACTAAAACAACGCAATGTTTTCTATATGAAATCCGACAAAGGAAACAAGGTGGTCATAATTAACAAAAAGGACTATGATGAACGCATGATGAAGTCAATATCTGAGGATAAATTTGCGGTCTGTCCTTGTCCTCTCAATAAAATGGTGAAAGATGCTAAGTCTATCATAGATACCTTACACTCTGTTTTCAACGTAAATAAACATCATTTAAGAGTACCTAATCCACAAGTTCCATTGATGTATGGCCTCCCGAAGATCCATAAGACAGGAGATAAAATGAGGAAAATCGTTTCGTGTGTCAACTCACCCTTCTCTAAACTGACAAAATGGATAGTCAATGAAATGAAAAAATTTGGCAACCTTGAAGAGTTCTCCGTTAAGAACTCTTATGAGTTTGTCGACAGGGTGAGAGACGTAGATATCGAGAGGAAGACGAGCGGCTAGGTTCTTTCGACGTCACAGCCCTTTTCTCCAGCGTCCGATTCATTTGGCCATCGAAGCGATAAGAGATCACCTCCAAAAAAGCAACATCTCTGCCGAACATATAGACGCATACATACGCTGCATCGAGGCATGTATGAAATATAATTGCTTTGAATTTAGAGGAAAATATTATTCGAGTGACTTGGGATGTAGTCTGGGGAACATTTTGTCACCATTTATAACCGAAGCCTTCATGTCTAGATTAGAAAAAGATATGAAATCTGAAGGCATCTTACCAAGGATTTGGTGGCGCTATGTAGATGATGTCTTCGTCGTTGTTAAGGAATCAAGAGTAAATCATCTCTTAGATTTGCTCAATAGTCGTTACTCCACCATAAAGTTTACCATCGAACCCGAAAATGAAGAGCAAACGCTGCCCTTTCTGGATCTTGATATTACGCGTGACGGCCGAAAAATTAAATTTTCGATATATAGAAAATCGACAGCAACAGATAGATATATCACCAAAGATTCATTTTGTTCACATCAGAACAAGATCGCCGCGTTTAGATCGATGATATATCGTATGTGTCGATTGCCCTTATCACTGGCAGACTATAGGAACGAATATGAGCATATCGTACATTTAGCTAAACTGAATGGGTACGATAAAGCGCTAATGGGCAAATTGATTGCCAAATGCATGCAAAAAATGAAAAGAGAAAGAGCTTCAACCCTTTTCAACCAAAACCGTACAGCAAAGTAGTCTGACAACAGAATTTTTCATTTTTATTTAATCCGACTAAATTATATAGAACCAATAAGCCATTAATTGTTAATGTACTTCACTTTCATTCAGTAGTTTCATTAGTAGTTTCGCGCATAGCGCTGAAGATGGTCGGCAGTACCGACCGAAATGCATGCGTGTGTTGTAGAATAAAAAAAAAAATCGTTTTTACCATCAAAATCTGGATTTTTATTCTAAATCAATATTTGTGGTCCATAAGGGAATGGCAACTTTATTCCATTTATCTGAAGCGTCCTCAAAGTGTTCATATCTAACAGATTAAAGTGTTAGAAAAAGTTTCTGAACTTATCAGGAATGATCGTTCAAAGAAAACGTGAACGGCTTTTATCTGCTGAGTGTTCCTCCTCCACTACACCTCCACTGTCACCTCACCAGCAACCTCTAGGTACGACCCGTGGCGATGGTAGCAAAAGACCATTACAGTCATTTGCCAGCCATGGACAAAAATAAAGAGGCCACCAGATGTAAAAACGAGGGATGCGGTGGAAGAACTCATTGCTTTTGCACAAAATGCAATGTACATTTTGTTTGAAGAAAGAAAGAAATTGTTTTATTGAGTTTCATTCTTAAAATTTGTCTTGTTTTTATTTCCACATTTGACGTGCAAAATAATTTGGCACTAATATGAAAGCCTATTTATTGCAAATCGTTTTTCTTTTGATCCTTTTTATTGGACTTTGAGTTCTTTTGTAATTTATTTTGACAAACTTAAATTTCGATAATATGGTAATGTAGCACATTATAATGTACAACCTTAAATATCAGTAACCGTAACAGATATCGACCTACAATAATTTTCAAAAATTACAAAAAAAAATTTATATACATATATTCACTAGATTTCAAGCAAAAAAAAATTTTTCTAAGGTTGTCATAATTGGGTACTGAAAGGTTTGAGCCCTTTTGCAAGCACTACTTCAACACTGTGCATATTTGCAATATTTATACTGCATCAATTCAAATTATACAGGAAAATTAGCCATATTTTTGTTACCGCCAGGCTGATTCACTGTTTGCACATAACTTACTTTTTATCTCAAACCCTTTTGAATCCTGGATTCAAGACTGGCCTTTAGGAATATACGCTAAATTAATGTTTGTATGAAAATTCTTTTACGCCCTAACTAGTTCCGGTTTCATTGGGGTCAATAACTGGTCCTTTTAATTTCCCTTATCATCGCTCATTCATTTGTCTTTCGGTTGCCATATCCTTTCATCAGAAAACAAAAGGCAAGCATTTTTTCCTTATAAAATTTTGACATTGACTTCCAGTTGGAACTTTATGAAGTGAAATACCAATCCTTATTCAATATATAAAACCCGATCCTTCCAAAATTCAACTCAAACACTCGTGTTGCTTGGACAAGAATATTGACCACAAAACCAGCTCGCCACTATCCTTCCCGTGTTCACTGGAAACACACTTTTTGCTGTTCACCTTTTTCGTGATTTACAGCTCCTCTGGGTCTGGTTGACGGCGTGGTAATATTTTCCGGAAAACGAGCATCGCACTGCTGAGAATTTCCCAATGCGTCATCGTTTCCTTTGCCAGCTAGTCAGTCAGCCTTGAAAAGTCACAGTCCACTAATTCCCGAAATTCCAACTCTCACCGCCGACCAGATAGGCAACAGTTCCTTTAGTGAATTGCGAGCTCAACATCCACCCTACGAGTATGTGCGCCATACGGCCATAGATCGACTTTCCTTGGAATCTTCTTAGCTGCTAGTGGAGCATTTTGTACTCAAGTAGTGTTCAGGTCGGAAGCCGGTTCCAATGTTGGCTACAACTTTCTACACTCGCACAAAATGCCGGTGGTGCGTGGTGCGAAGAGTGCGATGGCATAGCAAGTGGGAGGCAGCGAGTGTGTCTCGAGGGTCTTCTGGAAGCGAACAAAGGCACATGTAGTGGCTGGAGCAGATGTGTGCAGATGTTTTGTCCACAGTCCGTCCGGTCTCGGCAATCACCTGATTATGATCAGCACCCGTGGAGCCTCCAACGCTGGCTGGAGCTCCATTCATACACCACGGAACTACTCACAATCTCGCTTCCCCCAACGAGGAACAAAACATGTTTCAGGCTTCGACTCGTGTTTGCCGCGGCCGGAACTCACCGCGACCCTTGGCCCACAAGAACGCGATATCCGTGGAAAAAAGGATAATCAAGTTCCTGCCACGGAACGACTCGTTCTCGATACAATTGTCGACGAAGACGAGCCAAAACATTGACGCTGGAGACTTCCGAAAATGCTGGCACGGAACAGCACGGCGCTCGGGGAGCAGTGAGGGAATCCTACAAAGACGATAAATCGAAGACTTACAAGTTCGCCAGCGGATGGGCATGGAAGATGGGAGCAGCGAAGAAGCCCTGCAAGCGCTCTGACGAGGAAAAAGTGTGCAGTTTGCAAACGAACTCGAAGAAAGGTCAGGCGGTTGGATTATGTGCCGGGTGGAGGATGGGGTGCAAACGAGGAACAAGAAGAAGAAAATCCAAAGCATTTGTAGGAGTAGAAAGGGTTCGGGGATTGCACTCACCTTATATTGGGGACTGCGGCAGCTGCTGCTTGGATCGGGGGTGGGACGCTATACGGGAACGGCAACTTGCCCGCGACTGCTGGATTCTCGAACAACATGACGACGGCAATTCTGCAGCAGTCTCGTTGCGGGGCACTCAGGCAGGAAACAGTCAAAACACGGAGTCCGCGAAGAGCCGCCAAGGGACTCGCGACTAGCTCTAATGATGCGCCCGCTTAGCTGGGCGCGCGGCCACTTGCACTGTTGTCGGCGCTTCGGAATCGATTCAGGGCCGCGCTTTTAGCTGCAACTACACTCTGCGATGCAACTTGACTCGGCACTTTGCAAGGTTAAGGAACCGACACTGGGTAGAACACTCAAACTCGAGTCTTAGCGACGGCACCGGAGCTTCCTCGCGTTGGAGACGAACGCCGGAATTCTCTGAAATTCACACTATAGATCCGTCAGCCTTGAGCTGAACGTAAACATTCACAGTCACGGCGCGTTCTTACATTCCCTACAATTCACACTGAGCTGGGAATTTGCTTTACAATCGGACACACTTGACTGCGTCTAGTTTGAGTGCTGACGAAGAGTTAAACGCAGATCTGAAAGGTTTAAATTGTTGACTGGGATCACGGAGCTCGTGCAAACACTGACTCGATTGGTACGACAATGACAATCTTTCGCAAGACGCACTCAACCAAGAGTAGCTAAAGCCCTTCAAAGAGACTGTACAAAAGCAGTCCAAGTTCGCGACACAACAAGGAAAACTTCACCTTTCGTCAGATTCTCGTTTTCGCGTTCACTCTCGCTTTCACACCCTTGTGCGTACCGCGCGTCACCTCAAGATACACTTGTTATTCGACAGGCGCCTCAATAAATTCCAATTAGATTTCAACTTGCTAAGGGCTGACAAATCGCCAAGTACTTTTCTGATTTTCAACAAACCACAAACAGAATCAAACAATTGGACTCCACTTCCAAACTAGCGACACCTTCATTCAACGGTTGCAACCGGACTGACGTGCTCGCACCTTTAAAAATTGAAATATCGGAATTTCGTCTTCGTCGGTTTCATCCGCCGCGACTGCTTGCGGAACAGAACTAGGGTTTGTGAACGGACCGTCATGGAGTGTGGAACGACAACAAGAACAAAACAAAACAATCGTTTTCTAAGAAACAGTCGGACGTCTTCGATGTGCAATCGTGAAACTCCGTCGAGCGCCGACAATATACGACGGATGCACTGCTTGGCTTCCCTCCCGAAGAAATAATTTGAGCAGAGGCGGAACAAAGGTATGAAGTGAATGCAAGAAGCGCGGCCGAGCGCATGGCCGCAACGAGTGTGGATCTGTTGCTTGTAGTAGCGCATGCCCATGCGAGTGGAGCCGAAGCGAAGTCGCACATTTTGTTTACGAACCACTCGCCGTTTCTATGCGACGCACACGACGCTTTTGTGTTCATTTCATTTCAATTGTTTCGCTGTGTCTCACTATCCAATTGGATTTTGCGCAGACATGATCCATTTCCATTGAAATCTGTCATGACTGAATCAGTGCTACCGTTCGAGCTGAAATCGTTTTTTCCTGTTCAAGTAAATGTTTCTGCTACGGTTACAAAGCGAAGTTGTTCACATGGAATGAATTCCTAAAAATTATTGATTTATAGTTACGAACAATAAACCTTAATTTGATTCTATCTTCTGCTAAAGATTAAGTGAGTGTTTAAAAGTGTTCATTAAATGCAAATACGTTAGATTAGATTCCATATTTTCCTTTATATTCCTCTGTTTGCAACATTCAAATGTTTCTGAAAATATAAATAAAACCTCCTCTAATTTTGCGTGGTGAGTTTTTATTTATCGTAGTTGATTTTCGACCGCTATCATTCGGTCTTCCTCAGTGAGCACTTTTTTTTCTCATATTTAATTAGAACGTGTGAAACTTGTCATAAATGGTATGAAAAATGCATATTAACCAATGCAAAGTTTTTGAATTCGCAAGCGCATCGAATCGTTTATAGGCTTAATTACTTTGGGATTATTCCTTGCGATACGATTTATCGTTTGCAAGTATTAAAAGTTGATGTATATTGGGTGCTAGGTTATTTTCTTGTTAAAATAAATAATAAGCTACTTTAAGAGCCATTAGGAATCCTTTATTCAACTGAATGTTATATGAGTGAACGCTACGGTGGTTTTACGAAGACTGAGCTATAAGGCTCCCTCTCTTCTTGTATACATATATTTTTACTATCTGATATAGTACCTAGATGGCAGCATCTACAATGATGTTGTAGCGATAAGACAATACATCTGAGGTGCCGTACCGAATTTCATCGCTACTGTAACGAAACGGTGTAATAGTTTAAAGGAAAAAGCGATGACTTCCTTTTTTTCACTCGAACACGAAGATCAACGTCCTTCCTCCTACCGGCCCCCATATTGTGCGCGTCGCTTATTATAATTATAACATAAAGTTGAGTGGTGTCAGAAACACCACAGTCGTGAATTTCCGACGTGAAATTGAATCTTTCCAAGTATTGACTCAAACAAAGTTCTCGATGACTCCATTAATTGTCGAAAATGGTACTGTGGAAACCCCGAAAACTTCAAAGGGTCCTGGTGCTAATTTACCCCCCATCACACCCAAACCCTCGACGAGTGCAAATCTTTTTGTAGAAGCATAGCGAATAAAAAAGTCCCGACATTTTTAAACTAGACCCCGAGTCTTGGTTCTAACAAATGGACGCCACATTCCACACGTAGGATGAAACTAGATACAAGTACGTGATACAATACGCCAAGCCAGAAATATTACCGCATATCATTCCCATCGCAAGAAACCCAAACAATATAATGCTGTTAAGGAGCGTATATTAACTGCGTTCGCAAAGTCCAACGAATCAAAGCTGAGACGCTGATTTCAAGGACAAAATCTGGACGGAAGGAAGCCATCACATAACCTGCAACATCTTCGAAACACTGGAGGACAACAGGTGACAAACGCTATGTTACGATCGCTTCTTTTAGAGCACCTACCAGAGAATATTCGGGCTGTGTTGGCTATTTCAAGCCAGCCCGACATTGACAAACTCACAAAGATGGTCAATCTGATGATGGAATTATAGCAGCGACCGGCTATGGCATCAGGTAACGTAAATAGCGAAGTGCTTCAACAAATATTGAGTCGTATTGACCGCCTGGAGCTCCGGATGCGATGTCGATCAAAATCAACGTCTCGCAGAACAAGGGAACGATCAAATTCTAGATCAGACGACTGATACTGCTTTTACCATAAACAATTCGGACAACGCGCTAGAAATTGTCGATAACTATGTCAGTGGACAGTCGAAGAAATAGCCAAAGCGGGAAACTAATTTCGTTGTACTGAATCGCGACGAGCTAGGATGACCAACCACATAATAATCGCCGACTTATAAAGTGATCCATTATTGACACTGAAGCTGACGTATCACTTCCACGAGACAAAAATCAGAACGTTTCCACAAAATTCCAAATTATATGCTGTAAATAACACACCAATCAAAACGTACAGTCACAGGATTATTTCTTTAAATTTTGGACTACGATGACCATTAAAATGGAAATTTGTGGTTGCACACGTACGGCAACTGATAATCGGAATTGATTTCTTCCAACATTTTGGTTTAATAGGTGACCCACGCAGGAAAAAATTAATGGACCGTGAAACCAATCTGGTCTCGACAATACTATGTACGAATGAGCCAAGTACATGTGTCTCGACTATAAACACAGACGTAAATTATCAGGACATCCTTCAAGAGTTCGTCGGTGTCACAATTGCCTCCGATATCCAAAAAGTTGCTGCACATGGGATTTACCATCATATTCTAATGCAAGGACCACCGGTCGCTGAAAAAGCAAGACGCTTACCTCCAGAAAAGCTGTGTGAAGCAAAGGCTGAATTTGAATATATGCTTCAAAAAGAAATTTGCCAGCTTTTGAGCAGCCCGTGGGCAAGCCCATTATATAAAGTGCTTAAAAAATCTGGATAATGGAGATCTTGCGGGGATTATCATCGCCTCACTGCTATTACTATCCCAGACCGGTACCCTATAGGTCACATTAGTGATTTCGCTCACAACCTTCACGGATGCACCCTGTTTTCAACGTTGGACTTAATGAAGGTATACAACCAAATTTCAGCAGCACTGGAATATATTCCCAAATAGCAGTGACAACATCGTTCGGACTGCACGAGTTTATTGTAATGACGTTTGGCCTTCGCAACGCCACACAAACATTCCAACGATACATTGGTAACGCTCTACGTGGTGTAAATTTTTGTTATGCATGTATCGACGACATCCTCATCGCGTCGACGTCAAACGATAAATACCGTGAACATTTGAAACTTGTGTTGAACAGATTTATGGACTATGGATCGTCGATCAATACAAGAAAATGCACATGTTGCGTTTCAACCGTATAATTTCTGGATTATCTCATCGATAAAAATGGTATAAAACTTCCTTCTGACCGTGTAGAAACGATATTAAACTTTAAAAAGCCATCAACCATATCGGAGCTCAGAAGATTCCTAGGAGCAATCAATTGTTACAGGGAATCGCTGAAAAATGCAGCATCTGTTCAAGTACCTATACACGAATATCTGATTGGAGAAATGAACAGAGATAAATAAGCAATAATATGGAATCCACAAGCGGAATTGGCTTTTGAGGAATGTAAACGGCAAATTGCTCACGCAACATTATTGTGCCATCCCATCAAAAACGCTACTCTTGCGATCAAATTCGATGCATTCGATATGGCAATGGGAGCAGTCCTCGAGAAATTAAACGATAATTCTTGGGAACCACTCGGATTTTTCTCAAAAAAGTTCAGCAAAAAGGCAATGTAAATATATCACTTACGACCGTGAACTGCAAGCGATTTATAGCGCGGTAAAATATTTTCGCCATATGGTTGAGAGACGCCTGATTATCATCAAAACAGCCCACAAGCTGATCACTTATGCGTTTTACCAGAAGTCTGATAAAGTATCTCCACGTCAACTAAGACAGTTAAATTTCATTGGTCAGTTTTCCACAAACATCGTCCACATCACTGGAAAAGAAAACGCAACAGCGGATGCACTATCTCGAATTGATAGTATCTCCATGCCAGTAATGATTACTGCTGAAGATTTGGCAAAAGTTCAGGAGGATGACGAAGAATTAAAATGTCTGGTCCAGGCTAACTCAAGCATCAACTTTCAGAAAATAAAATTGACCGGCGATGATGATCCTGCAGCAAACGGCATGGTGGAGCGTTGGCACCGATCACTTAAAGCTGCCATTATGTGCCATTATAACCACAAGTAGATGGACGTTTTACCAACAGTCTTACTAGGAGTTCGCACTAGCATTAAAGAACACATCGGAGCAACATCTACAGAATTGGTCTACGGAACAACGCTACGTATACCCGGAGAATTCTTTTTCGACGAAGATCTGCCACCGGACCCAAAGCTGTATGTTCAAAAGTTCCACAAGCATATGACGGAAGTCTGCGCAACATCTGCATTGCACCACGACAAGCGGAAAATATTCGTACCCATAGATCTCGGAACGTGCTTGAGAAAACCTTTGGAGCCTCCATATGACGGAGCATACATAGTTCTGGAAAGAACACAGAAAGCATTTAAATTGGCAATCAACGGGAAAGAAATTAATGTCAGCGTTGAGCGTATCAAGCCCGCATATTTTGAATGCACTGCTAATCCAGCAATACAGCTTAATACCGGATCGAAAGCTAAAAATCGAAAGTGACATTCGACAAATAATATTTCATAACGATTTCACATTGATATTTACAAACGTCAAAGCCATTCAGGAGGGAGTACTGTAGCAATAAGAGAATAACAGCTGCCATTCAGGAAAGAGTACTGTAGCGATAAGAGAATAACAGCTGTGGTGTCGTACAGAATTTCACCGCTATTATAATTAAGCGCATTTTAAAGAAAAAGCGATGACTTCTTTTTTTCACTCAAACATGAAGCTCCTTCTGCCAGCCTCCATATTGTGCACGTCGCTTATTATAATTATAAAATAAAGTTTATTTATGTCAGAACCCTCACAATTCTGTAGCGGTTTGTCGGGGTATCGAAACAAATTACTTTACTCACTAATTTTAAGGTAACGCAGCTTAATGGAAATTCAAGATGGCTGATGCCATTTATGTTGATAGATTACGGAGTACACTGTGTAATGATTTTTTTTTATGCCCGTGTAGGACACGGGTGCCGATGGTCTGGCATAAGTGTCAGCGAGCTATAAACAACACCGAGCTCAGCTAACTAGCTTCGCTTAACGACCGCGTACGCGTGCTTGACGACTAGCATTTGCGGGATCATATGAGGCGGGTTCTTGTCGAGCCACGAAGCTACACTACAAAATACTTATCACGCGTACTCTACTCTACAAGACGTACCGATCAATTTTTATTATCTTTAGAAATGTTCTATTAGGTGTTAATTAAGCTACTCTACAGTAATTCAATATATTTTTGCCTCGTTAAAGTTAGCGGACACGGAGGCTTGAGACAAACGCAAACATTACACAAAAAGCAACCGTTACTTTCTCGGAAGAAGGTCGTTGCATTACAAGGGGAATGTCAAACCTAAAGATGTTGAAGTGGCTGAAGTGAACCACTCATCTCTGCGTAAAGGATGGAAACTTGACGGAAGTAGTTTACTTTACACTAGTAAAACAACAAACTAAGCAGTTTCGACGGGGTGACCACCTTATCTCTTCAGGAGCAGCCACTCCTGATCACCACGGGGCTGCTCGACTGCTTATATTTATTACAGGGCAATCTCTCCGATGCCGACCCAGGCATGGAGAGACTGAAGGATTTCGCTCTACACTAGTCAAGAAACAATTGTTTCCGCAGTGGAGAGATGGTTGTTATAATTTTAGGCCCCTCTCCTTGAATACAAGTCCCTGTCTTCTACGAAAGTATGCTAATAAAAACCGCTAACCAATCATAAAAACAAATCGGGTGTCGGTCAGGACTAATTGATGATGCGGATTTTATCACTGCCATTCATCAGATTAGCTCCCAGCAAAAACTGACGCGATTCCAAGCAATGTACTTGAAAACCTCTGGCACCATCAGTTTGTTCAAAATTAAAACTGTCCGACTTCAAACTGTATAAAAATGTGCAAACATGTCTTTTGGTAACATTAAGGGACGCACTACTCTATAACATCATCGGCATGTTCAGGCGACAGAACCACCACGAACGAAGAACTCCAGAAGATGCTATAGACCTTATTATACCGAAGACAAGACAAACAACACCAAAAGAAAATTTATCGGTGACTCTATCTTTACTTTATGGAACCCTCCAAAGTATGCTACGTTAATATCAAATGGTGAGGGCGACAATAAAAATAGAATCGGTTCATCTGCCGACAGCAAAATTAAAAATGTGAGAGCTCGAAGGAGAGTGGTGTTGTTTCCCCTTCGGGCCCCACGTTGGGCGCCATTGTAATGAATTTCGACATGTCCGTGTAGGACATGGGTGCCGATGGTCTGGCACAAGTGTCAGCGAGCTAAAACAACACCGAGCTCAGCTAACTAGCTTCGCTTAACGACCGCGTACGCGTGCTTGACGACTAGCATTTGCGGGATCATATGAGGTGGGTTCTTGTCGAGCCACGAAGCTACACTACAAAATACTTATCACGCGTACTCTACTCTACAAGACGTACCGATCAATTTTTATTATCTTTAGAAATGTTCTATTAGGTGTCAATTAAGCTACTCTACAGTAATTCAATATTTTTTTGCCTCGTTAAAGTTAGCGGACACGGAGGCTTGAGACAAACGCCAACATTACACAAAAAGCAACCGTTACTTTCACAGAAGAAGGTCGTTGCATTACAAGGGGAATGTCAAACCTAAATATGTTAAAGTGGCTGAAGTGAACCACTCATCTCTGCCTAAAGGATGGAAACTTGACGGATGCAGTTTACTTTACATTAGTAAAACAACAAACTAAGCAGTTTCGACGGGGTGACCACCTTATCTCTTCAGGAGCAGCCACTCCTGATCACCATGGGGCTGCTCGACTGCTTATGTTTATTACAACTGGGTACGTCCAGACTCGACATAAAGAGTGAGTTGACTTTGATAGCGATTCTGCAGCACCGCTGCAGTGGTCAGAGACAAATATTCGTCGTATATTTCATGACCGCCACAGTTAAGTTCGAGACAAGCTTGTGGCGGTCACGACATATACGACAAGTAGATGTCACTGACTACAGCAGCAATGTTGCAGAATCACTGTCAGAGGATCGCTGTCAAAGTCAACTTCCAGTCGATTCCGGATGAACACAAATGTACTCCGTAATCTTATCAAAATAAACGGCATGAACTATTAAGTTTTTTACATTAAAATCAGTGAAAGAAAGTTATTAGTTTCGATACTCCGACATTGGTGAGCCCGAGTGCAATGACACGCAGAGTTTTGTCAGCGTTGAATACCTGATATTTTTGCATCACGTGCCCAGCAGCGTTGTTGCATTTCCATGCCCAACCTCACGCTATAGTCATGGGTAGCATGCCCGACCTTGCACTTCGGTCGCATGCCCGGCCTCGCACTACGGTCACATGCCCGACCTCGCACTACGGTCATATGCCCGATCAGTGACATTTACCATGCAACAACCCGTCGTTGTCCCAGCCAGCATCCGATCAACAGCAACTAACACAGCATCAACCCGCCATTACCTCAACCGTATGCCGCCGCATCCAAAAACGTCGTCACGTGCCGCCATATCGTATCGTGAGTTTCTTCATCTTATTCTGTTTCCACGACGATAGCACTAAGGAGGGAGTACTGTGGTGGTAATGACATATTCGACAAGTAGATGTCACTGACCACAGTAGTGGTGTTGCAGAATCACTGTCAGAGAATCGCTATCAAAGTCATCTGCATCCAGCCGAGTCCAGATGTAGATGAATGTACTCCTTAATCTGATCAACATAAATGGCACCAGCCATCTTGAATTTCTATTAAGTTTTGTTACTTTAAAGAAAGTTATTATTTTCAATACCCCGACAAGTTCAAATATAATCAGACATGATTTGACTCATAGATGGCACTGACATCATCATGGAGAAATAAAAATCAATTTTACTTGCTATTTGTTTCTGGAGGTGTTTAGCTCTCTCTCGTTGGTCGGCATCGCACGGACACGCATTCATCCCAATTGTTTCTTAAATTTGGAATTAAATGTTATATCTTCTTATTAAAATATACGAGCAAAGTTTAACTAGCGTATTCTTGATATTAGCCTACATCCTAAACTCCATATTGGTGACCTAGTAAATTTACGCACAAAGACATTTGACTCCAACGCGTAAATCTTGTCGTGCTGTGAAGTGAACCCAAAAATGGCGGACGAAGAGGATACTAACGTACAGGAGGAGCCGACCCTTCAGCTATCTGAAACCCCTCAGCGGCCGATATCGTACAGTAATCCTACCACACTGGCGTAAAATGCGGCATGGATATTGCCCAAATTAGATTCGGTCTCAAATTTGAAACTGCCACCATTTTGGCAACGCGCAAGTAGAGGCACAATTCATTGGTAGTCATGTATTTAATGCGATAGTTGGATCCATGGATTTTGTCATTTTGGAGCAAGTTTTGTTTATAGTGGAACGACCAATAGCAATAGAAAAATACACAGAGCTAAAATGACGACTGCTCGCTTGTTTCGGTGACGCCCCCCAAAACCCGCCCTACAAAAGCACTAACTTAGATGAAACTGAGTGACAAAAAGTAGTCAAATTTATACCGCGAAATGAAATCGATGGCAGCTAATCAATTATCGGATGAAGCAGTGCGATTTTTGTGGCTTCGGCAATCACCCAGGCGAGTACGTGTGATTCCATGCCCATGTAGAGATTGAAGCTCTCACGGAAGTGGCTAATCGGATTGTATCCGAATATAGTTCATGGCCTTCCATTTTGGAAACAAAATGTCAAGCTTCGAGGGATAATGAAACAATAGATAACAAAATCAAATTTCAAGCAATGTAAAAGTCTATCTAGCTATCGCTCGCGTTCGTGCTCACGTTCACACGTTTCGACGGGACTCTGTTTTTATTATAAACGGTTCAGGAAAAATGCAAAGAAGTTCAAAGCTCCATGATATTATGATAAAAATTTGGAAAGTCTTGAAGTTGGCAAGGCAAGAATAATCTGGTTTTCATTCTTGAAAATTGTATAGATACTGGCAGCCATTAAGGATTATATTAATTTTAATGTAGGCTATATGTTTGTGATTGGCCCTTACCCGCCCCAACAACAAGCGCTCGTCGGAAGAGGACAGGATTCTAACTAAAAAAAATCTTTCAAATGCATCACTTATAGCGAAAAATATTACGATTTAAAATGAAATGACTCAAATTGACATATAAGAAGTAAAAATCTCAAGAAAAGTATCTTTTCAATCAAACCTTTTTTCAATGTATTAAATTCAAGTCATCACTCTATATGTTAACTGACGAAAGAGGTTTATTATTACATCAATATTGTAATAATTTGGTATTTAAATTTTGTATGCGAAGTAATTATTCGAACTTATTTAATGTGAAATGACAAACTATTTGCTTTTTGATCGAAATTTAGTCACAAGCAGAAAAAAAGGTTAAACTATCTGTTCATAGCATATATTAAATTTTGGATGGTCTCAACTTTTTTCTAGTGTTTGAACTTTGAGCACGTGGTGTTAAATTATCCTTTTCATTTAAAAGCTTGAAATGAAAATGCCCAAATACCAACAAGATGACACGATAACGTTATACTTTTTGCATTAAAAAACTAGTATTTACGAGTATACTAAAGAAAACATAAAGAACTAAGAAAAGCATAATTCTTTGCCACATTGTGAATTTCAACAAATGTTTTAAAACGAAAATAATGAATTGTTAAAACCAGAAAACCTTCGGTCTCATATCTATGGAACCCTGAACAGGTATGGGACCCATCACGTTGGCTGGCCCCTGCACTCAAGAGCTAGCTATCGAGTGAGCTCACCCCTTTTTCTGTGTTAGAGGTGCACTTGCAGGGTAGAGTGGCCTTCTGCATAGGTTTCTAATTTATGATAAAGTGTTATATGATTCTGTCATATAAGACTTTAACATAAATCTGAAACATCTTTATTTTTAATTTAAGGGAAAAGTTCATGCGAATCATATTTTTATGAATTTTTCATTTAAATGGAAAATATGCGGCCACGTCTACAATGGATCTTGATCCAGATGTGGGGTGCGAGGGGGCATCGCTTCCACGTGGATGCCCCACTCTTATTTGGGGTTTGTAAATATAGAATAGTAACGACGAAATCCCTCGAATCCCGCCCGCGTCAATCAGTCTTGGACTGTCGTTTTGTTTTAGTATTCCATCCCTTCGGTAGGTTACCTTGGCCTCAACACCGTCAAACCAAGTCGTTTGATCTTTGACAAGTAATTCGTAAAAGCGAAATTTTTTTCTAGCGGGCCCTAGTGCTGGGAAAAAGAACCCGCCCCACGACACCGCAATGCTCGCCTGCCAGCGCATTCACGCTTCCTCAGACAAGGCCGATTGCGGTGAGCACTAATATCCTCGCTCGCAGACCATCGCTGCAGACCTTCACGGCAAAGAACATCCTTCAATCTTCTTCTCCTTAGCACTAGAGCCCCTCTCGGGCCTTCACTTCCTGCAAATAGTGCCTCCAACTGTGCCGGTCCATTGACCGCGTCCTCCAATTTCGAAATCCGAGCAGCGATGAACTGTCTTTGTTGACCGAGTCAGACCAGCATTTCCTCGGTTTCTCCACCGGTCTCCGGCCCCCAGTTCTCCCAACGAATACCTTTTTGGGTATCCGTTGTTCGCCCATACAATTCATGTGGCCAGCCCATTGCAGCTTCCGCAGTCTTATAATCGTTGAGAGCTTCGGCTCGTCAAAAATTTCATACAGCTCATGGTTGTATCGAATTCGCCATTGGTCTCCGAAAAGCTTCGCTCCGATTATTCGCCTCAGGACCCGTCGCTAAAAGGCGTTCAATATATTTGCGGATGCTTGGGTTAGTGTCCTTGTTTCACACCCATAGCATAACACAGTCCGCGTGGCTTAGTGGTCAGAGCACTACGCCCGTAAGCCGAAGGTCTCTGGTTCGAGTTTCATTGGCGTCAACGAGATTTGGTTCGAGTGATTCATCGGACGGACTTTAAGCCTGTTCAGTTATGATACGTTCTGGTTTAAAATCAGAACATATCTCAGCCGGGTGGACGGACACACGGCCAAAGCGTGATAATGATATATCACTTTGTGGGGTGCTGATACAGTAGATCATGACAATGAGATACTCTAACTATCTCTAAGTGAAGGCCCGAAAGGGGCTGTAGGGCTATGAAGAAGAAGAAGAAGCATACAGGTCTTATCACAGATTTTTATACTTGGAGCTTTATTTTCTTGTGTATGCAGCTGGTCTTCAAGATCGTCTATACTGAATAAAACATTTTATTTGCGGGCTGTATTCTGCGGCATATTTCGTCTCTTTCATTGCCCATTTTCATTATTATGGCGCCCCAATACACAAATTCGCTCACATTTTTGATAATATATTCACAAAGTGTGATATTTTGTATACTTGGGGTATTCTTCCTCGACTGCGTCATGAGGTTTGTTTTATTTTCATTCATTTGTAGCCCTACTAGTTTTGCTTCGCTCTGGAGTTTCAGGAAAAGTTCTTTGGCAGTTGTTAATGACTGTGACAAAATGTCGTCGACTTGAATAGTAATGTACCTCGCGTATCGTACTCCAGAGTCAAATTGAATCACAACGGGGCCAGCCCATCTCCCTGCTTTAGCCCGATATTTGTGTCAAAGGAATCGGTGAGTTGGTTATTGATGCGGACTTGGGAGGGCGTCGACGTCATTGCCATTTTGGTAAGACGGACCAATTTGGCTGGGTTGCCAAAGCAAAGCATTATTTGCTACAGTACGTTACGATCAATACTATCGTATGCTTGCTTAAAGTCAACGAAAGTTTGGTTTACGTCTATGTTGAACTCCCAGCACTTTTCAAGAACCTGCTTGACTATGAACAATTGGTCGATCGTTGATCTACCTTCAATCACTACAGTCTTAATGCGATGACTTGTCCTGACCGATACCCTGTTGCACATGTGCAGGATTTTACATATGAACTTAGCAAAAAAACTCGTTTATCCAACTTTCTTACCACGTAATAAGAGTCCGCATTTGTTCCTCTTGCGTAACAGCCCAATCCTATCAAATAACAAAGAGAAACTATTCTTGGAGAGAATTTCAGTGAAAACAAGTTGGTAAACAGACCTACGCTCATGTTAGAAGGGTTTTGTATCCAACTTCTCAGAAATGCAGTCACCAGCAATGAATAACGTCAAGAAATATGTCAAAGAGATGTTCACATTTAAAAGAAAATCCATTGTTTTTCTACTTTCAACGGTCTCCATTTTGTTGCAAACCAACAAAAATCACTCAAAACATGAATTCTCAAAAACGTTAATGTTATTGACCTTATCCGAAAATTTCAAAAAGATCAAGTCAAAACTGCAGTGACCGATTCGATGGAAAGTCCATAAATTACCAAAATCATGTGTTATTGTTGTTGTAATTGGAGAAATTTCAAACGGCTACAACTTCCGTGTATATCATTGGATTTTCATCAAACTTACAAAGTATAAGGACCCTTAGTAGGACTACGTAAATATCAAATTTCGTTTAGTTTAAAGGTACCGATGCGATTTTATCGGGGAAAATGTGAAATTCGAATATCATACTATTATTAACAAAGTTGAGTGAATTTTGACTTCTAAGGTATTTGTTTTTGTTGTACTCATAGACACCTACCTCCATCATTTTTTTCAGATTTTTCGGATCACAGGTGTCCAATGGCGAGGGGGGGACACAAATTTTTCGTGTATTTCCCCTCCCTGTACGCCCCTCTAAGCAGAAAGCATCAAACTAAGACCTGTTTTGAAAAGTTCTCAGCAAGACCTTTCATTTGATACCCATATCGGCTACCTTTGATGAAACTTTTTTTTTCGGGGGACACTCCCCGATATGGAGAGACCCCCCTTAAATACCTTATAAAATTTTTTTGTGGTTGAACTTTGAAGAGAGCACCACTTTACACATGATGTTTGATGTTTCTAGCTTAAGTAGTTTGCGAGAAAAAGTGCTGTGACACACGGACAGACGGACGGACAGACGGACAGACGAACAGACAGGTCGCGATTTTAGTAGGGTTTTGTAAAATTTTTTTACAAAACTCTAAAAAGTGTTCCAGTAAATATTGGGCAAATTAAAGTCTTCTCAAATCAAAAAAAAAAAAAAACGATTTCGATCAAGAGCCATTTATAAACGAGTTTACGAATGATATGATTTTCAACGACATGAAGAGGAATTTCGTAAGACAGATGCCATAAAAATACTTGAAGTAGTGGGAAAACAACTTCTAGTGGAAGAATAGCACCCGTAGCATCCACGGAGTCACTGAAAATGTCGCGTGACAGAACATAGGTAGGTTGCAACACAGGAGTTGGTGGAATATGCGCTGCAGATGCAAGACGTTGCGGAGAAACTGCCTGTTGTTGTTGCTAGTAGTAGAGAAAAACTACACGAAAAATCAAAAAAATTTTCCCAAAAAATATATTTGTATCTACTCTACGTATTAAGTATTAATAGGAATCAGGACACCAGATACGCAAACCAAAGTGGTAGAATACGTTTATGATGAATGATTTCGTTGAAATATTGGCCGATGAGAAAAAAACTCTCGACGTCCGTGCTCTCGGTTTCTTACAATTGTATGGAACATCGAAAGAACGGACGCCACGAGGTGCTCGCAGCAGGTCCCCCGCTGCAGGGAGATTCGCAGGGGATGGAAGAACTGGTAGCTCAAGACGTGGTGAACTCACCTATGAGCATCATTACGACTGCTTGCTGCGCTTCTATGCCCCATCGAAAACCCCGGCACGGCAAGCCCCCAGTGTATTGGTGGTCAACTGAAATCGCTGAAAAATGAAGAGAGTGTCACAAGCTTTGGCGTAGGGCTCAACGGGCACGGAACCGTGACGAGGAATGTAACAAGGTGGCAGCATATAAGTCGGCCAGGAAATGTCTTCGCAAACTGATTAACAACAGCAAGGCTCGCAGCTGGCAGGATCTAGTGGACAATGTGAACAAGGATCCGTGGGGCCTTGGCTACAAGCCAGTCACGCGGAAACTTGGTGCCCTACGGAAACCTTGCATATATGATGCAGGAAAGATGAACGAGATAGTGCGGGCACTCTTCCCCGCCCATCCCGTCTGTGTTAACGCTGTCCGTGGTGAAACAGCAGTCGAATATTTACCGTTTATACAGCTGAAACTGGAAGAGGCAGTCCTTCCACTGAAAGTGAAGAAGGCTCCAGGTCGTGATGGAATTCCAGCTGACGTGTTGCGGCTTGTCAATCACTATTATCTTGACTTGCTGCTCAGCACATTCAACACTTTCCTACGGGACAGGATTTTCCCGGTACGATGCAAGGTGGCGAGGCTCGTGCTGATCAGCAGGGGGAAGGGAAATCCCGGATCACCGTCTGCATACGGCTCGTTATGCATCCTAGACACTGCTGAAAAAGTGCTATAGAAGCTCATCAAGGGAAGACTCACTGACGCGATTCGTGCTGCTGGGGACCTATCTCCTCGGCAGTACGGCTTTAGAACAAGACGTTCCACCATTGATGCGATTGCAGAAGTGGTCAACATGGTCCGAAAGACAGAGGCATATAGTCGCGCCAAGCGACAGATCATCCTGTTTGTGACACCCGATGTCAGGAACGCCTTCAACTCCGCTAGATGGGTGGATATTCTGGATACGCTCGAAAACCCTCTTCAAGTTCCAGAATATCTAATGTGGCTTTTGAGGGACTACCTGAAGGACCGAAGCTTGCTCTACGACACGACACAGGGACAACAAAGGATGGAAATTACATCGGGTTTTGCCCAGGGATCCATCCTTGGTCCGGACCTGTGGAATGTGTATTACAACGGGCTACTGAGACTGGAGATGCCAGATGAGTCGCACTTGATCGGTTATGCGGATGATGTTGCGGCTCTGGTCGCTAGACACACTATTGAACAAGCGCAAGTTAGGCTAGGTATGGTAGACTGCTCGAGGGTTCAGTTTAGCATTGGAGAAAACCGAAGTGGTCATCTTGACAAAGGTGAGAATCCCTAGAGTAAGGATGGTCAGTATTGGAGACATATAAATCGAATTGAGGCCAGCGGTCAAGTACCTGGAGCTACTGATCGACTCAAAGATGCGTTTCTTTGAGCAAATCAGGGCAACAGCTGAGTCGACTGATGGCCAATGTAGGGGGACCCAGCCAATCAAGAAGACACCTCTTGATGAGTGTTGTAGGCTCAGTGCTACAGTACGGAGCAGAAATATGGGGCGGCGCTCTCAGTAAGGAGGTATACGCTTGGCATAGGTACAGAGAAGAGGAGCACTGAGGATTGCATCTTCGTATCCGACAGTCTCTGATTCGGCGGTGAGAGTTATTGTAGGCGTGATGCCTGTTGCCTTCCTTGCTAGAGAGCGCCGCGCTATTTACCTGCATCGAAACGAGGATGAGAGGGATATGGTTATCCGCAAGGACAGACAGCGCTCACTCAACGATTGACAGCAGCCTTGGGTGAATTGCACGAAGGGAAGGTAGACTGTGCGCCTCATCCTGGATGTGAGACCGTGGTTAAATCGAAAGCATGGTGAGACTGACTTCTACCTGACCCAGCTTTTGAGCGGGCATGGGTGTTTTCAGTTTTACCTGCACAAGATTGGTAAGTCACGGTCCTCCGATTATCGGTTTTGCGCAAGATAGGAAGACAGTGCCTGCCACACATTTTTTGCGTGCAAAAAATGGAACAGGCTGCAAAGGGACCTCTACAGAGAGACGAAAGAGCTCATCCTGGATAATGCAGTCATGCTGATGCACAAATCGGTTGACAAATGGAACCAGGTGGCACATTATGTTTGAGCAGTCCTAAAAGATAAGAGACTCACAGCAGCCGGGGGCGTTGGGGCTCGGGGATCACTTTTCTGGCACTTTCTCTCCTCCTCTCCCCTCTCGCTAGAAGAGGGACTGCCCAGCTTGAAGGCACCTCATTGCGTAACAAAACGAGACCTGGCCCGAAGTAATGTATCAAACGGTCCCAGGCTAGGTTCTCAGGTTGACAGAGGAGGTGTTTAGTGGGTAATCCAGTCACCTTCTTGTGAACATAGAACTCCCCACTCTGTGCGCAAATGGACATTCACCTCCCTAAAACAAAAAAAAACCTCGTCCTTTGCGGTGTCTTTTCTATTCAGGTTGGCTCCAAGCTAAATAAAGTTATGCTCAGTTTCATGGTTCTAGTGACCTAGTTTTATCAAACTGGAGCTTTGTTCCTCGTTTGAGTCATGAATTTGGTTTTAGTTTCATTAACTAGTAGCCCGATTCGGTTTGCTTCAGATTCAAGACCCTTTGGTATCTAAGATTGAACGTGCCATAATATTGACGTCCTCAGCGTATACTATCAATTGTGTGCTCTCGAGGTTTCAGACAATGTTTTCCTGACGACGTGTTTCACAGCAATATTAAAGAACGTTAGGGCAAGCCCATCCCGTATGTTTTAAGGCTGGTTCCATTATAAAGCTGGAGTTCACTGTTAATCTTGAACTGGGACTCTGTGTTTAGCATCGTAACCTTGACCATGTGGACTAGTTATGTTGAGACGCCAAAGTCAAGCATCATTTTGTACAGCGCATTTATGTCGACACTGTCGTATGCTTGATTGGAGTCTATAAAGAGTTGGTGCGCATCGATGTCATATTCACGTTTCAAGCCCCTACTTTACTGAGAATATTCGGTCTATTGTAGACCGTCCACTTCGGAAGCCTCCCTGATACTCTCCTGTAATACGAGTACTTTCATAGTATGGCTTTTATTTTCTTTCTATGATTTTGCAGAGCTTTTTATAAGAAGTACAGAGTTGAGCGCCGCCTGTATAATTTTCACACCTTAACTTGTCCCCCTTTTTGTATACAAGACACATCATTTTTCCCCCAGTCCTCCGGTAACTGCTCCTCTGACCATATTCTGCATGATAGTCAATGCAAAAGGTTATTTAGATGGGGGACCCCGCTCTGGAGCAATTCTACTGATATTCCATCTACCCCGGGAACATTATTTTTCTGAGGTCCCGTACTGCTGCCTGTACTTCCACTTTTGCTGATGTTGAGGCTGGGACCTCTTGCTCTTCTTCTGGAATGTTCATAGCTTTAACCATCATTGTATTGCAGCCAACTGTTTTTAATTTCGACTGATTTGCCTATGATTGCTCCTTGTGCACTTTTGAAAAGCTTGTTTGTGGATTGAAGCCATCTCTTAGTTGTTTGGTTGAGGCAAACGCCGATCTGACATCGTGTAGAATCATATTTTCTTTTATACTCGTATGTTGGATCTTAGTGTTGATGGTCAGTCGTTTCTTTCTTCGGCATATTTTTTTTTGGCTTGACATCGAAGGCTTTTACATTGTTCCTCTTTGGCCTGAGTTGGTCACTGGATGTATTCTTTGTGCACCTGGTTCCCTTTTAGGGGTTTGTTAAATAATTTTACAAAACCCTACTAACATTGCGCCTGTCTGTCCGTCTGTCCGTCCGTGTGTCACAGCACTTTTTCTCGCAAACTGTAATCTACAAACATAAAATTTTGTATATAGGTGTAAAGTGATGACTTCTTCAAAGTTCAACTACAAAAAATATTTTACAGGGTGCTTAAGGGGGTCTCCTCATATAGGGGAGTGGCCCTTGAAAAACAAAATTTCATCAAAGGTGCCCAATATGGGTATCAAATAAAGGGTCGTTATACGCGATTGGATACCTTTGATCCGAAAAATCTGAAAAAAATAATGGAGGTAGGTGTTTATGAGTACAGCAACAACAAATTCCCTAGAAGCCAAAATTCACTCAACTTTGTTAATGAACATCGAATTTCACATTTTCCCCAATAAAATCGTATGGGTACCCTTAAACTCAATGAAAACTGATATTAAAGTAATTTTGTATAGCGTCCTAATACTCTGCAAGTTTGATAAAAATCCAATCGTATTCACGGAAGTTATAGGCATTTGAAACTTCTCCAAATACAACAACAATAAACCACGATTTGGGTATTTTATGGACTTTCCATTGAATCAGACACTGCAATTTTGATTTGATCTTCTTGAAATTTTCAAATAAGATCAATAATATAAATTTTTTGGGGAATTCATGATATGAGCGATTTTTGTTAGTTTGCAAAAAAATGATGTCCGTTGAAAATACAGAAGCAATGGATTTTCTTATAAACGTGCACATCTCCGTGAAATATTTCTTGCCTTTATTCATTGCTGATGATTGCGTTTCGCACGTTGAGTACAAAATCCTTCTGACATGACGGTAGGTCTGTTTACCCAACCTGTTTTAATTTCTTCCTTGCATTCTTCATCGTACCTATATTTCTTTGGCTGGTGCCCCAAGACCTCCTCGCATTGGAACTTGACCCTTTTAAGGTAGTGGTCCGAATCACAGACAAGGCCGAGGAACGTGCGCGTGTCGAGAATGCTGGTGGTGGCTCATTTTTGTATGAGAATATAGGCGATCTGGTTGAATATGCGACTGTTTGGGGATGCCCATGTTCTGTTATGGATGTCTCGATAAGGATAGCATGTGGAGCTTACTGTGAAGCTTCTACTAGTAGCAAAGTCTATCAGTCGTTGTGTGTTGTCGCTGGTCTCTGCATGGAGGCTATATCCTCTGGTTGTTCCCATATGCGCCGTTTATCTACAAATTTCAGCGTTGAAGTCACCCAGAACAGTTGCTTCTTCCTTGAATTCTGTAGGCGCACGACGGTTGACCAGCCAGACGTTAAAGAATTTGGTCCTGATACGAATTACACAGAGCCTTTAGTTAACGGGTTTGAAGTCGGTGATAATTTGTTTAAACGTGTTGTCAACAATGAAAGTCACTTCTTAATCAGGGCTTCCTTGCAGTTTTCGGCTTTTAAACACGGTGTGCGTTCGCATGTCAAATATGTCATCACCATGCCATCTGGTATCTTGCACTACGAGGATATTGATTTTATATTTTTTTATTTCATCCAGAAGTTATCGCAGTGCACCTGGTCTGCTCAATGATCTAACATTCCAAGTTTCAAAAGAATAGTCCTTTATATGTTGCGATAGTCGTTGCCGTTTATCCGATCCAATCCAAGACTGTTGTCCTGGTTCCATGAAAAGTAAAAACTTAGTGGAGCATTGTACGCGCTTCGACTTAGTTGGTTTTGGTTCACAAGTGGTATTTTATTTCCCACAAACCCACCGGCTAGCCGGTTAGGGCACCCTCTGTCCGCTACATGAGGACGCATCCGATGGGGGACCGAAAACCGTCACAGATTTTTTGTATCTCTGATTGATTTGTATTTCTATGGCTTCTTTGGTAGCTTAGCTTGCCTTTCAAGTAACCTTGCCTTTGCGATCAGCTCTTCCTAAAATGTTGGACAGCTTTTTTAATTTTCTTACTGCTGGTGTTATTAAATTGTAACAAGATTTTTAACTCTTTTTCATTTTGTTAAAAGTGAACACGTACACAATATTAAGCCTATTTTAATATATTAACAAGATTTTAATAGTTGTAAGTCGCAGCCTCCAGTAAAACTACCAATTCGGGTGAACTTTGCAGCCGTCCATCTCAGGAACCTTATAAATATTTGCAAATTTTTTTTAAGTAGAAATTAGAATGAAGCTTTAGCTATTGAATCGGTTCATTACATTTTGCAAAAAGTCTGCCGCGAAAATTAAATCTCGGAAACTACTGAGCGTATCGAGCTGATTTAAGCTATGTTTGTTAGATCTAAATTATTTTAGTGAATTAACTCATAAAAAATTTAAGAAAGAATTGTGCGAAAAATTTTATAGAACAAAATGTGTAATTTGCACACACTGAACAAATATCATGCACCCACATTAATTTGTTTTAAATTTCCACATTTTTTTCGGGGAAATTTTTTTGCAGAAATCTTTTTTAAATTTTGATGAGTTAATTCAATGTAAATAATTTAGATCTAACAAACGTAGCTTAAATCAACTCGGTACGTTAAGTAGTTTCCGAGATTTACTACATTTTTTTAACGAAAACATGCTATTTTGTTTGAATTTAATAACTTTTGCAACAAACTTTTTGCAAAATGTAATGAGTCGATTCAATAGCACAAGGTTCATTCTGACTTCTAGCTAAACAATTTTTGCAAATATTAGTAATATTTCAGAGATGAACGGCTTTAAAGTGTACCCAAATTTGCAGTTTTACAGCCCCCAGTAAAACTGCAAATTTGGGCCTTAACATAAGCAAAAGTCATTTACGATAAGGTGAATTTTCGGTTTAAAAACCCATTTTTAATAATGCTAGGCAACACCCCTTTCTCTAAGGCCATACTAAACTCAAAGGACATTTCCTAGTAAATAACCTCAAACACAATGAGCGCATCACAATAAAGCTTTTATTTAATGAACAGGCAACATTTTAAAGATTTTCTATTTTCTCTGAATTGAGAAAAATATTGTATTGTTGTGTGAAAACAGATACAACTATCATATTCTATTCGTCCTCTGTTCTGTCGCTCTCTACGCCATGAGCTCTAACGAGTACTTGGCTCGAATTTTGAAATGTTCATATAACAAGCAATGACGACACAGCCAGACAAACATTTCTCCATTCTTATTTCTAATTTGAAACAACTTCCGAATCCCCCGTAATGACTTCCTTGAACTCCTAACAATGGAATAACTCTGACGATTTTTTAGCAGTAGACATTTCTATGCTTTTCACATTCTTAAAATTGGCATCCGCCAAAAATAGGCCACCTGGAAATAGAGCCCATTCGCTGTTATTATTGTTCTCGTTTTACAGTTCCTCCAAAATATAAATGAACATTCCCGGAAGATTCATCGGTGAAAATCAGGGGGAAATGCATCTCTTCTGAGACAGTTGGATATACGAATACTCGAATAAGGACTGGATATACGAGAACGAGTTCGGGTATAGTGTGGCCTAATTGTATCTACGAGATACTTTCCACTGAAAAGTTTATTTGAGGCAAATTAATAGATAACATAAAAGCAATAAACAAGACAAAAGGTTCAACTCGAAGATAGATTGTCGCGGTAATTAGAGGAAGTGTGTTTTTGGCTGAAACTCATTCCTGATAAGAGAAACAATTGTTTCTATTATTTCGCGAATTAGAGAACTTTGTACAGTTTAATTTGGATAGCAATGAGTGTGGTGAAGGTGTATGTAATCGATGGATATTAAATTTAATATAAATCATGAATTTCTCGTCTTGTACGTTATTTTAGGCCTTGTAACGAGGTCAGCGGGATAATTAGTCTTTTGCACAAAGTTCTTCCTTGAACTCCCAACAAAATTTTTGGAATGTTTCTAGTGCTTAAATTTAAGAAGTTTTATTAAAAAGAGCCGCGATGACATTTAATGGGTTTTGCTGTTCTATACTCGTATACTTTCACCTGGGTATGCTTCGCTACCTCTGGTTAGATTTAATAACTTTTCCACATTTCAAATAATCTTCAAAATCAAGTTTTTTCTTCAAGAATGACATACATAATTGCAATATTTAATAGCGCAACACTCATTTTAATGCGTCCTTAAACACAAGGACATGCATTAATTTGTACATTAAAAATAAACTTTCCATTTCTATAATTGAATGACTTGCATTTCCCTTATACCGTAACGACTTCATTTACTGTCCGGGCGTTATCATTGAAAAGATATCCAGTCGACAATAATAAAATATCAACTTTATTATGGAAGAGGTAAGCCACAGAGCGTTGTAACAGGATAAATGTCCACAGAGATAATCACAGCATTATGGTGAGAGGTGACCACGACTAAAGATAATTTGTGTCCTGTGACTAGCGTGTGCTGTTGATGTCCTGCCCTTATAAAATACTACACCTTGTCCGCAAATAACGACACGAAACAATCTTCTTTCCCTTCGTGTACGAATGAATTTATTTTCCTAATTAAATTCTTGAATGTGGGGAAATATAGCGAATCATTGTATTACAGGTTAGTTGGACAATAGATTAAGTATAACATTATGCAGAGATTTAACAAGTCAAAAAGTTTGACTTAGGGAAACAATTTTTTAAGTCTTCAACCGAATATTATTTACATTTATTTTTTATGCATAATTATATTTTTATTGAAATCCTTTAAGTACACATATGTCACCGAAAATGTGGGAAGCCTAAGGGCCGAACCGATTCAGGAAATATATAGAATTATTTATTAAAAATTTGTAAAAATTTAAACATCTCGACCGTACGCTTCGAGATTTCCCGAAGGAAGTCCAAACCGTTCTCAAATCGGTTTTAAACGTGAATTCCTGGAATATGTCAACAGGTCAAGAAGTCCGGACATCTTTAGTCTATCTGATTTGGCTGCTAGCAGGCTAGTTAGTTCAGAGAGGAAGGTCTTCTGCAACTTATCAGCCACCGATTCAAATAACCGATTTAAAGCACGTCAAAACGATTTCCATGAAAACGATTCTACTCTACGTTTGTGGCAACTTTTGTTCCGTTTATTTATTTCGTTCCATTTTAACTTTAATCTGTAGTGTTTATTGTGACGTTATATAGTCCGTTCAGGGCTGAAGCGATTTTCTGATGGCTCAGCGTGAGGAATTAGTGCTACGCTGACAATGGCCTTGTTTGGGGATGGGTAGGTGCGCTGACAAGCTACATAGCTTTGTGTTGCCGTGGGGCAGGTGCTTTCCCACAGTACAAAGGCCAACTAAAAAAATATTTTCGCACTTACAGATTACAGAGTGACCAGTGTCAAAATTGAACCGATTGGTTGGTGGAAAAGGTGCCAACGGCCGAAGTAACCTACCGAAAGGGATTACAAGGAAAACGCGATGACGAATAACCAGTTAGCCACGCGAATAACATATGGTAATGTTCATTCACCTAACATCAATAATGGCCAGTCACCAAAAAACGATAATGTGCATTCAACCAACCAACCAACTAGGTCAGAGCCAAACATTACGCTATATGCTAAAAATGCTGTTAGCAGTCAATCGCTCTTTCACCATAGTTGCAACTCAATTGGGTCAGTTAATACTGATGACACTAAAGATAATTACGAATCAATAAAAGAGCAATTGACTGATCGATCATCAGTTGTTGTTACGATAGGATGAGATACAGTTCGAAATTAAAGTTGAACTAAGTATAGAAAACAGTTTTGTTTTTTTTTTAATTCGATATGTTGAAAAATACGTTATTGGCGCAGTCGGTTTTCCTTTACAAGTATACGGCTTGAGGACAGTGATCGAATCAAGATCAGAATTAAAGGAATTGGTGTATAAAGTGGAAAACGTAGTGCTGTGGAGTAAATTTTTGCATAATACGACGAAACGGGCTGAACAAAATGTTGTTTAAAGTAATATAGTGTCGTGAAGCAAACTTTAGAACGATACTGAACACAACGTAGTTAAAACTATTTGGAGTCAATTTGGCACAGCAATGTTTGGTCGTCCTGACTGAAGCCAGACAAAGCCGGGGAAACAACTGAAGGACATCAGTGGAGAAAAGGATCAAATATGTGCCACCATTTAAGCAGGAGCTTGGAACGCTACCATCTTTCATCGCAACTGTAGAGCAGGTTTAGGATGAATACAACGATTGGGTAGATGAATGTCCATGAAGGACTGCAGCGATGATTTGATGCCTCGGTAAGAGAGGATGGTGGGTTTTCCCGAGAAATCCAAGATTAAAAATAGAAGAAAATTCATTTTACTCTAATATCGTATATTACGAGCATTATGATTATTATGTTTTACGAGTTCGTTATACTGAAATTTATAAGTACTTAACATTAACACCGATCATATGAGGTGAGTTGATACTTTCTACTAAGCCGGATCATTTTTATATTTAACCGGGAAAAATTGCATCATAAATAAATATATCTAAAAACTAGTATGTTTAAAACCGAAACTGGTTAAAAAATGGAGAATCTGCGAAAATGCTTCGAAAATATATAATTTCATTTAAGGCAGCATAAGCTTAAATATTCATATTTTCCGTCATATATAACAATTTATATGTATAATTGTAAATTTTTATATAATGTCAATATCGAAAAGTATAGCAGTGTATAGAAATAGTTCATGGAAATTTAAAAATTTACTAAATAAATAAAAAACAGGGGTACTCACCAACATCCTCGCCAGGCGCCCACAGATGTGGATGACGCCTGAAACTTTGAAGTACGTTATTGGACTTATTCGCGATATTATTATTACTAAACACTTTAATTTGTAGAGGATGATGGCAATAGCGATTAACGTTCTGATTAACAGTGGACAGTGGAATCAGATTGGATACTGAGCTTCTTCAGAAAGAACCAGTGATACACTCATTCATTTCATCTTTTTTATATCCTCTTTCATCATATTCCGGCAGGATATGGATTGGTACCATAACCACACTCACAACACAAATATTCAAATTAATTATTAATTTTTTTTTTTTCATTTTTATATATTTTTTAATTTTGTTAGTAATATTATTATTAACAATGATCAAGAGACATAATCTAACTATTGGATTGTAGCATAGCACACACATATAACCAATTAGAGGATATGTGACGTAAGTAACTAAAAACAAGAACAAAAAAAGAAGAAGAAGAAGCTCTTTTCGCATTAATTTCAAAATTTTCCAACAATTTTACTCTTCTATCAAATTTTGCAACTTCCCAGTCAGCAACTAAAGGCTGCTGGTGTAAGGGAAGTTATTTAATGTTCAAAATCTTAAATCTTTTTAAATAAAAAAAAACAAAGAAAAAAAAAACTGTAGTGAATAGGAAGAGTTTCAATATGTCCGTAAAGGACTGCAACGATGTTCTGCTGCCCCGGCAGAAGAAGATGGAGGTATCTGCCGAGAATGCCCTCGTCTGGAGATGCGTGAATGCGCTGGCAGGCTAGCATTGCGGTGTCATGGGGCGGGTTCATTTCCCCAGCACGAGGACCCACTACAAATCAATTTCGCATTCACGAATTGGACTGCTGGAGATCAAGAGGCGACTGAAGTCGCAAAAAGTGTAGATAACTACACCGAGGGAATTAGAGCTTGTTACGAGAACAAGTGGAACCTGAAAAGAAAGGCGGACTTGGGGCAACCTCGTCATTACCCGACGAAATTCATGGCCCACAAATGAAAGAGGGGCGAACGGGTGATGGTGGAGCCCCTTCGCACCCACCCAACAATACAATTTGATTGCATAACTCTATGCCATAAAGAGGCACTCTGCTTGGGCCACTCAACCCACGACATCACTTGAAACAAAAAGGATTAAGTTGCACCCGGCGGCTGGCTCATGGTTTTACCATGAGCCAGCCGTACCGGGTCCTATACTCGGTCCAAAATAAACGGAACAGAAAGACCGAAAGTTATGATATATTAACACATTTAATTTAACCAAAAAAATAGACATTAGGCTCTGCTCAAAACAAGAGAAAGTATACGCGAGAGATCATTGCATTTATCTTTAATTTAAAAATATCAAATAATTCAATACAAAGAACGAAAAGCAAAAAAAATGTCTGCAAAAAAAAATTTAAAATATATCAGCGAAAAACAAACCCAAAAGCCAAATTTGAAATATAAATCCAAAAACAAATTCACGCAATAAAAGGGTACTTAC
Organism: Odontomyia ornata; assembly: GCA_963969285.1. NCBI lineage: Eukaryota > Metazoa > Arthropoda > Insecta > Diptera > Stratiomyidae > Odontomyia > Odontomyia ornata. The sequence goes on along the minus strand of OZ017738.1, from coordinate 108,843,596 downwards.
CCCACATGGTCCTTCGAGCGCTCGATGAAGAATGCGGGTGTCCTCTGAAATCATTTGGTGGACGAAAATTTGGGTGTTTTAGGATTTTGATTTTCGCGATTCACAAACTTTCTTCCACGAGTTCTAACTATACACTTTTAACGTTTAACGGAAAGGAATTACTTAATGGGAAAACTAAGCGAACAACGATAATAAAATTTATATAGGTCGTTTTCAGTACGGTTTATAAATAAAATATTTTCCTCGCCTAAGATTCATCTAATAGCGCTTAATTACAATGTGTGTCACGATCTGATTGGACAGGTGTTCGTTGGTATAAGGCCCCCAACTAGTCGGAACGGAATTTTCTTATGTATAGCGGTACATGATGCATGTAAAATCTATCTCCAATCGTATCAGTAAACGTTGAACACTGGCTATTCAGCCTTTTTGGCGTGGAAGAAGAACAAGTCGAAGGATGCTATCGTTTTTCCTCAATCATGCCCAAGATGTGTCTCGTCAAAGGAACCGCAGCTCGTGAAAAAATGTAGAATGGGAACTGCCGTATTAAATATTGAAAAATCCCTTACGAAACAAATGACGCGAGAAAAAGTGTTTTTGATCAGCAAATATCGCGCATTTCACAAACTACTGAAGGATGGCTCCACAGAGTACTGGTAAAGGATCGGATATAAAACTAAAGATACAGTTTTAACCAATTTTCCCGCAACGTCCGGCCATTTTTAAACTAGTGACACTATATGAATTCATTTGTAACAATATCCCCCGGTTTAATATAACGGAAACTTAACATTTCGATTAAAATTACCCAACGATTAAACCAGTGTTTCGTAGTTTTTGTATTTTTTTATTCAAACATGCGATTCGATCCTTCAATGGAGGATGCTTGCAAGAGACCGCCGATATTTTCCCTGATTCGACATTTAACAATGTCCCGAATTGTAAAACCGTTACTCTCATACAATGTGATCATATTTTGGAATAGATTCAGAGAATTTCAGTTGCTAAGCCCCCGCCACTTAAATGTCTAATAACAGTTAGATGGGTCCAAGCCAAAAACTAGATTCGGGGGGGAAATCAAATACGCCTTCGGTAATTATCGGTTCAAATAATATGGCAGATCACATCTGCTGTTTACTAAATTCACACACTTTGCACACCCAAGCGAAAACACTTCCCCCATATATTTTCCCGGAGCACGAGTTTTTTCCACTTTTTAGGACAGCGCGACACAGGAAAAGTGCGTGCGACGCACCCTCGTTGCTTGGTAATTCACGTCTCAATTTTTCTTGCAAGTTAAGTCGTCATAAAAATTTAATTCGCGCTTTCTTGTATTAGACTTGGCTACTTCAAAGGATGTCAAAATTCAATACAAGTCTAACCATAAGACACGCACTATTTCTTTCACTCCTCGCGTCCACGCGCGTTCGCGGTTGCAACTCGACTCCCCAATCTAAAAATTATATTGCAGTTAGCTGGATCGAAAACGAATCTACAGTTTCGCTTCCAGTAACGCTAGCTCCCGTCCTCATGCACTCCGCAATGCAATCTCTCTTTTTCTCTCTATCGGCACCGACAAATGCTATTTTTCCACAATCCCGGCCGGTTCTCTATGCAAAATCTGCTATCCCACGTACCACCTCACTCCAAACCCAAACACCGACCCCCTTTTGTAAGTTATACATTTTGGGTAAATACTCATTATCAATATGAACTAATTTACTGTAACTATGAATTTATATTCAATGAATAAATAACTAGTCATTTGTACAAAACTGATGGCAATGGAACTCTGGAATTTGAATTTGAAATATAACGCATTAACCTTGAAACTAAAAGGGGAACTCATGAAGTGAAATGGATGAACTAATGATAAACTTGTAAGAAAAAGCAGTTTGAAACCGATAAACACAAGCACAAATAGTGGAAACAATTTTATGTAAATAGTGGAAACAATTTTATGTAATCCAATTATACGTGGAAAAAAAGTTGAATAGATACATAGATATTTAGCAAAATCATACAAAAAAAACAGAAAGCTTTTAAATTCTCTCGCGTGGGAATATTTTCGTCCCTTGTACTGGAAAACTGGACCATGTCGATTAGAAGTAGCGCCATGTTAGTTTCGATTGCATGTTTTCTACTTTTTTGGAAGATAATGAGATAAATTGTAGTTTATTGAAATTTCGCATAGATAATTTACTCAACTCTTTCTACACATTTCTTTTTTCGCAATGCTTGTATCTATGTTTACGGATAAAAAAAATGACTAGTATAATATGTTCCAAAATAAAATTATATTGAATAATACAATAATAAACAGTTAACGATTACAATAAGATGTAAGAATCTATATTCGTGTGTCGTATTTAAAATGAAATTGAGATAAATATTTATAGTATGTGGAAATTTTTCAAATGTGAAAGCTGATGTTAAACATGAAATGCAAAATATTAGCAGACGGAATTCTATTGTAAAAGAATACACTTTATGATTCGTCTAAAGGGTTCAAGAAAAATAAATACAGAGATTGTAAATGTACAGAGTTGTGATCGTATTTGACTTTGCATTTTCCTTCAGATAAAGGTTATATATTTTTATGTATGTTTTTATAAGTATTGAAAAGTATTTTCAGGATATCCGTAAGTCCGTAAAGGATTGCACAACTGATTCGTTGGATTGATTTTGTTCTTGCAGTGTTTTGCCATTTGTCATTGGTGGTGGCGGGACAAATGGATTTTGGAAATTTGGAAAGACCTTGACATCGTCAATAATCATATTTTAGAATGAATTGATTAAGGCATTTTCCCTATCTGTAACAGTCTTTTCATAAGCTACTTGCTCTGAAAATGATTGAGGTGGGGTTGTTTGTTGTTGCTCTACTGTTTGCAATTGTTTCTGTTGTGTATCTTGTAACAGTTGTGTTGGCTGTGCCTGTTCTTGTGGTTGCTGCGCTGGCTTTTTGAGCCATAACTCCTCGATTACCACAAAACAAAAAACAACATAAATTAAATTTAATCAGAATCGCAAAACATGACTTCTCAGATTCTCCAAACCTCAACAGTGTGTTCCCTAGGTAGCTTCTTAAATATTGGAAAGACTTTAACTTTTTTTAACTCAGTTGGTAATGAGTTATACACTTCCATTGCTAATCTAACAGAGTCGCTATGTTTTCTTTTAGTTCGAGCAAACGGCAACTTAAGATAATCATTATATCTGGTATTATAAGAATGAATGTCACAGTGTTTGATTAGCTGGACACCCGATTTCATTTCAGAATTAAGTATTCTGAAAATAAATTTAGCTTTTTCCATATATATCATCTGCCTGATACTAAATTTCTTCGTTAGTGAATAAAGGGTAATACTAGGGGTCAGTCTATCCAAGCCATGCATTAACTCTTTACGGTTCATCTGCATTCTAAGGACATCTAAACATTTGGTGAAAATAACGTTTAACGGATGGTGCTTATCCCCCCAACGATTGAGTTACAATTTCCACTTTTCAAAGGTAATTAATATATGATCTTCATGAAGATTAGCTACGTGTCCATGCCGACCCAAAACAATTTTTTTAATGAGTTCATCGTTACCTACTTGATAGGTAAGCATTGCTCACTGAAAGTTTATTCTATATTGTCACTACGAAAATGTTCCCAGATAAAATTCCCCATCTTTGATTTTTATCATTTAAGAAATGCTTTGCTTGAATAAACTACATGGATAAATTCTTTCATCAGCACTGTCATATGTCACCATTCAGTCCATTTTCACAATTTTCGTTTGCATTTATTGCAGTTGTTTCTATTGCTGAATACTCTTTCTATTCTCTTTCTAATATCACATCTTTGGATTCACCTGGTCACAAATTTGTGGGAAAATGTTTGTTATGACAAGAATTTTAGTGAGTTTTATCTCGCTCACATCAGATCAATTTAAGATACTTCTTTATACCAACTTTTTCGTTGGCCACATAGAGAAACACGAGAAGATTCGAAAGAATATTTGTCGGTCAAATGCGTACTTATTTTGTTCGGGTTAACGTTTTTCTGGACTCCGTATTTTTATATTCTCTTTCGCAAAAAGTTAGACTAATGAAGTCTCCTTGACTTGGTTGGCACATTTCCCTTAGAGTTGCGTTCTAGCAGCAGTACTTCAGCTCTCATCCTTCATTAATTCATTTTTAACCAAGTATGCATCATACAAACACAGGATGTATTCCATGAAATTCCATGAAAGTGTTCTGTGTTTCTCCGTGAAACGATCCATTTTGCTTGTCTTTTTACGATTCATCACTATGCGCACACTTCTTTCCATCAGTATTGTGGAGGAGTTTCCGAACTTTAATTCGACTAGATAGAAATAAACGTGGCCTTACTTCGTTTCAATCGACGGGGCTTGTTTCTTTACAAATAGAAATATGAATTCCTGTTTCTCTTTCTAATTAATTTTCCTGTTTACGACAGGGCCCAAAGAGGAAAGACTAAATTTCGCATCACACATACAGGTATGTGTATGTTCCATCCACGGTGGTATCTCTTCATTAATATTCGTATGCACCTTATAGGAACTCTGGTGATTATTCCGTTACCGCTAACTCCTCGTGCCGACTGACTACCGAGCACTATTGGCGTCAACAAATGCGAACCACACTAGGAATGAACGATGGATTCTTGCAAATAACTTATACATGCACTGTACTTTTAACATCAGCGATTTCACACGAAATGATTTCTATACTTGTATGAAAACAAAGTAGCAGCACATCATTTTGACAAAATCTCTACAAAAGCGCTAATTGCTGTTTTCAAATTCTTTACAGGTTGATGGGAGTGGGATGCTTTGTTGTAGACATATAGTAAAAGATAAACTAGATCAAGCCAGCTAATTTTGTTCGCTTTAAACCATCCTTATCCGCACAAATTGCACCAAATCTCGTCATATCATTTCCGGATTATGAAATTTGACGAAACGGCAATGTCGATAATCCGATAATAACACACATATCACTGCCAAATTGAAATTAAGACATTAGGAAGAGGAAAGAAAAAGACTCCGGACACAAATCTCCCAATGTAATATTTTCCCGCCACGAGTTGTTTTGGGAAATCACGAAATTATATTCCCCGACGTGATCGCTGTGGCGATCCAAAGCAGACTCCCGTTTGATTGTCAGTCGTCCACTGTATTGTAAACGCTGGAACGGAGGTCTGTGACGAGCCTCTCGTCCATCCATTGTAGATTGCATTCAGTAATGTAATTCGTGGATGAGCTGCATTATGTAGGTATTGCCGTGTCCGAATTTTAATTGCGGATTTGAATTTTTATGGCAATATAAGATAATAATACAGAAAAATTTAAATAAATATAAAAAGATAAATATCCTAAAGAATATAAATGCAAAGAAAAATTTAAATTTTATACATATATAAAAAATATAATATAAAATTTATATTTATAATAAAAAAATAATTTTTTTTTCTTTATAAATTAAATTAAATTTTTCCAAATCTGCAATTAAAATTTGGATCAGTGTTATGCCGATTTTCGATCTGTTTGCTTAGGCTACTGCTCGATTACTACAGTATAATTGGAGAAGCGAGAACTATTTGGCAGTGGACATACCACAATCTTGGGCACAATGTCAGGAGAAATTAAAGATACACTTTCGTCCAGGGAAAGATCAGCTACAAATTACCAAGGAGATTAGTAATTTAAAGGTATTTACAATTCATTAACTATTATTAAAAATTCTGGAAATTATCGATTCTATTACGGATCATTCAGCATTTTGAGAGAATAGGGATCAAGTTGAAACATGTTTAACCAGTGTACAAAACGGTACTTGGCAACGATAATGGCTGATGTCATGGACGCTGGTGACAAGTACACAGTAAAGAATAGCCGTGATCTAGCGCACTCTACCACTCCTTTAACATTGACTGATACTTGTCAAATTTTATCATTAGCCCTATCTAACCTCTATACGTCTATACTCGTCAATGAAACACAGACCACACTAAAAGATAAACTTTCATTCAACAGCCGACGATTCGCAGGTCAACAGCTCGATCTCATAAAGACCACAATCAAGCAGAACTATTTTAGGTTTAATAAGACCACATACATTGCTGGGACGGTCTGGGTATGGGACATCCAATCTCCTCAATAACGATAATGGCTGATGTCATGGACCCTGATGACAAATACACAGTAAAGAATAGCCGTGATCTAGCGCATTCTACCACTCCTTTAACATTGACTGACACTTGTCAACTTTTATCATTAGACATCACTAACCTCTATACGCTATACCCGTCGATGAAACACTGGCCATATTAAAAAAAAAACTTTCATCCAACAGCCGACAATTTGCAGATCAACAGCTCAATCTAATAAAGACCACAATCAAGCAGAACTATTTTACATAAACACCACAATCAAGCAGAACTATTTTAGGTTTAATAAGAACACATACATCGCTGGGGCGGCCTGGGTATGGGACATCCAATGTCCTCAATAATGGCAGAAATGTGTTTAAAATCTTTGGAATAAGTCTTTACACCCAAAATTGTCAAAAGATTCAATGTATATTAAGATATTACAGACGATATGTGGATGACTGTTTCATCGTTATTGACTCACAAGAAAATAAACAAGACAAACTACTCACTTATATGAATGAAATACACCCGAATATAAATTTCACTATGAAAAAAGAAACAAACAGACAACTCAACAATATGGACCTTACCGTGATATGCAAACAAAAACTATAAGACTGCAAAATATACAGAAAACCAACCATAGCTGATCATACCATACACATCTAATCACCCTGTACAACATAAGCTAGCAGCGTACAGATCAATGGTGCAGAAACTTCACTCCATTCCCATGACTTCTACTAACTACTCCAACGAACAAAACAACATTCACAGAGTAGCTAGTAATAACGAATACAAAAAATGTGACATTGACAAGCTTGTTACACAATACACACAAAAACAGGAACGCCCACTGACTGAAACTGATAAAATCGACTAACATTGGATTTCGTTAACATACGTAGGCAAAGAGACATACAACCTATCAAACTTCCTTAGAAAATACAAACCACATTAAAAAACAACAACATTGGAGACAAAGTGAAACCAAAACTGAATGACACATCAATATACGAGAGCAACAGCATATACAAACTGACACACAAGGACTATGACGTGGTATACATAGGAAGGCCAACAGGAAAACTAACGACAAGATACAAAGAGCAATTACGATCTTTCTTACACAACAAGGCAGACTCCAACTATGCACATGAGCCTGACGCTTTGACAAACTCTATGATATCACTACACAAATAGAGCAAAGGGCCGAGATTGGACATCGTAGAAAGGCTTGAAATATATAAACATAGAAAAACAGATGGTAACATTATCAATGAATTACTTATTACAAATGCCGACGCAATTTTCTCAGTAATAGACCACACTCTCTGACGGACACGGAAACGAGATGAAATAGAACAAACGCACATCTAACAATCAAAAAACAAAAATCGAATATCCCTCTACCTGACCTAATTTAGTAACTGACCTAATTTAGCACTACCTGCTTAACCCATATAAAGTCGCTCTCCTCAACACATCCTTTAGATACTGAAGATAACTCAAAGGAGTCGAAACGCGTCTGTTCACACCACAAAGCAAGGCCCGACGGCTTTAAAAGGAGAAAAAATAGTACATTATATGAATTCTGTATTTTTACCTATAAAATTGAAAGAGGATCCTTAAGTTTGCTGAAAAATCGCACCTAAATTCCCTAGTAGAAGGTGTATGCTCATTCGAGCCATAAACAACGAAGTTACAGCGAATGTTTTGCGTGCTCGGCGATTTTTTGCTATCGAAAAAAATGGATCAAAGATCAAGAATTTTTTGGCCAAAAACAACACCACAATCATGCCTCAGCCACCAAAAGGGAAGATACCTATGAAAGGACTGAGATTTGCAACGATTGAGGAGATAAAGACTGCATCGCTGGAAGACCTTAAGGTTATACCGAAAAGTACTTATGAGAAGTGCCTCGAGAATTGGAAAAAGAGTGGCACAAGTGAATTGATTACATTGAAGGGGAAAACATAAATATTGACGAATAAATAAATATTTTTTCCTAAAAATACAAAGTCACCGTACTTTTTGAACACACCTTGTAAATGTATTTTGAAAATTTTAATGAGTCACTTGTATTACATTGCAATACTAAAACAAAATATCGGCCGCTGTAAAGATGTTATTTTTTGCGTTTTCTAAAAAATTTTTTACGAAGACCTACTAGTTTCAGGTCTGTCTGGCACAGCTAGTTTCCACAGCAACTATAGCAGCTAGAAAGCTAAAACTTTGTGGAAATGTCAGAGGTGGTAGTCTGTCAAAAGCTTAGGTCTTATCAAACACATCAAAATTTTTTAAGGGGAGCTCCCGCTTATGCTGACTTGGCCCTTAATTTTTTTTTTCAAAATATAATAAAAAAAATATATACGTCTGTTTTATATACACATTATATATGTATATATATTGTATATATATTATATGTTATATATTTTATAAAAGCTTGAAAGAGAAAGAGAGAGAAACTTGAGGAACTTAAAGAAGGAAATTTTTTCCTGATACGAATGGAACCACGAATCCATAAAACGAGTCGGCAAAGCTTTGAAAGTTGTTAAAACTGCATTCGAAGATTTTCCGAATTTAGGAGTGGCAAACCCTGCACTCCCAAGAATATGCGTCCAATCGAAAACCCATAAAGGTGGGAATCAGTCAAGAGAAATTATAGCAGCTAGTTACTCACCTACGTACATATAAACTGGCGAAATGGATAGTATCCGAAAGCAAAAAATTAGGGAACATTTACGGAAGCAGATCTGTGAAAAATTCGCTGGACTTGATTGAAAAAATTAAGAACCTGGAAATTTTGGAGTCCAAGTGTCTAGTTTAACTTTACGTAGTTGCGCTTTTTCCAAACACTCCAGTTAAGCAGGCTATACATGGATATGGAGAGTGGCTTAAACAGTCCAATACAACTGCGAGTTGGGGGGAAAAAAGTTAAACAATTTACCGATCTCGCCACGCTGTGTATGAATGAAAATTATTTTACTATACATTACAAGAGAAATATTATAAAACTAATAAGGGCAAAGCTATGGGAAACCCACTATCGTCTATGCTCACCGAAATGTTTATGACACATATAGAAGAAGAAATAGCTAGGAAAGAAATGATGCCGAAAAAGTGATTTCGATACGTTGACAATATTACTGCTGTAGTGCCAACGGATCAAATAAACGAAATCTTGACGGCAATCAATAAAATAAGCTACAATATCAATTTCACAGTGGAAAAAGAAACCGACGGCTGTATTCCATTCTTAGATATATGTATAAAACGAACTGGGAACAGGTTGGCATTTGCTGTGTACAGAAAGCCTACATCTACCCAAAGGACAATAACCAATGATTCAAACCATACGTACCCCCAAAAAAAGGCGGCATACATTGTATGCTACATAGGCTCATTAGTATTTCGATGTTACACAAAGACTACGAAGCAGAACGGTGTTACATTGAAGAAACAGTGGCAAAGAACGGCTTTAGAAAGGAAGAAATAAAGCACATCATTGATAAGAAGATCCGACAAAAATACCTCGAAAGCCAATCAACATTATTCAAGCAAGACACAACATTCTAAAAAGCAGAAACTAAACGAATCAGCATTTTGTGCTCGGATCTATTCACGGAAGTAGCGAAAAAGTTGGCGAAGTATAATACCCAAGCATGCGGCAATAGCAGAAAAACAATGGTGAAAAATCGTATCAGCAGCGAACAAGATGGTAAAACAATTTATGAGGTCAACGGTATTTACAAAATTACGTGTCCTGAGTATCTTAAAGTGTATGTTGGGCAAACGAGAAGAATCGTAGGTACTAGGTTTAAGGAACATGTTAATGAATGTTCGTAATTGATTTCATTTTCGCAAAATAATCCTGAAAAACAAAAAAAGAATAAAAACTTCCTTTTAATTTTCCGTGTTTAATTTTATTTTCGTAATAGATTTTCGACCGTTATCGTTCGATCTTCTTCAGCGATAGTTTCACTTAACCTTAAAATCCTACTTATATACTAAGTCCTTAATTAAATTGAGGGATGTTTCCTAAAATGGGTAGTTAAAAGTTACTTTATTCAAATTCCTTTGTTACATTTGAAAGTTACTTAGCTCATTAGCTTGAAGAGCCAGAATTTACAGTTACCTGCGTCGTTGTTCATTAGCACTGAAAAAGATCGAACGACAACGGTCAAAATTGATTACGAAAATAATATTAAACACGCAAAATTAAAAGGAAGGTTTTATTCTTTTTTTTATTTTTCAAAATTATTTTGCGAAAATCAAATCAATTACGAACATTGAAGTGGTGATCAGGCATCAACTTGTATTTTTTTAAGTAGGTAAAGTGTAAGAAAACGTTAGTCAGGATTAGAGCAGACATCAACTTCTTAAAAACATGTCTTAAGCGAAGAGTTACCCCGAAGAGTCACATTGTAAAGTTGCATTGCGGCCTGAAACATGCGACGGGACAAGCAAAAATTGCGGAAAGGAATCTTATGAAGATGAGCAGCAAACGATTGTATAGCAAGCTGAATGAAGTAACGTTTAAAGCTTTTGAAAGTCACCTGGAGTTAATAAGACAATCTGAGTATTGCTGCAAAGGTCACATGGAAGATTTATTGGAGAAGGCTGATAGAGCGTACTAATGCGAGAAAGAAAAGAAAAGAGCAACACCTTTGCAGAAATTGAGTAAATTAGAAGAAGCTACCCCAAAAGTATTCGAAGTACAAGAGACTCCTGGACTAGTGGTCAACAAATCTGCCGTGGAATTCAAGGAAGATGAAATGCGGCTACCGAACATGGGTCTCAACTATGCGATAAGGTCAACAAAGGTCGCGAAGGAAGACATAATCGTGGAGATGGAAGTAGCCATTAGCGAATTGCCGGAAGCATAAAAAACGTCAGCGTGGAAGTAGATAGTAAAGGCAATAGTGGGAGCTTAAAGGTCAACGACGACCTCAAAAGCAGCCATCGCCCTCGAATCGAAGAAAAAACCGGTCTATTTCATGAAAGCGGACAAAGGAAACACAGTTGTCATCATGGATAAAGCCAAACACGAGGAAGCGGTTACCATAAAACTAAGCAGTGGCAACTTTTTCGAACTTCGTCGAAAATTTCTGGAGGAATCTATCAAACAACAATTCTATGGCATGGAAGATGAAAACAAGAGAATATCTCCAGTTATCGAAGCTGCGTATGACAGAGAACTACTTTACATTCCAGGGTAAATTCTACAAAACTAAAGGAGGAGCAGCTATAGGAAATCCACTATCACCATTTTTTAGTGAAGTGTTTATGACCCGACTGGAGGATGGACTCAAAACGAAGCAACAATTACCGAGATGCTGGATCAGGTATGTGGATGGTGTTTTCGCTTACGTCAAGAAAGGAGACCTGCAGCAAATATTGATAGAACTGAACAATGCGCACAAAAATATCAATTTCACGGTAAAGGAAGAAAAACGGTAGAAAATTGGTTTTCCTGGACACATTGGTATCAAAAACGAGTGGCGACATCAGTTTCGAAATCTTCAGAACGGCAATACATACACAACGGACGACTCCGAATGCATCGAGTCACACGCAACAAGTGAAAGTTTCACCTTATCGAGCCATGATTCACAGGATATATGATCTACCACTCAATAAATACGGTAGCCAGGGAAATGGAAATGCAGTATATTCTCGACACAACGAAGTTGAATGGATTCAAGCTCTCAACGACCAAGAAAATTGCGGACAAAATCAGAAAAACTCGGCAAAAGAAAGAACGGTCAACACTCTTCAACCCGGATTCTGAAAAGGTGTACTGGAAGGCAGTTACCTACTACGAAGGTGTCACAGATCAATTAAAAAGGAGGTTAAAACATCATAAGTCCATACAAATAATCGAATCAAGTAGCAAAAATTAGCTGAAAATATCTTCAAGTCAACTAAGGATAAACGGCAATTACACGAGAAATCAGGCATCTACCGGGTTGAATGCCCCGACTGTAAGATTGGACAACCAAGAAGATTAATCAACACCAGGGTGCGAGAACATTTAAGGGAAGCAAGTGCAGCGAAGAAAAAAGAAAAGAAGAATAACTTTAGATCAGCAGTAGTGGAGCATATTATAACTCAAGGACACGAAATCAAAGTGGACGACGCAACACCAGTACGAGAAGCAAGAGATGTGAGAGAACTGGATGCAATGGAAAGTCTCGTCATTTCAAGAGAAAAAGTTGTGCTAATGACCAACGATGCAGGTAAATGTAAATCCTGGCTCTTCAAGCTAATTAGTTAAGTAATTTTCAAATGTAATAAAAGGAATTTGAATAAAATAACTTTTCTTTAGGAAACACCCCTCAATGTAATTAAGAACTTAGTATTGTATATAAGTAGGATTTTTAGGTTTAATGAAACAATCGCTGAAGAAAATTGATCGATAACGGTCGAAAATCGATTACGAAAATAAAATTAAACACGCAAAATTAAAAGGAAAGTTTAGTTCTTTTTTTTTATTTTTCATGTTAATGAAGCTAATTGCTATATTTCTAAAAATAACGGTAACTCCATAAACTATAATTTTAAATCCTCAATAGCTGAACATATTATCAAAAACAAACGTGTAATTAATTTTAAGGATCTAGATGTAATTAAAGTTGTACCAACATTTTCACAATTAGATGCTATCGAAAGTATAGAGATCAATAAAATACTATTAGAATCAAGGTTGAATGCAGGTAACTGCCCTAGCATGTTGTTAAAATATGTAATTAACCCTTTTTAAAAAGTCCATAGTATGTACATAAGTAGATAGTTTAAGTAGTAAACAATCATTTTTATGAAGAAGAGGCCGAGTAAGCCTCGAAACACGTGTCTACTTTAAAAAATAAATTTGTTCGGTAAAGGTAGCAAACATTTTTTAATTAATTCCAAATAATTCATGCCATCAGAAAACTTGCTTCAAAACCTAGGATGGTTACAAAGCCCTTCTGTTAGGAGTACTCTCCTGCTTGCTCAACTTGTTAATTAGAATATTTTATGTGCGCATATCGTAGGTTGATAACAATGCTGCTCAACAGGAGTGAACTTCTGTCTACCCGACTTTTTCTTTTCTATGTTATTGAATTTATAAAGCATTTCCGTGAGAAGTACTCCAAAATGTTATAACGTTGCTTCACACAAATATTTGTGATTTAAAAATTTGTCTATTAATAACTCCACAATATTGAAAATAAATTAAAGATTACCTCGACGAGCAAAAATGCAATCAAATGTTAACAACTGCACTCGGAAATTACCCTTCCTGTCACCGTGAGATTTGCCCAAACAACCTTTTAATGTAGATTAGCGCAACATCAGTATCCTATGAGCCTTCTAGCATCTTAAGCTTTCCAACTCAACACGCTCATCTACATGTCAAACATTGACGTCTGAACCACAAAGTCCTTGCAAGTCGAAACCACCGTCGATAGGAAGAAGCTGTGATAAAGATTTTATTTGCATACAACGTACCGTTGTGTAACCGTCGTCATCGTTGGTCTGAAATTGATTTTTTGTAAGCATGCAGGAAACGTACCGTGAATGTAAGATTTCCCAAGTGCCCTTAGACAAAAATAATTCCTATGTTTATCTCTAGCAACAAATTGCCTTTACTTTGGAAGCAACCGTCATTACATACGTACTCCGATATGGCACGTTTTATGAAGGAAATGGGAATTACTGAGAGTTTCCTGGCAACATTTTTTGGTTTAGTCGTTAGGTAGGAAAAAAAAATCCGGTTTATAAGAAGCGTTTTGATAACTAAATAACTGAATATTTGTGAAAAAGGTCCTAAAGAAATTAGTTAGTAAATAACATTAGAAAATTAATGGTTAAGGATAGTAGAAATATTTTATTTTCGATGACTAGGGAACTAAATAAAAAGTTTACTAAATTCCAGGCCGGCACGTATTTGTTATGTATTTATTTCATAATATTATACAAACCGGAATCAAATGACATTGTTGGTTGAATCCTTTAAGTCAAAATGATTCTTGGAACACAAAAAAGGTGGGCTAGTTAGTATATATTTAACCAGGTTGATAGTATCTCAACTTCACCGTGAGGTCGCCTATGGCGAATCGTACTCCAAAATTTCTTCGGCATGAATAGGGGTTTGAACGTTGTAGTTGAGACAACCACATAGCTGACGCGTGGTGCAACAAACAAGTAAAAGAACGAGGTCCTAGACTTAATTGCATGGTCTCGTGAGCTACGTTGGTCGAGTAGCATTGTTCATAGCTCTACAAGTAGAATTATTTTAAAGCTACTACACATCATATAGAAAGTGTTTTCATTGACATTGATGACTTCTTATGGGTCTTCGCCTGCAATTGACCAAGAGTTTGTCCCTTCATTGTATTTTCCTTCAACCTTCTCCAACTTATCATTACTATTATTGACATTATGCCTTTGAAAAGAAATTTATTTAAGCTAAAAATTGATTAAACATAATCAATTTACACTGGCACTGCTCTTGAAAAGTTCCTATCAATGTAATTATCCTTTTCAGGGCAAAGTTTCCTAAGTTCTTATTAAGTCTAGTCGCATGGCTGTGATTAATTCATATCAAAGGATGATAACAGCTTTGCTAAATCGAATGCTGATTTTTATAATCTTCAGCGTGAGAGATGCTAAAGTATCTTTTTTATTGCAGTTATATTCGCCGATCTACATGATAAGGCATGATAAGCTCGAGTCCTCGGATCGATATTCCGTAGAGATCTGTCACCCCTCAAATTAAATGTCCAAGCCAGCTGATAAGATTGCTTGGCAGGTTTCTGCGACCAAACGCCACTGACGTCGACGGCGTAGTTAGAGGCAAATAGTTCTTAGTAAAATCGTGAAAAAACAGGTTCCAGTCATTCTAATCGAGGACAGACAGCCATCAATTCAAAGGTGAAGATTTCTGAAATATAGAAGTGAGTGCCTAGCAACTAATGTGCAAACCATTTGAAATTCGGGTGAACGTTCTTGGATTAATTTCATACAAACCCTATCGAGTGATTTAGTATAGCGATCAGCTTGGTAGCTAGAAACTTCCAGTGTCTGGCACCTACAAAGCCTTCACTCACTCGGCCAACTGGACTGGCTCATTTAGAATATTGTCAAGTAAAGCATAAAACCCATTGCAGCAGTTAGTTGAGGTAATCTTCTAGAGCTGCTGGTTAAATTGCAAAAATAAAACTTTCTGTGTAAAATTCCCCAACAAAACATTGAATAGCACTTGAAGCTTAATTTTTTGTCATCAACTCGCGGTTGCAGCGTGTCTTGCGCACTTGTAACGTTTTTACAATGGCGACGCATAGTTTCTAGGTGAAGCTACTCTATATCGACACGACAGCACCAGTTGGAACGTACCACAATAGCTGCCGGCACTACAATAGCTTACAAGATCTGATTATAGTCACAAATCCAGTAGAAATTCCGCGAGATAATTGACCAACTGACGGAGTTCGTGGGTCATAATAGACCCGAATGTGAACCTTCACTAAAAGCAAGGAAGAAGGAAATCTAAAGTTCGAATTCCGTTACTGAATGGAAACTATACAAAAGATAAAATTGGGTATTGTGACCTTCCGCAACTTGTAAGAAAGTGACGTTTCCAACATTTGGTGTGATCGTGGAACTGTGGATATAGTCGTTTACATTTGTTCGGTGGAAATAATAACTATCTTTATCCGTGAATGAGTGATGGGTGCATAAAACTATTCCACAAAGATTAAAACAGTGTACTCCAATGAAGATATTTGTAAATTGCATGAAATTTTTCGACGCGTAACATTTAAGACATAAACATACCCTCCAATTTACGCTCAAAGTGCAACAGGAGACTAAAAATCTCTGTAATAAAGCTATAGAAGAAGAAATGCGAGATTGTCCACGGAATAGCTCCTTATGAGGCTATGAGCGCCGAGCAATTATCACTACAAGGCGGACTTAATATTAATGTGACCGAGACGATTTTAGATAAAATTGTTGCACTTCAGTTTCAGCGCAAAAGGACGATGAGCTACTATTCGATGAAGAGGACATGATAAATGTGCCTAGTCGTGATGAACCAGAAGGGTGGCATGACGAATCAACTGAACTGACCAGGTTATTCTCGAGCAACTGCGTGAAGCGTTGGTATCTTCTGGTGAGAAAACTGGCGAAAAATATTTAAAATCATTCCGTTTTCAGTGTATGTATTCAGTTAAAATGCGGTTTTCTTTTTTGTTGTTCTCGTTTTCTTTTATCACATTTTGGCTCGACATACTAAACAACATTCATATGCACATATACCTCGTTCCAGTTAATTACTATAGTTACGGTTATGAAAGTGCTATTGTCTGCTAGTGTGCTACTAAGAATTTTAAACGTATATATTCTTTGTACTTGGTTAACACATTAACGGTAGAATTCTTCAATTCTATTTTGAATCGTTCATTCATTTTTCTTGCTAACATCTTGTTTTCCTCTTATACAATTCTATTGTTTGTTGCCTCGACAATCCGCTGGATGAAAAAGACACTAAAGTGTCCGGTTTTTAAGAAAAAAAGGGAAAACTTTTACTCAAATATGTTGACTGTTGCTGAAACGCTTGTTTTTTCCTGTCCTTATCCGTTATTTTGAATAATATTTTCACCCGTTTGATTAGCTATGGTTTGTTTAAATGTGCAATACTTTGTGTTCATATACGCAGAGCCATTTATTTATTGGATTATTCTACCTAGATTGCTCAGAGTCTGCGCTACAAAGATTATATTATTTCCAAAGAATCCGATATTAAAAGCAAAATTGACTCACAAGCATCACTTAATCATAAAATGATACATCGGTTTGGAAATATAACAACCATATCAATTCACAGCAAGAAGCTGTAAAAGAATACATGGAGAAAACTTTAGGTTCAGTAAAAAATCAAATAATACGAGAAGAGCAAATGTTTCACCAACTTCAAAACCTTAACCAAATAAATTACAATATCGAAATTCTGAATAATCACGTAACAAACATTGCAGAGTCCATAATTCTTGCAAAATTCAATATTATATCTGAACAAATATTAAGCAATAACGAATTAAATGAAATACACGGATGATCAAAGAACATAGGGTTAAGATAAATAATCAGGAAATGATTTACGAACTTTTAGAGCTGCAAGCTTACTACAACATTTCAAATATTATTTTCAACATACGGATCTCAGTACTATCATTCGAAAAATATCCCTTATTCCACACAATTCCACTCCGTTTAGAAAATCCCAAAATGATATCTACTAAGCCCTATTTGATCCTAAATCCTAACGATACTCAAAAATTCGACAAGAAATGCTATCGAGAAAGTATTTTACTGCCACAAGCCTTTCCATCAGGATACCAGTAAAAATATCGAATCTACTCGCAATATCATTGACAACAAACCGACAAACTGTAAATTGAGGGAACAAGGGGAATATACCAACATATTCCAACGAGAAGACAACCATATCCACTTCATCAATGAACCCAATACCCTCATGAACTCCACGTGCGAAGTTGGTGCACAAAACATACATACAGCCCTCATCAAATTTGAAAACTGTGAAGTCCAGATCAATGACATCATCTACGATGCAACTGCCAAACAATTAAGGACGAAATCCAAATTTACCCTGTCTTGTTCAACATTATTAATTTCACCTCCTCGGAAGCGATTTCTCCTCTACCTTTTCAGAAGCTGCAAGGATACAACTTTAGTAAGAAGGAAGATATCGAACTTCTTTGGACAGGCATGGAACAAAGGACTTATTCACTAAGAGGAATACTTACAATCCTTGGAGCGATGTCACTTATCACTTTATTCTTCGTGCAATGATGAAGATCTCAAAGGTAGCTAAACATTGGCCAATCCATATCAGGATCTACAGGACCGACAGCTACTCTTTCATCAGGACCTCCCAAAATCCAGTTCCTGCTTCCGTTGTTTTTGTCTAAGGGGGGAGGGGATACGAGCCCCGAATGTAATAATACACGTGCCGTATAAACAATCATCTTGCATATGCATTTTCCCACATTTTACCTTTTCTCGAGTACACATTCCTTATAGCTCATATTCCACATATCCGTTTAATTTTGTCTAGCTTGAAATGGCAAGCTGATGCAGCTCTGTAAGGGATGCATCAGACTACGACTATTTAGCCGCACTTCTGTTGCAAGTTACACATGGTTGAATGGAAGCCCGCAGACTGCGGTTTTCGACAATTTTTTCCAGGTTGGCAGTCGCAGGAATTTGCGATTTATCCTAAAACCAGTTTAGTAGGTAGTTTTTATGATACTCGTGCAGGCGCACATCATTTGGACATTTGACGCTGACGTGCATGGAAGTTTCTTGCATAGCGCACGAATGAGTTAGCGCATGTGTTCCTGGCAAAGACATACATTCAAATGAGCATATTAGTTCTGCGCATGTCTGAAGTTGTCTTGTCGCAGAGTGTTCGTATTTGCGTTTAAAAATCGCTGGTTACGACTGTAAAATCGCAATGTGGCCGAACACTAAAACTGTAACGCTGCATCAGCATCTTAACATTAACTTTAACTTAATTCGTGGGAAGCATATTCACTGTATAATTAACTTTCAACCCGATCGGACGTGCTCAAATAAAGTAAAAGTCTATTTAAAGAACCAATTCTTTTATTTCTATATTTTTTTTCACTAAAACGTTTAGTTGGAAACGTAACTCGCGCGACCGGTGTTTACGAAGGAGAATTAGCTTCCAGAAAGTGATAAGGGAAGTGAGAAGGTGAGATACTACACATGATGTTTATTGCGATCCCTTATTTTACCCTTATGTGCTTACAGCAAACGATGGACATTAAAAAGAGTTTCCCGCGAACGAGAGGCGCGAACGGTTGGCCTGGCGCCGAAAATATAATCTAATATAGCGAGCCCAGCAAACTTTAATACATCGACGGCGGGGTTGCGGTCTATCCAAGTCTCGGATATTAAAAGTTTATACAAGTGAGGAATCAATTAGTAGAAATGTACAGCTTTAATCTCTACAGGGCAGCAAAATGAAGGAAAAAAAAGAGTTTTCAAGGCAGTGCAATTTAAAAATGTTTACGTTATAACGTAACTTCATATTAGTTTTTCTATTTATATTCTTTCGACCGAGATCGTGGTTAAATGTTTCTTCTTCTTTGTATAGCACTACAGCCCCTCTCGGGCCTTCGCTTAGAGATAGTTAGAGTATCTCATTTTCGTGACCGTATTGATTTTTTCGGAAGTTGGATTGGTCAGTACCATGCTCCCATGTGCTTGCTCAGCTATGATATGATCTGATTAAATCAGTACAAATCACCACTGAGTGAGCATTCGTAGTCTGTCCGAAAAATTCCCTGAACTAAATCATGTTGCTTCCAACGAGATTCGAATCTGGGACCTTCGGCTTCTGCGTTCATGCTCTAACCACTAGGGCACACAGACTATGTGGTTAAATGCTGCAATAGTTTTTTATTTGTCAGAACAGACAGCCAGACAATAGATTGACTCGGAAAAGAAAATGCTTTGAATGGTTTCCTTTATGAAAAATCAAGGTTCCGTCGGAGTCAAAAAATACAGACCGTGTAGAAACCTAAGAAGGAATTCAATACGCTCAAATATTTGTTAATTAGTTTTCCATTTATTTTTTATCAACGACTAAATTTTTTCACAACGAAAAGGCCTCTTAACATAACCTCATGATAACAAAATATTAAATCTTACTTTCTGTAATGTATTAAGCCTGAAAGCAATAAAAAAGGCATTTTATCAAATGTTATCTGAGCGACTAGTAAGAGAATGTTATCCTTACAAAATGATTCAAGTAAATAGTAATAGTAACCATAAAAAAATTATGTATTTAATAATTTTCGTGTAGTTACAAATCTAATCCCACTAACTTGTACAAGAAAATAATGTCTTTCAATTCATTCTCATAGGGCTTTTAGGAATTATCTTCAATAAGACCAACCAATTTCAATTCTATCCTCATTTTAATTCAGATGTAATCAGTACGTATGCGTGAGATAAAAAGCATATAAATATTGAATATAGTAAAAACAATATGAGAAAAAGCTTAATAAACGAAAAAACACGATAAATTTTAAAATCTAGTCAAATATCAGACAACCTATTTTCTTACTTCTTTATCAGATAGAACTATTAAAATAAAGTATCACGGATATTTATATAAAAAAAATTAAAAAAAGCAATTTATTAATCATATGCTACTTAACTTAGGGAATATTTGTTAACACGAGTTAACAAATGCCATTGATTCAAGCAAGCTTGTTTTAATCAACACGGAATTAGGAATTGAAAAGAATAAACTTCTCATTGATGAGTTACTTTACCCAACATTGGCTTTGACATTTTTATGAATTTGATTCAACAAGAAAATAAGAAAGAAACAATTCATTTCTGCTGGGAAAATTTGAGTTACTTGTAAAATTCATTTATTTTCCTCTCCAAACAATTAATATACATAAAACTTATTAATTGCATTGAAAACACGCAAATGACTCTTTTGTATTTTTTGTTGCGAAATTTTTGTAATTTCGGTTGCGGGAGTATCTAAACAATCACAAACTTGTGTAAGTTACTTAATTTTTCTAGAACGATAGTGTTAAATTAATGTGGGACAATTAAAAGCAATCGATTAAGAAGAAAATAAAACATAACAAAGAACCCTTATACAAGTTGTAGTAATCGAGCAGTCACACTAGCAAACTGCTCGAAAACCTTCCTGTCTCCTATCCGAAATTTTAATGGCAGATTTAGAAAAATATTTAATTACTTCCATACATGATTGCAATTTGTAAAATAGTTTTCTTTCTTATTATTATCATTATTGTTAAATGTAATTTTATATCAATTTTCCTTTATATTAAATTTAATCGTTTCCCTTTAATTATATTCTTCATGAGATATAACTTTTATTACTGTTTAAAACCCTTTTTCATTTTTTATATCCGTTAAATGTTTTTGAAAAATTTTAAATCCGCCAATTAAAATTTTGGATATGGGCACGCTGATTTTGTGCATTCCGTCCGTGTATGGCATAACCGAATGCAATCTAGCGCGGCTGTACGAGCAGCTGTTTCTGAGGACCCGCAAGGCGAGCACGAACAAACGGGGAGTCGGAAAAGACAACCAAGCGAGGTGGTTGGGCTGATCACGGTACGTTTTTCTCAACTGAGTGGAGTTACAGTCCCTTGTGCTTTTCGCTAAAGTGTTGCTAAATGGTACGTACAGAGATTGTTTAAAGCTGGTTTCGTTACCTCATTGTGAGATAAATTGAGCTCTATTCTAGCCTCGCAAGGGAAAACAGTTATGACAAACCCGAGAGGATCGCGAAGTGCAAGAGCGAAAACTCCAGTTTTGCGTTATTCGAGCTCGAGGTTGTCTCCAACCCAACGAGAATCGGATTTCCCTTGCACGGAAAACGTGAAAAGCCAGCGGAGGGCATACCACGAGTGTGTTGTTTGGATTGAGCTGGTTCGCCGTCCAATACGCAAATCCGCGACTACTCCATACAGTCCGGGGAACGTGGTCCAATCGAAAAATCGACGCAGGATCAGGATGTGAGGTATCGCGCAAAACTCTGCGGTTGCCCTAAAACCCAACCAACCCAAGTCGTTGCATATCGCAATCGGGGCCCAGATGTCCACAAGAAGTGACCGTGGGTTGGTTGTTTTTGTTGCATCGCGCAAGATCTCGAGACCAAGACACATTTTCTTCGACCACTCGACATCGCTGCCGTTATTGCAAAATTTGCTTGGTTTGAAGAACACAGGCGAGACTGAAACTACGCGGAAAATTCATTTCGAGATCTGGAGAAGTCTAGGGCGTTCTTCATCGTCCTGTATTAGCTCAAATTCGCACTGAATTTCAATGAGTAATTCCGCGAAGTGACTTTCGGCGGCCCACAGCTAGAATTTCCGTCGACTCGTATTTTCTGCGTTTGTGTGGAGAGCAGAACGATACACCATAGCATATGGTTCCAGTGGGAAGGAAGAAGACATGTTGCTGATTTTACAGGTATATATGTGATGAATCATTTTCATGACTCTTCATTTCTACCTTGCACACGACTTTTGGCGTTTCCAGGCATCTAAATTATTAACGATTTGGGAGGAATCCCAGCAAATACTATAAGAGGAGATACACATTTTTCATGTATTTCCCCCCTGTGCCCCCACTGAAGCAAAAACTAACAGTTTAACAACTGTTTTGAAAAGCTCCCATGAAAACTTTTATTTCATACTCATATCGGCTACGTTTGATGAATTTTTTTTTCAGGGGCCACTCTCCTGTACTGTTATCATCGATTAATGCCCAATTTGTTCGAATCCTAGAATGGTTACAAAATCCTTTTGCTAGGAGCTCTCTCCCACCTCCTTGACTTGTTTCACTTGTGAGCATTAATTGTAGGTACACATCTTCAGTCATTTATTAAATTGAATCAAGTGTTCAAAGCATGCGCCTTAAACGTTGAAGTTGGGAAAAAATAACTCAAAATTATCCAATCTTCGCATTTAAAACAGCCACTATTTTGTTTTACGATAACTGATACCACTTTTCTCAAAGACATTCATGACACCTATCATTCCTGAAATTTTCATGCAAATCGTAGCAAAACTGTAGTGTCTGAGTCGGTAAAAAGCGCATGTTGTTCCATAGCTATGTTGCCATAGTAATATATGCAGCGCATTTTGTTCCATAGTAATACAGGAAAATTCAAACCGCTATTACTTCGCTAAATATGATTCAATCTTTATGAAACTTACAGGATAGATAAATCTTATAAATAAACATCTAAATACTGAATTTCATTGAATTTAAGGGTACCATTAAGATTTTATTCAAGAAAACATAAAATCGATAAAAGATATTATTACTAACAAAGTTGAGTGAATTGCGACTTCTAACGTGTTTGTTGTTATTGTACTTACCAAGGCCTACATCCCTGATTTTTTTCAGATTTTTCGGATCACAGGTGTCTAATCGCGAGGGTGGAGACACAAATTTTTCGTGTATTTCCCCTCTCTGTGCACCCCTCGAAGCAAATTTTGCGAAGCTAAGACCTGTTTTGAAAAGTTCTCATCAAGTCCTTTCATTTGATACCCATATCGGCAACATTCAATGAAATTTTTTTTCGGGGGGTCACTCTCCTATATTGGGAGATTCCCCTTAAATACCCTATAAAATTTTTTTTGTAGTTGGGTTTTGAAGAGATCACCACTTTACACCTACACACAAAATTTGATGTTTCTAGCTTAAGTAGTTTCCGAGAAAAAGTGCTGTGACACACGGACGGACGGACGGACGGACAGACTGGTCGCGAAACTAGTAGGGTTTTGTAAAATTATTTTACAAAACCCTAAAAAGGGAAATTATTATGGCTACTAAACCAGCTAAGGATAAGTGTGGGAAGTGTAGGAAGCCCGTGGAGGATACCCACTCGGCTATGGAATGTGATAGCTTCTGTCTCAAGTGGTTCCACTTGAGGTGTATCAAAATGTCGGAAGAGAGATACTGGGCTATAATGGACATAACTGAAGATGTGATTTGAATGGGTGCTGGATGTAGAGCTCAACACCTCTAAAGAAGACCAACTCTTCCAACAAATGATTAATTTGCAAAGCCAAATTGAAGAGATGAACTCAAATGTTACCTTACTAATAGATAAATCTACGTCTGCGAGCAAGCCCTCATATGCCGAAATTATTAAAAATTCTACTTCTCCATCAGTGCATCGATCAAATACAATATCGCAAAAAGGGATTATAACTAAGCCTAGAAATCACTCTTCCTCAGAAAAAACACTGATTGATTTTAAGTCGAAGATCAGGCCAGCAAAATGTAAAATCCCTCTACGACTAATGAGGCCTATTCGTAATGGTGGGGCGATTATCATAGACCATCGTATGACCTGGTTATCACACATAAATAGCTAAGGAGGCAATTAGCCCCAATAATAGGATTGTTAAGAAGATATGAGGATTTTCCAATGCACATCAAGAAACTTGTTCTAAATGCGTTTGTCCTGGCGAAATTGCATTATGGAGAACTTATTTGGAGTCAATCAGTAAAGCAACATTTAAGCAGTACATCCAGGCTGCTGACCAAAGCGAATAAAAACATTCTGAAGCTGCCAATGCTTGCTCAAACTAGTATGGTTTGCCAATTGGCAAAATCATTAACCTTTAGTCAAATTATTATTATGGAGAAAGCTAAGTTTATCTACAGAAATTTAAAAACTAATGGATCGGAATGAGCGCCATTAATTAAGGTATCACAGATTAACCCATATAATGCGAGGAATGCAAATCAATTCGTAATACCTTTTGCCAGAACGGATTGTCTAAAGAACGATGCAATGAATGATGCTCTGCGTATATATAACAATCTACCAGAAATTGTTAAGGAAGCAAACTCACTTTTGGTATTTAAGAAAAGACTAAGGGAGCATTTAATGAGCACTGAGTGAAGCGTGGACCTGTAATTCTGCTTTTATGAGCCCAGTATTTTAGGGCGTTCTTTTTGACCCCATCGCCGAGATACTGAAGTGACAGTTACTCAGAGTTTTTTTTTTGAATGCGTCGAATTATATTGATTTTTTTTTTATCTCTGAGAGCTGATCATGATTTTTGGACTAGATGTTCATGAAAAGGACTAGTTCACATTATACAGTGTGCCCCCTTATACCGATGTGTTAAACATTGTCTGGGTGGCACAAAGGACCAACTGACGTAATGTGAATGCACATTGCACGAGCGTTGCGCGACGAAGAAAGAGTGATGGAGAGAGTGGTAGCGAATGGAGGTATTTAATAAAAAAAAAAGATAAATAAAGATTTTCTATTATAGTTAATGTAAGTGGTATGTGAAACTAAAACTAGATTAGAGTATTTATTTAGATCAATTAAATAAATACCAACAAAATTGTAATTATTTGCATCTAAGGAAACGCAACGTAAAAGTAAACGTAAAAATATGTAATCTTATGATTAACCATACTATAGCAAAATGTATTGTTTTTTTGGTATTTGTCGAAAAACTAAATGTGACGACGGGTAAGTAAATTCATCAATTAGATTAAATTATAGTTCTGGAAAAAATGCGAATCATTTCAGATAAAGGGCAATTTTTTAATGCACTTTATGGTTGAGTCAGCCGAGCATAAACTTGATTGATCTTGTGACAATTACTCGCTTAAAATTTTACTTCTAAAATTTTACTTTTCTCTCCCAATGCAACTAATAAAAATTATTCCGCGGTAAAGCGTTCTATTTCTCTGCTCTACAACTTGGAACACACGAATACTGTAATATTTTATAGCAAAACTAAATACAGGAATACCTAAAGTAAAAAAGAAAATAAATAAAATGAATTATTAACTCACACCTTCGGTCTTTCCATATCGTTCGACCTGACCGGGTATAGCACCCGCATCGAAAGCAGGCCCCTCTACTAGAATGGGCTAGCCATCGGGGGCGCTCCTCTTTTTCTTTTCGTTTAACAGGGGCTCTTGCCGGGTAGAGTGGCCTTCCGCTCGCGTGCCCATTTATGACATAGGGTTATATGATTTCATTGCATAATAATATGACATAAATCGGCTACGTTTGTATTCCTTATTTGAGGGAAAGGTCATACAAAGTTCTTTTGTATGAGTTTTTCACTCAAATGGGAAATGCATGGCCACATCTACGTTTGAATCTTGATCCGGTTGGGAGTGTGCGAGGGGCACCACCTCCATCTGGATGCTCCACTCTTATTTGTGGGCCATAAGTCTCGTCAGTAACGACGAAGTCATCGCAAGTCCGTCTTTTTTCCCCAGGCCCAGTTTGCCTTCTGAGTCAGCAATACCTTTTGACCCTTAGTAGGTTACCTCCTTTTCGACTTCGGTCAACATTTATTTGGCCTCGTAATTCGTGAATGCGAAATTCTTTTGTAGTGGGTCCTTGTGCTAAGGGGAAAGAACCCGCCCCACGACACCGCAACGCTAGCCTGCCAGCGTATTCACGCGTCCCTAGACAAGGCCAATCTCGGGGGATCTTGACAGCCTCTTCCGCTGAGGCAGCAGACCATCCCTGCAGTCCTGCACGGACATTTACATCTAACCATTACACCACAAGAGGTTAAAATCAAAGCCGCTCAATAGCTTGCGAATGAATACTAAGAAAAGCAGGGATGTGATAATTGTTCGACCTTGAAGTCGCGCATTGTCATCAGATTTCCATCTGTTATCTCAAATGATTTCCCGTATAACATATTGCACAGCATGGCGACAAGGTGTCTGGGAACCTGCTCTGAAGGAGTTTAAAAATTAGTCCATCTAACCACACCGTATCGAAGGCTTTCTCCATATCAATGAGACACACTCCGCCACATTCTCTGTCGTTTAGTTTCCAACAGATGTCTGAGGCTACTTTTTTATCGCATGTATGGTTGAATGCCTGGCACGAAAACCAAATTAGCAATTCGGCATCATCTTCTATTTCTCAATGTGGGCATTGAATGCTTTGTTTAGTATCACTTCAAATACCTTGCTGATGTTAAGGCTTCAATCTGATCGGCCAATAGCTTTTAGGGCACGAAGATTCTTTTCCTTTCTTCAAGGTCGGAAATACTTTGGCCTTTGCTCACCATCTTGTTCAACCATATGCAATAGTTCCTAATAGCAACCTCAGGCAAATGTCGGAGAACTACATTTGGAATATCCTCAATACCACATGATTTCTTATTGTTTATCCTGCCAAATATGAAACACAAGTCGCTACCAATGATCGCGTTGGCGAGACGTTAAAATCAAAGCCGTTCAATAGCTTGCGAATGAAGATTGAGAAGAGCAGAGATGCAGTAACTGTTTCCTGCTGTAGACCATTCAAGACCTTGAACTCACGCATTGTTGTCAGATTTCCATCAGTTACAACAAACGATTTCCCGTATAACATATTACACATCATGGCGAAAAGGTGTCTGGGGAACCTGTCCGGAAGGAGTTTAAAAACTAGTCCATCTAACCACACCGTATCGAAGGCTTTCTCCATATCAATGAGATATGCTCCAACGCATTGTCTATCATTTAGTTTCCAACAGATGTCTGAGGTTACTTTCGTTATTGCATGTGTGGTCGAATGTCTGGCACGAAAACCAAATTGGCAATTCGGCATCAACTCATATTTCTCAACGTGGACGTATAATGCATTGTTTAGTATTACTTCAAACATTTTTCTGATGTTAGGCAGCAAGCTGGTTGGGCGATAGCCTTTAGGGCTCGAACATTCTTTTCCTTTCTTCAAGATCGGAAATATCTTAGCCCTTTTCCACTCATTTGGGAAATATGAATTGCTCAATATATTGTTGAACAATATGCAATAATTCGTAATAGCAACCTCAGGCAAATGTCGGAGAGTTACATTTAGAATACCATCTGTACCACATGATTTCTTGCTGTTTATCTTGCCAAATATGAAACACAAGTCTTCATAGCTGACAATATAATCAATAAGATTCAAGCTCGATATGAGGTCAGATGTTAATGTTTCATTGAAATGAAGAATTGCTTCGCCGTTCGGGCTCGATTTGAAGTGGAAATCTTTTGCTTCGACGACCTCCGAAATTATTTGATTTCCTCTCTTAGGGTTTGATAGATGAACCAGTTCAAAATGAGTTCCAATGAGCGCAAGATTTGGCAATCCATCACATGCAATCCTGTTTCTATTTCTATCCGTACTATCAATTTCGATACCAACTCTATCGAGAAAATTATTCTCATCACTGGCGACTTCAAGATTCGATACCTTCGCTCGAGACTTCTTACAGAATAAGCTAGTCAATGTCGTAAAAACGCCATTTGGGTTCAGTGGGCTAATACAGCCCATTTTTTCCGCCCATGGGTTGCTGACCTCACTCCTGAAGTATGAACGAATTAAGTTCCGGATACTTCTTGAGTTACAGTTTCCTAGCCGGTTCGGTCAACAAATTTTGAGAACTTAGCTGAGGATTGCTGATTAATAATCTGGTTGCACCCATAGTTTGTCTTCATCTGAGTTTCGAATAAATTTGGGTTAGATTCGGTAAAGGTGCCATTTGGTTTGTTACTAAAGTTGAGCTACACAGTACGATCCTTAGTGAGGGTTTTCTGTAGTTTCGAAGGTTCTTGTCTCCCCACAGTCTCCTCTCAAACATCATAATTATATATAAGCCTCATTCAAGTCTCTAAATTTATTCTTTTATTTTTCTTACAAGGTCCGGTAGCTTCATTCATCAGCATAAAAATATATCTTTAGGGCTCTTTCCAGCGGCTTTTTGGTAGATTTCCTAAATTTGCGCCCTTATGAACATCAGTCTTTGGGACCATGACTTTGGTAACCTATTTCTTTGTCCACTCATCTGAGCATTCAGCATGCAGCATAGGTCCGTTCAAGAACAATTAATTTATATGGTACGGAATGATGACCCTTCTATAGATTTCAAATAAATGGTTTGAAAAAACTCTATCAAACTGACTATCAGAAACTATAACTCTCCACAATGAAAACAATCAGGGACTTTGCAGCAGCATTTGCATAGTTACCACATGCGAGAATGATTCATTAGAATTGGTTTGCTCATCAGACCCATGAGATCTTATGGGTCCTGGTTCATGGTACTTGACAGTTATTCTTGGCTGACTTTGTCTTCCTTTTCTTCTGCCAGTTTAGTACAGCATATGATGAGCATTCCTGCGTTAGGTTCGGGTTTTTTGTTTAAAGGTAGGTGTGAAAGGGTGACTAGTCCCTGCCATTGCCGCTTGAGGATCAGTTCTCTCACCATAAATGGCTCCAGAATACATGCCGAGTGAAGTGCAGCAAGAGAACATTAAATGACTTCGTCTCATTGAAATGCTTTTACTTATCCTTAGCATAAGACATGCAAGTGATTGCTGGTACGCTTTCACTTACATGCCTTCCCTGCAAGTATCTTCCTTAATTTTTTTTTTTTTTAAATAAGAATAAAAATTCCAAAAGCTTCCTTTTTCGACTATATTTATTTTTATTTTCTGTATATGCGCATTTCGACCGCAACATACGGTCATCCTCAGTACACTACTTCCTACCTATCTTAACCTACCTTTATATACTAGAGGGTTTTTGGAACACTAATTACATTCATAATTTAATCCTTATTACCTAATTAGATTAACGTAAAGGATATTAAAACTAAGGAAGAAAAATGCTGAGTGTACAAGGTGACGTGTCCAGAATGTGGTATGATTTATTTTGGTCAAACGAAACGTTTAGTGGTAGTTCGATGCGAGGAACACTTCAAAGAAGCTGGGGCAACGAAGAATACAATTAGAACAAATTTTAAATCATCAGTGGCAGAGCATATAGTTAAAAATGGCCACGAAATAACAATGAACGACGTCGAAGTAGTCAAAGATATCGATAAATGGCAAAAACTTGATTGCAGCGAAAGCATAGAGATTAGGAAAGTACCGGCAAATTTAAGAATGAACACTGACCTAGGTAATAATAATTCAAAACTCATTAATCTAATTAGGTAATAAGGATTAAATTATGAATGTAATTAGTGTTCCAAAAACCCTCTAGTATATAAAGGTAGGTTAAGATAGGTAGGAAGTAGTGTACTGAGGATGACCGTATGTTGCGGTCGAAATGCGCATATACAGAAAATAAAAATAAATATAGTCGAAAAAGGAAGCTTTTGGAATTTTTATTCTTATTTAAAAATTAATCAACGACTATATAGCCCGGAAAAACAAATATTGAATTGTATATCTTCCTTAAGTTATCGTGTATTGACTTTTGCTTGCATCCTAAAGACAGAATATTGCCCTCCCTGACTAGCCGTATTAAGTAAAATCAGGTTCGGGACATCATCCATGCCCGTCTATCAGCATAATGTTCTCCATTCATATATTCAATGTTTGTGAGGATGACAATGAGTTGGATCGCAACTCAAGATCCTTTTCGTTACTATTCAGTTTTTTGCCTAATCTGAATACTCCCCTCATTGCCATATAGTACTTAGCCTCTGCCCAATGAGAAACTTCCCACGAATTTGATGGATTCTGAGCTCTTTACTGTTTCAGTTTAACTGATTTAATCTTATTTTACACAGCAAAATATGCTAGTTAAATAAATTGGAAAATTTTTCGATTATGGTTTGTATGATTTTACTTTCTTCTTTTTTCAAACCAATCTTTTATCTCTAAATTCCGTGCGTAAGCACCTTTAATTCCTAACTCACTCATCAACATTAAACGTTAAAATCATCCAATGGAAAGCAGTTAAGACTATAGGCGAAAAAATGGACTTAATTTAAATTTGAAAAATTAATTGCAGATGCTTTATACAGGACAATGCTTTAAATTCTTGTGATTAATTTTTGTCCATGCTAAGATTGATCCGTAACACTTGATGCCATCCACTTTAACGTTTCTGCCAATCCTTAAATAACAGTGAAGAATACTTGCTAACCGCTTTAATACAAAACACAAGAGAATTTCAGCATCCTTCCCGCCGTCTATTTATGTCCTTCATTATCGAATCTCTGGACTTAATGGTTCAGCTCTATTCTCATGGCAAACAATGACATTTTCAAACCAGCCACTTCCATGTTGTCACTTAATTCCAGGACAAAAAACGAAAACCACACACTATCATTACTAGGCAACTTTCATATCATTCCATCAACAAAAAATCACCCTCTTTTAAACACGTATTTAAGTCACCTACAGGATCATTGCAAGAGGGCACATAGAATCATTTTTCAGGATGTCAATAGCTGCAAATCCCCAAATTACCTTTCTGCGACAATGTAGTAATTGAATTAATCAGATTGGGGTCTGCTGAGACAGCGTGCAAGTTTTCTTCCTCTCACTGGGTTGGGTGCAACCCCCGAGCATTGCGTAGCAATTGATTAATTCCGGACGATTTGCAAAGGAGTAAAACGGAGTCTATTGTAATCCGAACGCAAAATGTCACCACCATTCTTCACAATGGATAACGGTAAAGGAGCAGCGGACTGAGAAGTAAAAGCCAGAGAACTATTTAAAGTTTTCCCTGAAATACATCAACTTGAAGAGAACATTACGTGAGGACGATTTCGAAGCTAATTCTGTGGAAGTGGCACCAAGTGGTACGGCTTTTGTTTCAAGTTTCCTTCGTTGTTGATCTTGAGTAGCCATTATGTGGATTTTGAGGTTTGTGTAGAATTCTGAATTTACCTTAAACGAATTTTTGTCTAGTGAAGGAGTAGCAGGGTGGGAAATTCTATTTATAGAAAGGAAAGTACGCGTTATGTTTTGTGGTAACAAATTTTTTTTGTTTCGATTTTCTGCGGAATTTATTTATCGTGTGGAACGCCAGTCAATAATTTTCTTAATAACAGAAGGACATTCCATGGAGTGTTCACATATGCGGAAAAGATTTACTTGGTTCAAATTAAGTCCGAGTTCAATGAAACGGAAAACTTCCTGCGACCTTTCTCCAACATTTAGCTGAATTCATGTCTACTCATATATTATATGAAAAATTTACTGCTCCGAGATTTTTTATATTCGCTGCAATTAATTTCAGGAACGTGAACGTTGAACCGACATCAACACATTCTTAGCCATTTCAGCATCCCGAGAACAATGCCAATAAATCTTTCAAATAGAATTGTTCGGTATACCTTCGATGCAGCAATGGAATTTCTAATTTCCATGCAATTTATGCCGTTGTGTTAAATTTATTATCCTAATTGTTAACCAGCAACTTTAGTTGGCTTGCATGCAGCCACTGATACGTTATTCACGCTCAAGACGAAATTCCTATGGCCTTCAAAGGAAGTTTTGTGAGTGGTATTTGCAACAGATTTCCTCCTAACAAATAATCGAGCGAATCCTTTTAGGTGTCGGGTAAATGGATGTGGGTAGTGCGAAAAGGTAATAAGCCCCCATATCGCATTTCGGCCGGAACTTCATATAATGGCGGCAAATGTCCCTTCGTTATAGCTTCACCTTTTTATCATGGAATGTTAAAGCCAGACGTATTCCGACGACAATATCAGAAAATATTTCCGAAGTTGACAAAGGAAAAAATTCACCCGGAAAACTAGTTGCTTCATAAAAAAATCTTTCGGACTATTAACGGTGTTGTCGTTTGTTGAGTTGTAAGGCCGGCCTACACATTGTAAGAAATTCTCAATGAGAAAATTTTTGATCTTAACACTCGTAAAAAAATTCATTCCAGCGAGTTTAATTTTAGTTCGTAATTGGTGGCCAGCAGGTGCATTATAGTTCAAAATAATGGACGATGATGGTTACTTTTACTAGCGTTACTTTGTTACCCGTTGAGAAAAACGTCAGTGAAGAAAAAATGTCGATACCGGGATCATCCTTTTAATTGCACAAGATTGTAAGACAGCCAATTTCACATTAAACACGCGAGATTAAGAAACTATCTAGATAACTTTTTCGATTTATATCGAATGTCTATCAAATCCTTCGATGAACTACTTGAAGGGATACGCGAAAAAATCTTTGAAAAAGATAAAATTTAGAAATGCAATATCTTTTCAAGAAAAATCAGATATTACTTTGAGGTGAGTACCTTCTTACATCTATTTGCATCAATGAATAAGTAACTTTACTCAAGTTTGTCTTTTTCAGGTCTTGGTAAAAAAAAATTTTTGCAAAGCCTTCTGTCCGTCCATCTGTCCGTGCGTCACAGCAAGTTTCTTCAGAATCTATAGAAGCTAGAATGCTCAAACTTTGAGAAAAAGTCAGAAGTAATGGTCTCTCAAAAGTGTAGGTCTTGCCAACAATTTAAAAATTTTTTAAGGGGTCCCCCTCATCACGAAGTAGCCCTTAAATTTGTTTTTATCAAAGGTAGTCGAGTGGGTAATTGAATGAAAGAATTTGATTAGAACTTTTAAAATCTGAAATAAAAAAGTCATTTTCTGGATGGGACCCAGGGGGAGGCAAAGTGTACCAAAATGTTGTGTGTTGTGTAGGGCTACAAATCAATGAAAATAAAACAAAGCTCATGACGCAGTCGAGGAAAAATACCTCAAATACGCAAAATATCACACTTGGCGAATACAGTATCGAAAATGTTAGCGAATTTTTATTCAGTATTGACGATCTTGAAAACCAGCTTCACACACAGCAAAACAAAGCTCCAAGTATACAAATCTGTGATAAGACCTGTGTTATGCTCTGGGTGTGAAACATGGACCTTAACCCAAGTATCCGCAAATATATTGAACGTTTTTGAGCGACGGGTCCTGAGGCGAATAATTAGAGCGAAGCTAGACAGGGACCAATGTCGAATTCGATACAACCATGAAATTTTTGACAAACCGTAGGTCTCAATGATTGTAAGACTGCGGAAGCTGCAATGGGCTGGAAACATGAATCGTATGAACGAACGACGGATACCCGAAAAGGTATTTGTTGGGAGAACTGAAGGCCGGAGACCAGCAGGGAAAGCAAACGCTTCTCTGACTCGGTCGACGAAGACAATTCATCGTTGCTCGGATTTCGTAATTCGAGAACACGGTCAATGGACCGAGACAGTTGGAGGCACTATTTGCAGGAAGTGAGGGCCCGACAGGGGCTGTAGTGCTAAGAAGAAAAAGAAGAATAAACTCATTTAAATTGTTTATATCGTGATTTTGGTGGGATGGACTCAAAACTATTAATTATAAATAGTAGGGAAAGAGGTTGAAGTGGACTCATATGAGATTCGAGAATTCTGGGGAAAGATTTGAAAGTTCACATCTGTTGTCCAGATAAATGCATGAAAGAATGGGGATAGGTGAGTAAATACTTGGTTAGTAATTAATTGGAGAATCCTGAGTGTAGGTTTGTGAACCACTATCCTTAATTTCAGTAAAGCGTTGTCCAAGTTCAATCATGCACATTTTAAATTTCTGCTTCTGTGATCTTGACATTCCTTTCAAATCATTTGAAAGTCTTCATCTTGGTAGTAGCTATCAATGGTTTTTTTCGGTTAACCAAATTCAAAATTTGAGAAGGCACATCTTCGTTTTAATTTTTTTGTTTTTTTTTAGATTTTTTCAAGATATATCTCTTCGTGTTGATTTCTGTTTGTTCAGTTCTTTTTTCTCATCGCTATCGTTAAATAGCAATTCTTTTCTTGTTTTCTTCTTGCTCAATGTTTTCCTTGTTTTCTCGCAATTAAGGAGGTAGTATCCTTAATTTGTATTATTTCCACCAAAACACTATTTGTTTTTCTTTTTGACATATATATATATATATATATATATATATATATATATATATATATATATATATATATATATATATATATATATATATATATTTCGGAAGTAAGTTGCGCCCTTCTTCAGTGTCAGTTTTTTTTTCAAAAATAGTTTGGAAGCACTTAACATGTGAAAATACACACAGTATAAAGCGGTAGGTTCCCTTCACAACTGAAAAAATAGGTTGATACTATAGCATTGGAAGGTGAATAGATGAAGACAATAAAATATATGACATTAGTTTAGTTATTGTATTATTCTTGTCAGTTAGTAAATAACTCTCTCTTAGATCATTCCACTCTTATTTTATTTGTCCCTGAAAATTTGACATATTTAGCTCATTTTAATTATATTACATACAAATTTCTTGTTACTGGAACAAATTTCGAAGATCTTCAATTCGATTTTCCAATTGGCAGTAGAACTATGTTTACGTTTAACGCAATATGGGACGTTTTCCAACCGTCAAAAATGAAAATTCTGGGTCTAAAAGAGCGTTGGGAAGAAATTGACGATAATTTTGGTAGGAAGACTAATTTTTCGAACTGCTGTTGAGCAGCTAATAGCAAAAATATAGGATTAATGTGTCCACGACTAAGTGGCTTTAATTATTACAATTACAAAATATTCTTCTCCATCGTGCTTGTGGCAGTAGTGGATGCTGATTATCGTTTTATTGCGATCAACGTAGGTGCTTTTGGTAAAAAAAGCGACAATCGAATATTCAATTTATTTGCTTTTGGTATGAAATTATCACCAAAAATCACTTAATTTACCCGATCCAAAAGCATTAACCAACACTGGCGCGCCATGACTACCCTACGTCTTCTTAGGCGATGAAGTACTCCCACTTAACACGAGCTTCATAAAACTATATCCGAGGATCAATAGGAATGCACAGAAGCGAGTATTCAACTTAAGGCTCAGTAGATCAAAACGAGACGTGCAATGCGCTAGGGATGGCCTTTTTTGGTAAATGAACCGGTTCTTCAGTTTTCCGGTTTTTTTCATCTTCGGTTTAACCGAGCGGTTTGTCACAGCCAAAAAAACGGGTTTTGGATAAACCGGTTTTTCGGTTTTTTCTTTGCAATAGAAAAACTGAAAACTTGAATCAAAATTAGATGTATACTTTTATGTCCATTGATGATACTTTATGTTAAGACGAAAGCTGGTTAATTAATAAACAACGCCGAAACCGTAAACATATTATTTGCATCTTTTTTCAAGCATCGGATGAACCATAAAGCATTTAGTGCAGAAAGTCCCCTCGTTGCGAGAGATTCTTCAATTTATCAGCCTATCTCTTGTGATGATCACATTTCGACAACTCGCTTGGTCGATATGTACGAGTATGCACCCAAAGATACATTTTGGGATGTTTTTAGCAATTGATGTTTAATCAACTCCTCTTGCATCCGGCAGTTTAAATATTTTCCCCACTAAACAACATAAAATTGTGAATAAAATCGAAAAACACAAATATTTGACCTAATCCCACTTTCCAGTATTGGTGCGCCAGCAACCCCAACTTGCGGGTGCACCACGATTTTGGGTTCCGCCGCCAGATCACACCCACGTTCTTAATTGATGAAACTCTGACTTGTATCTTTGCCATAACCGGGCTAGTCCGAGATAGAAGGCTGCTTGGCACACGGTCGCCATACAAAGTTCCACAACAACGACAACAACTGCGACAAATCGAATGCCCATCGAATGTCATAATATTTTGTTGATGGCCTTTCCAGGCAATAACTATTACTAATTCGACGCTGCTTACTTATTAACTTAGTTGTCTGTCGGCCGATACTCCCCTAGTGAACTATGACGATATACGAGTATATACTCGGAAGCAGTAAGTCTTAGAAATGATGGATGATAACCACAAAAGCGAAGTCGCAATGTCTCGCGGCGATTCCCGGTCAGTGATCTGCCATTCCAGCACTTGTTGAACTGATTAGGGTTACTCAAGTGGTAAATGCCAGATTCCTTTCCAGAACCAAGCCGCAAATTATTACACAATAACTTCAAATCCTGGATTAAATGTCCGCTGTGAGAATAGAATTGCAAAATTTGCAGTTAGGTCGTTGTTCCACTGGATGTGCGATATGCAACAACCCCGTACAATTCTTATTTTTAGGGTTTTGTACTAAAATACAAAACCCTATTGCAATCACGACCTGTGTCCGTCTGTCCGTCCGTCCGTCCGTCTGTATGTCACAGCACTTTTTCTCCGAAACTATAGGGGCTACAGCCATGAAACTTTGTAGAAAGGTCAGAAGTGGTGACCTCTTGAAAGTTCAAGGGTGGGAAAATTTTTCAAAGGCGTTTAAGGGGGGTCTCCCCATATAGGGGGGTGACCCCTCAAAAAAAAATTTTCACCATTGGTAGTCGAGTAGGGTGTCATTGGGAAGGTCTCAATGAGATCTTTTCAAAACAAGTCTCAAAATTGCCTTACGCGTACCGAGGGGGAAGGGGAAATGTACGAACTTTTCGCGTACCCCCCCCTCGCGATTGGACACCTTCCATCCGAAAAATCTGAAAAAAATAATGAATGTAGGCCTTAATGAGTACAACAACAACAAATACATGGGAAGTCGAAATTCACTCAACTTTGTTAGTAATAGT
Source organism: Odontomyia ornata (assembly GCA_963969285.1). Taxonomy (NCBI): domain Eukaryota; kingdom Metazoa; phylum Arthropoda; class Insecta; order Diptera; family Stratiomyidae; genus Odontomyia; species Odontomyia ornata. The sequence goes on along the minus strand of OZ017738.1, from coordinate 108,806,495 downwards.
ATGATTTATCGATTTTGTGTTTTCTTGAATAAAATCTAAACGGTACCTTTAAACTCAACAAAATTTAGCAAAGAGATGACTATTTATAAGATTGATCTTTTCTGAAAGTTTCATAAAGATCGAATAGTATTTAACGAAGTTATAGTGATTTGAATTTTCGTGTATTACTATGGAGCAATATGCCCTGTATTACTATGGAGCCATATGCGCTTTTTACCGACTTAGACACTACAGCTTTGCTAGAATTTGCATGACAATTTCAGGAGTGATAGGTATCATGAAGATGAGTACATACAATTGAAACAAGTCGAAGAGGCAGGAGAGAGCTCCTAGAAAAAGGGCTTTGTAACCATTCTAGGATTCGAAAAAATAGGCTATGAATCGATGATTACAGTACAGAGGAGTGGCCCTTGAAAAAAAATTTCATGAAAGGTAGCCGATATGAGTATCAACTGAAATTTCTCTACAAGAGCTTTTCAAAACAGTTCTTAAACTGTCAGTTTTTGCTTCAGTGGGAGCACAGGGGTGGGAAATACATGAAAAATGTGTTTCCTCCCTCGCGAATGGACACCCGTGATCTAAAAAATCTGAAAAAATTATCAAAGGATATATTTATGGGTATAACTATAACAAATAGCTCAGAAATCAAAATTCGTTCAACTTTCTTAATGCTAGTATGATCCTCGAATTTCACATTTTATCCAATTAAATCGTCTTTGACATGTTTCTTGATTTTATTCGTTGCTGGTTACTGCATTTTGTAAGTTGAGTACAAAACCCTTCTGACATGAGCATAGGTCTGTCTACCCAACTTGTTTGTTTTCTTTGCAAGCCGTCGGGCCTTGCTTTCTTGTGTGAGCAGACGTGTTTCATCTTCTTTGAGTCATCTTCAGTGTCTAAAGGACGTGTGGAAGGGAATGCCTTTATATAGTCATAGGGTGGGTTCAGCAGGTAAATACTAAATTAGGTCAGATAGGGGGAAATTAGGTTTTTGTTTTCTGAATTGTTGGATATCCGTTTGTTCTTTTACATCTCGCTTCCATTTTCATTGGAGTACTAGACCGGAAAGTCCCCTTGTTGCGAGATGTTCTTCAATTTCCCAGCCTGCCTCATGTGATGGTCAAGTTTTGACAACTCTCTTGGTCGATATTTATCCAAGCAAAGAGATATTTTGGGAAGTTTTTTAGCAATTGATTTTTAGTCAACTTCTCTTGTATCCGGCAGTTTAAATATTTTCCCTGCTAAATAACATACAATCGTAAAAAAACGAAAAACACAAATATTTGACGTAACTCCACTTTCCCCTATTGGTGAGTTAGGAAAGGATAGGACTATCGCCAGCAACCTCCAGTCGTATGCACACCACGATTTTGGGTTCCGTTACCAATTACACCCATGTTCTTACTTGATAAAAATATGACCCGTATCGTTACCATATCCGGGCTAGTCCAAGCTAGAAGGCTGGTTGGCACACGGTCGCCAGATAAAGTTCCGCAACAAGGACAACAACACAAGATGGCTTTTGAAGAAAAAAGAGTATCGGTCGGCGGATATTAAGTACACAAAATAATTAACTTGTAGGGTTGCACCTAAAAATTAAAAAATCAGCTCATTATTCGCTTTTTTAATTGTCTTAATTATTTAATGTATCCCAATTTGCAATTATTTTAATGTTTATTTTTTCCTGGCCACGTCACGTTCCACTTTATTATGAGAATTTTTATCATAAAGATCCCATAAACAAGGGTTCTTTTCCACTTCTAAAATCAAATCTTCAATCTCCGACATTTTTTCCATTCTGCATTGTATAAATACGAAATCGATGATAATTTCTCGTAGAATTGTCGTCAGATCTAGTGAAAATACATAGAAAGCGCACCGCACCGTCCAGCATTCTGATTAGGTAAATTTCTTATGCCCGGTCGACAGAAAATTTATTGCGATGTGCGGCTGGCCTAATAGTGGTCAAACCAACGCAGGAATAGTTTTCTTGAGTAAGCAGACGCGTCTCGACTGGTTTGAGTCATCTTCAGTGTCTAAAGATGTGTGGATGGAAATGACATTATGTACGTCTACGATACAACCATAAGCTGTATGAAATTTTCGATGACCTGGAGATCTCAACGATTGTAAGACGAACAATGGATACCCAAAAAGGTATTCGTTAGGGGATCTGAAGGGTGGAGACTAGTGGGGAAGACGAGAAAACGCTGGTCTGACTCGGTCAACAAAGTTAGTTCATCGCCGCTCGGATTTCAAAATTGGAGGACGCGGTCAATGGACCGAGGCAGTTGGAGGCGCTATTTGTATGAAGAAGGATTTTGTTTTTTGGGTAGTTCGATGTCCGTTTGATCTAGCTTGTCTCACTTTCGTTTTCCTTGGAAGGTGTGGTCCCGTACTCCGTTGGAGTGTTTAATAAGTTGTACGTTGATAGTTTTAGTCTGTTTTTCTTTGTTTATATATTTCAAATCTCGGTTCTTTGCTTTGTTTGTGTAACAATGTCATAGAGTTTGTCATAGCGCATCAGGCTCATATGCGTGATTCGGTACAAACGTTGAGTAGTTAGAGTTCGCCGTGACTGTCGAAATTTTTTGATGAATAGAACCATTTCATTTCGCATGCATAGTAAAATTAGAAACAGGTTTACCATAAATAGTGGGGTTCAGCCGGGTTCTATTTTGGACCCAACTCTTTTTGTGTTATATTTTTATAATATCGCTTTCGCTGGTTTGAAAGGACGATATAATATATGTATGACACGTTGCTACTTTATACTGACATGGCTGCAAGAAATCTTGAACTACTGGTTAAATACGACGCATAGATGTTAGGGAACAGATTAACGATAAATACTAATAAAACGAACCTTATGATTATAAGGGAATTGAATAAATTGGCTGTTAATTTAGAAATCAAAATATTAGAGGAAAGAATTGTGCGTGTCTCATCGACGAAGTACGAGGTGTATTCAAAAATTTAGGTGACTTTGTATTTTTAAGATAAAATATTTACTTATTCGTCAATACCCCCCCTTAGATACAATACACTAGTGCCAACGCTTATTCTAGTCCTTGAAGTACTTTTCAGTATAGCCTTGAGCTCTTCCAGCAATGCAATCTTTATCCTCTCAATCGTTGCAAATCTCCATCCTTTCATAGTTCTCTTCAGTTTTGGAAACAAGAAAAAGTCACATGGGGCACAACCTGGTGAATATGGTGGCTGAGGCATAACAATGGTGATGTTTTTGGTCAAAAAATCTCTCATAAGCAAAGATATCGTGATGCAAAAGCCATACATTTATTCCATAATTCCGGAGGTTTTCTTCGTATTGCTTCCCGCAAGTGGTGGATAACATCAAGTTTATACTCTTTATTGACCGTTCAACCACATGTTAAGAACTCTTGATGCACTACGCCACGGTAATCGAAGAAAACAGTGATATTAACAACTTGTAATGATTTACCACGTCTCGAACATTCCTGTCGTCGGTTCTAGACGTGAAGTCTCGGAACGTGACAACGGACTTTACCCATCAAGTCGACAAGTCTGGACACTCTTAGTCTACTCCGAGGTGGCTGCTGGCTAGCTAGCTAGTTCTAACTAAGTATCCGCTACTCAATAAAGACCCTTTCTATGCATTCCTCTAAACATTCTAACATAAAAGGCTTTCTTGCAAACATATGGTTGAACCAATTTCAACTCTGTAGGAAAACGTTTTTATGGAAGTTATGCATATGTCAAAACTAGGCAAGTGAGTTAAAAGGATACGATTTTAATGTTTTAACAGCGGTTACTTCATATTATAACTTGAAATGTTCAGCAAGTTATGCATATTACTAAATGATGCTTCATTTGTTGCAATAAATTGTGTAGGGTATTATAGAAAAAGTTGCCCCATTTTTATTATAAATATAATTCAAGGGTTATTTATTGATCGATTATTTATCAATCGTTTATTAACATTTTTTAATTGCTTGCTTAACCAATATTCCTTTTTTTTCTCTACTTTTTCATTTCAGAACAAAATGGCCCTTATCTTTCTCTCAGAGTGATATTGGCCATCACAATAAAATAATAATTTAAATGCACTTTAAGAAGTTAATCAGGCAGAAATTCAAAGATATCATTTAGTAACTTAATTTGATTAACAATTTAAAAACTTTTTGTAATAATCTGTAATGGTCGAAACTAATTTTCATTATCATTTATCAAAACCTGTTGAAGGGATCTGGTTATACTACTGTGAGCAAAAATTAAGGTGACCTTTGAATTTAAACTGCGCGCGTCGAAGCATTTGGAGAATTATTTTTTTAGGTTGGTAGTACTGTCAGTGACATCTATATCAAATTTACATGTCAAAATATTCATTAGTGTTTGAGATACGCGTCGTTTCCGGGATAGCTTTCAGTTCCGTCTTTGCTGCGGCTTGAATCTGCTCTATCGTATCAAAACGGTGTCCCCAGAGCGGTCTTTTGAGCTTGCTGAACAGCAAAATGTCGCACGGCGCCAGATTAGGTGAATACGGTGGTTGCGGAACGAGATGGGTTGAGTTTTTGGCGAAATGATCCCTAATTACGAGTGCAGTATGGGATGGTGCATTATAGTGGTGTAAAAACCAAGAATTGTCTTTCCACAATTCCGGCCTTTTTAGGCGGAGAGCGTTACGCAAATGACGCATAACGTTAAATAATATTCCTTGTTGACTGTTTGGCCCAGTGGAAGGAATTCATAATGCACAACACCACGATAATCGAAGAAGAGAAGAGGTTGATGGTCGCCCAGGACGCTCTTCGTCTTCGACACGTTCACGGCTGACTTGGAACTCACTATACCACTTGTAAACATTTTTTTAGGACATAACCTCATCATCAAAGGCTTTCTGCACCATCCTCAACGTATCCGCAGCAGAAAATTGATTACGCAAACAAAATTTAATGTATATTCAACAAATTTCGACATCGCAAAAAACGAAAAACTCACTTTTAGCAGCTCACAAAATGACGCGTATCTCAAACACTAATGAATATTTTGACATGTAAATTTGACATAGATGTCACCGATAGTACTACCAACCTAAAAAAAGTAATTCTCCAAATCCTTCGACGCGCGCAGTTTAAATTCAAATGTCACCTTATTTTTTGGACACATTAGTATTTAGTGATTATATGACAAATTATTAAAATTCGAACAAATTTTCGAAACGTATAAATAATATAAAATATGCGCATACTTCATTGAATACAGTAAATAAGACTCGTTCTTCAGTCCTATCCCCAAATCTGCATTACCGTTTGCATTTAAATTTCTACATGTTGTTTCCATACTACGGACAATCGATTTCTAAGTTTAAGTCTTTAATAATTCTTATATTTTTTGTCGTGGTGTAATCACTTCTTTGGCTATTTATGTTTGTATCTTTTTAAAATAAGTTTCATAATATAAGAATTGATATTATGAAATTTATTTTAAAAAGATACAAACATATAAATAGCCAAAGAAGTAATTACGCCACTTTCAAATATAATTAAAAAATACGGTATAGTATTGTATTATATTTGTTGGAAGTGTCTAAGCTAACCTATCACCCTGAAATTGGTCATTAAACAAAATTGGGTTTAATACACGGGCACTCATTTTGACGAATTAAACAACACTCTTGCTAATTTCAACAGAAGGATTCGAGCCAATATCGGCAAATATTCTTTAGGTCCGCAATTTCTAGAAAAGCCACTTGAACAATGTCTGTCTGGGGAGCACACAATTAATTCTTGCGAAACCAAGTTGACCTTCAAGTTGAAATCGTCTACTTTCGCTTTGAAAGCCAATTATTTTGCACCTTGATAAACTGATCAGTCACAGTAAAAACAAACAAATATTATGATTGGACGGCAATAAATGTCCAATAAGGTAAATAATTTTACACAATTCGCACACGTAATAAAAACGATAAATAATTATTTAAGCCGTACTCGAGGAATTCACGTCGACACACGGCCAGTTCTCTTTTCATTTACGACATGCGATTTAGTACAGAAATGAATAGTAAGTACTTCCCTGAACGTCCACCTATATCCTTGCTCCCACAAATTCCTCCCTCCTTGCGAACGATTTTCCCATCGTTTTTGTTTCATTGAGCCGTCGTCAGGAAATCTATTGTACAGCAGCAAAATGGCGATGGATAATCTGGCTCCTGCACTCGCACATGCCATGTCTCCCGCTTAGCACCGAAATTAGCCCTGAGTGCCTCGCTCCCCAATCCACCTGACGTGTTAGATACACGCAGAAACTCGTGGTACCATAAATAACAATACCTTTTTCTTTTTTTCGCACGCAAAGCTGGCGTAGCGCTCCTCCAGGCGGCTGTTTCCCCATCTAAAGACTATATCCCACTTTAGAGTACATGCTAGAAAGATGACAAAACAGAACTATTTACCTCACTTTTCAAAACAAAATATACCTTTTTCCTGATCAAGCATTTGTGAATGTGTGAAATGATACCACCTCCGGTAATGGTGGCTTTAATTAGACTGTCTAATTCCTCGTCTCCACGAATGGTGAGTTGCAAATGTCGAGGAGTGATACGTTTGACCTCTAACTCTTTAGGTGTATTCCATGCCAGTTCGAGAGCCTCAGCCGTCACATACTCTAGAATGGCTGCCGAATATACGGCAGCAGTTGCATCAACACGTCCGGGACTCGTACGCGATTTCAGATGTCTATCACTTCTGATAACGTGCAACTGAAGCCCAGCACTAGCCGCACGGGATACTGCTTTCACTTTGGCTTTTCCGGAATTCTTTCTTGACACACATCAAGTCGCGGTTCAGTGGCAGCGATTAGTTTGAAAGTCACTCACAAACTGTCGACTGGTCGGCGTCAGTAGCGTAGGGCACCAAGAGCGAGGTTATCACAAACTTGGCGTACTTATTTTGGTCTTGGCTCTACTAGGCTCTTCAATTGGGACGATTGGGCTTTGGTTGCGATATCTTAACCATATGCGCATGATTTGTCATCAGTTATGACCCTTTTGAGCAAATCACGATCATCATTAACGTCTGTCAGCGGTTCATGAGCGATGTTCATGCGACGATTCTTTTGGTCAAAACTAAGCAGTTTTGGAACAAACTTCGCTGATACACGTATCATGCCCAAACCGTTCGATAAAATTTCATTTCACGAGCCAACCGATACGCCAACATCCTCAGCAACCTCTCTGATAGTGATTCGACGGTTTTCCATAACAATTTTCTTCACTTCTTGAGCGTCCAGAGCGGGGCTCGTCATTAGCATCTTCTCGGCCATCTTGGAAGAGTTTGTACCACTTGTAAACCTTTTTTTCACTCAGAAAAGTTTCACCCTATGCCATTGTCAATATTTCAAGTATTTTGGAGCACTTAATTTAATGTTTTATACAAAATTTGATGCAAATTCTTTGGTCCATTTTTTTAGATAGTGTAAAGTCAACGAGCACATAAAACACTTCTAACCGTTATACCTCTCACAAACAAACTAAACATATTATACTATATAGCTGACAACGATAATCGAATGTACCTTGCCCGTGAAATTTAAAAAGTCACCTTACTTTTTGAATACACCTCGTATTTCGGTCTTTTTCTGGATGATGAATGATCTTGGAACCAACAAATAAATAGTTTAAAATCTAAATTAGTTTTCTGGATGAGGGTATTAAGGCCTACAAGTTCTGTAGATATCAGGCTTAAAAACGTGTTCGTAGTTAATAACATTTGCTTAAAAAATTGTGGGAGTTATAAATTTAATATTGCGCAAGAAAATGGTATTGCTATAATCAAGTTGAATAAAATTGAACGTTTAAGTAACCCATATGAAAGGCCTTTACATTTAACAAGTTTCAATAAAATCGAATCATATTTACAGAAGTTATAGTCGCTTAAATTTTTCCGATTACAGTAATCATTAACGAAGTTTTACTACTTGGGCTTTCCATCGAACCAGACGCTACACTTATGGTTGGATCTCTAAATTTTCAGATAAGATGAATAGCAAAAATAAATTGTATTTAAGATTCTTATAAGTCAATGATTTTAGTAATATTGCAACAAAATGATGGCTAGTTAAAATGTTGTGACACTGATTTTCCTTTTAAAGCAATAATATATTTGTTGTACTTTAATGACAAAGTTTTTCTTGAGTTAAATCATTCTATGTGTCTGCATATCGTAGGTTGAGTACAAAACCGTTCTGGCATGAGCGTAGTTCTGTCGATGCAACTTATTTTTATTAAGATTGGTATATTTGGAAGTATCACCAAGGCCGTTGTAATAATTTTAATCCAATTTTTAAACCCAATAACATCTTATAAGTACATCAAAGTAAGTTAAGATTTTGAAATAGCGTTCAAATCAGGCTACACTGGTCCTTAAAATTAAAGATAGTGCAATATAAAAACCAATGAGCTTGCGACAGCTCACATCTTACGAGGTACTGTAAGAAAATCTAAAATAACGCGTAATTTCAACGTTTTTCATTTTAAATAGAACTATTTTTTTTGGTCTGATTAAATGAACAATATGCAACAGCAACACTATTCCATGTGAATATGCTTTCATATTGTCACAAGGTAATCCCGTTCGTAAAAATTCCGACCGTATACCAAAGGACCTTTTTTTCCTGAAACGTATCTCGAATCGAGAAGTGATTTTGTTGGAAACGCAAAGACTTTGTCTATTTACCAGTGGATTTCATACGTTCCAATTTGTAGTAGAAGGTAACGAAAAGTTACATACAGGATTCAATAGAAGCATCATGTTATTCGCGAAAAGTAGGATGTGAACAAGGCAATTTATAGTTGGGAAAAATAGTTTGCCAGTTCCTTTGGGCATGGTTTACATGTAAATTGTAGTTTTCCCTATTTCAAGGATTTCCTAAACAATGCTATCGAATAATTTTTGATGAGGATTTAGCCAAAATCTCGCAATTCCAATGAAAAACAAAAGTTATGCAAATGTTAACCGATTGGACTCTTATTTTAGAGTATAGTATAGTTCGATTCTGTTACAAAGTTTATGACGGAACATAATATACAAAATTAATCTCAGCGAAGTAATTCCAAATATATTCTGGTTTTAAATCTCACGAACACTAGACCGTTATCTCTGGTATTTTTTCGTTCTCTTGGAGTATTTTAGATTCAACGTGCGATAATGGAGTATTTTAGATTCAACGTGCGATAAAGTAATTAATCTGCAAGCATAGAATTTCCTTAAATTAAAAACAAGTCATGTAAGCTTACTCTTACTGAAGAACAATGTCACCGAGAGCATACTCGTATGTCGGAATGGCTGTGCGAAAGGATGCACGATGAATTCATCGCTTAGACATACAGCCCATAACATAAATCATTTACACCTGCTGTAGGCACAGGACATTACACAGAATCGCCTTTGGTGCTTAACGTCACATACGACTCTAAATTTTAAACCTCAGTCTCACCACGATTGTGCTTTTCGTCCACTGGCTCCTGACAAACTCATGTCAGTACAGATGGCGAACTTAATGAGTCAATCGTGCTGGTCTTGCTTAAGAGTGCCAAGTTTTTCTGACAGATTTACACAATGTCTATCCTGGAGCTAACCAGATATGAACGTATCTACAAAAACAACGTAGCAAGTGATGCGTATGCATGGACAATTATTTGCTCTTCGTTAAAATTTAAATTTTATAAAAAAAGTCTAACAATATACATACGTTCTTTGGACTTTCAGATTATACTCGTATGGCAATAGTAACTTCTTCCATTAAAATAAAAAATTTTTTTTAAATTCTTAAGTAAAGGTCCATTGAAGAAAAACTACTCATTACAGCGTTTTTGAGATGCCGTGGTAAATTTCCCAGGTGACAATATGACACGAATGTCTTCTAAAAGTTTACCTTTGCCGCTGCAAATGTCTCTATTTGTTCAATTGGTAAGTTCTTGCTAATGAGGAATTTTGAAATCGTTTGATTTTAAATTCCAAAGAGGAACGAAAAAATTGCAAAAGGGGTCACGTTCTATCAAAAACAACCAAAGGGTAGAATTATCTTTTAGCAATTCCAATATTGATTCGGCACTTTAGCGATGCTACACGAATGAACGTTTGTGTAAAAAGTTACTAACTATCTAGAAAACTACAGGTATAGTTGGGCTGGGTAGCAAATATATCTGAAATCGTAGTGGCCTCTTAGTTTATCTACTAACTGCTTTTTAATTATTTGATTTACCAAAAATATAAACAAAGTTATTGCTTCCTTTTTTATTCGTTGTACTATTTATTTGATTGTACGCCGACGTTTCAAAGCACACACTTGCTTCTTCATCAGTGATACAATAAGTTATGTAACATTTTCCTTAAAGCTACTTATATATCTACTACTTTTACAATTTTAACCCTTATACTCACTACCCTGATTGCTTCCTCAATTGGTTTTTGCGGCTAATCACTCGCATAAGGGCTGAGAAATTGTTACCTAGATCGGTGTTTAACAGTATCTCCTGTGGTTGTCTTGCTATAACCAGGCTTTCGTAGGCGTCCAATTTGTTTGTAGATTTGAGTTCTTTGATTAACTCAATATTCTCGTCGCTCATGCTGTGCTTCTGCTCAACAATGTGTCTTGCTACCGATGATTTAATTGAACTGCTGCTTTTGTTGCGCCTAACTGTCGGTTCCGCCTCCTTGATATGTTCTTTAAATCTTGTTTTGATTAATCGCTTCGTCTGGCCTATATAAACGTGTGAACACTCTGTACAGCTTACCCGGAAAATTCCGCTAACTTCCTCCTTGGTTTCCTTGTCCTTAGCTGATCCCAAGATTGTCTTCAGTTGATGGTTTCTGCTATGTGTGACAACCTAAATATCATGCGCTTTAAATAATTTTTTAACTTTGTTCGTTAGGCTAGAGTATGATACCGAGATTCTACGGATTTGTTCAAGCTGTTCATTTTGTGCGTACAACGTTGTTAGTTCGTCCTACCTTTGCCGCTTCATTTTTTTGCAAATTAATTGGTCTATTATTGCTGGGAATCCATTTATTTTTGCTGTCTTGACAATGTAATCACGTTCTTCTTTGAATTTTTCACTACTCAACAATATTTTTGTTAAACTATGAACTAGCTTAAACGGCTGTGAAATCCAAGGGTTTTCACTCACAGTCACAGACCCTGCGATATGATTCCGAAGAAGTTTCAATATGAAGATATCGACTCTTGTCACTTGAGAAGTTTGATAAATTCTTCTATTCGATATATAATGCTTCCAATTCGTCTCAGGCTTTCTGTACAAATCAGTACACACACGAAGACATTTCCTTTCGAAAACTCTTAATTTTTTCGCAGTACTAGCACTCTGGTTGTACCAGATCTAACATCCATATGTCAAAACAGGTCTAACTAGGGTCTTGTAACAGATAATTTTGACCTTTCGACCAATCTATCTGGAATGAAAGAGTCTTCGTGCCTTATTGAGCATGATTTTGACATGTATAGTATAGTAAAGATACTGATCGAGGTGAACATCGAAATATCGAACACATGATTTATGTGGAACTCGTTCTGAACTACCCTCAAGAGTCATAATATGGAAATCCTTCCAATTAAGTTTCAGATCTTGACTGATCCCCTACAGTGTTGTCTGGAACAAGATTGTTTCGTACTTCTGCGCATTGATTTTCATTCGCCAATTGTCTGTGTACAGCTGTATATCATTGAACATTTTTTTTTTTTTTAAGATTGCTCTGAACTATTGTAGCCTTTCGGTCTGCCGTATAGATTATCAGATCATCAGCAAACGCTACCAATGATCGCGCTGGCGAGACGATAAAATCAAAACCGTTCAATAGCTTGCGAATGAAGATTGAGAAGAGCAGAGGCACAGTAACTGCTCCCTGCTGTAGACCATTTAAGACCTTGGATTCGCGCATTGTTGTCAGATTTCCATCAGTTACAATAAACGATTTCCCGTATAACATATTGCACATCATGGCGACAAGGTGTCTGGGGAACTTGTCCGGAAGGAGTTCAAAAACTAGTCCATCTAACCACACCGTATCGAAGGCTTTCTCCATATCAGTGAGACATGCTCCAACACATTCTCGATTATTTAGTTTCCAACAGATGTCTGAGGTTACTTTCATTGTTGCATGTGTGGTTGAATGCCTGGCACGAAAACCAAATTGGCGATTTGCCATCAGCTCATATTTCTCCATGTGGGCGTTTAATGCTCTGTTGAATATCACTTCAAACACCTTGCTGATGTTAGGCAGCAAGCTGATTGGGCGGTAGCTTTAGGGCACGAATATTCTTTTCCTTTCTTCAAGATCGGAAATACCTTAGCCTTATTCCACTTATTTGGCAAATATGAATTGCTCAACAGGTTGTTGAACAGTATGCAATAGTTCGTAATAGGAACATCACGCAAATGTCAAAGAACTATATTTCGAACACCATCGACACCACTTGATTTCTTGTTGTTTATCCTGTGAAATATGAAACACAAGTCTTCATAGCTGACAAAATAATCAATAAAATTCAAACTCGATATGAAGTCAGATATTAATGGCTCATTGAAGTGAAGAAGTGATTGGCCGTTCAGGCTTGATTTGAAGTCAGAAAGTTTTGCTTCAACGACCTCTGAAAATCTTTCATTCCCTTTCTCAGGGTTTGGTAGATGAACCAGTTCAAAATGAGTTCCAATCAGGGCAAGTTTATGCAATCCATCACAAATAATCCTGTTCCCATTTCTATCTGGAGTCGTACTATCAATTTCAATACCAGTCCTATCGAGAAGATTTTGTAATGTGACGCCTACGCCCAGGAATCGAAGTGATTCCGATCCCGAACCCTTGTAACCTGCCTCATATTGTCCTCGAAGTGCCAGCGGACTTCATCGGTTGTGCGGATATCGTTGTGCAGAAAATATTTTTTTTCTGTCCAAATATTTAGATCCGTGGATATAAATATTCGAAATATAGAATTAATCCAACCCCGGCACATTTCGAGACATAGCCATCTGGAAATGCCCCTCCACCGTGGCCATCGAGAAAACTATGCCACTGGCGACATCTGGAGAAGCACATTTCCGCCATATGAAGTGCCATTCCACGCACAGATGTTTTGTCCGATGTGACAACCAGGGATTTGACAGCCACATGGAAGTGATGGCAGTCAGTATACTCTGATTTGGACAGATGTCAGTGAATTTGGCGCCTCTTGTAGGACGTAAAAGTCGAGAAGGTGTATGAAAAGAACGGGTCACGGTAATTGCCGCTGTTGTACGGACATTGGTTAATCGTTTGGCTAAGTAACAGCAATAAGAAATTGAGTGATGCAATCTTTCGTCAATTAAAAGTTTAAGAGTTAACCTCTCTCTCTAGGTTAGTGTTGTGTCTAAACGTAAAGGCCGCTCTTGATTGGGAATAAAGAGTTCCTCGCCCCATGAATGGGATGCGCCGAAAAACACCGACTGGCGAAATTCGTTGCGACGAGTGTAACAAGGTATTTACAAAGATTTGCTATTTAACACAACACTATAAAACATTCCATAAGGGCGAGCAACCATTCCGTTGTAATCGATGTGGCAAACGTTTTTCCAACGAAGTCACTTTCGACACGCACTATGCGAAGCACAGTGCAGCACAAAAACCCCATCAATTTCAATTTTGTCCGAAACAATTCCATCATAAAACTGATCTGAGAAGACATATCGATTCGCATACAGGCAGAAAAGCTTACGTGTGCGAAACCTGTTCAAAAGGCTTCACCAGACGCGATCATTTGCGCAAGCGGGGTGATACGCACAAACCAAAACCTCCAAAACCGTTGAAAATTCGAACGGTCAAAGTGGAGAGCTAGGAATTGTTTATTTAGATTAATTTCAATTGTTGAAAGCTCATACTGAAAAGTAAGACAAGTACCCCATTGCACATACACTTCTTTGCTTTAAGGGGACCGTTCTCGGAAATGAAAGTAAACACTTAGATCTGCAAACACATATTCACAGATGAGAGCAATGAAAGTGAATATTATCTCCTACCCTTGCCAGATAGTTCAGAGTGCAATCGGTTATTGGCAGCTAAGGCAATTAACTTTAGATTACTAATGTTTCTTCTAGCTAAGTAATAAGCTAAGTAGAGAATTAAAAATGAGAATAGTAATTAGATGATCTATAAATATATTTTTAAGGATTTTATTTAAACAAAAGAAGAAAAAGATTGACAAAATTCTATTTACATTTATTATTAGATTTATAAAATTTTAATATATCTGCTAGATATTTGTTTCGTACCATTGGAGGATAATTAATAGCTTGTCAAACTCAAGTTAATGATTTGTTGCACTATCTATGTGATACGTAGATGAACCAAAATAAATATTAATAATAACGATGAGATGTGCTATTGTTCGGAAAAAATTTATTTGATGCAATATCTATTCTCTGCCCCGAAAAAGTTTAAATAATGTTGATGATTACTTTTTACTAAATGATTGACGGCCCTTTTTCGAAAATTAAACTTTCTCGCTGTTTCCTTTCTCATTGAAGCTTCCTTAACATCCTTCAAAATCATCCACGATAAATGCTCCTTCCAAATGTAACTTGAACGATTATTCTAAAAAAATCCTAAATAATTGGTAGTTCCTTCCAAAAACAGTTCCAATAATAATTAATATTGTATTTCTAATACAAGTCCACTAAACCATTCTAAGTTTTACTTAAACCAAGATCAAAATGACTTGTAGATTTTCAAAATAACTAAGGTGCGATACAACAAATATATATCAAACAGATAGAACATCCATGAATCAAGAAATAATTATAAATAAATGAGTATTGTTAAGCTACAAAGCTAAATATCTACTAAATGGTATTTTAAATTAAGCGTAAAAAAAAAAAGAACAAGAAATGAAACAATACAAATATTATGTTTTGTTCAAAATTTTTACATTATTAAAAATGAATTGCTAAAAGATAACTAACGACTTTCCTTTTCAGTGACTCGTTCTTTTTCAGGGGGAACAGAGAGTGTAAGGTAGGTATGCCGTCGCGAGGTTAGGGTTTCGCCAAATCCGCTGAAGTCGGTTTCGCGTCGCGCGCGGTACGCGGTACCTTTGTTTGTTTCGCCATTTCTTTAGAGTAGTTTTCTTCGGTTTAAGTTCGAGTAGTATATTTTTCGGTACCGCGTCGGTGAATCGGTAACGCGCCTATGGGATTTTGTAGCGTTTTTGATTTGAGATCTGTGGATAGATCACATCCAGAACTAACGTAATGTAGGTTTCTCGTTCTGGATGAGTAATTGTTGACGCGTTTGGAAAACGGGCAAGTTCAGGTGACTGAAATATTGTAATTGAGCGTAATCCATTCGGAGACCCGCGACCGAAATCCTCTCCGAACTAGCTGGCCGACAAGCAGTCACCGCGTGAATGGATTACGGTGCACGGATTGGTTGACCTGTTGGTACCATCCGTTGGCACTACTCAGACTTAACGTCTAGAACCGATGAGAGGTCGGTTCCGCGTTCGAGCTGAAGGTAGAAAAATCATTACAAATGGCGCCCAACGTGGGGCCCAAAAACATCCTAAGGGGGAAAGAACTTCGCGTCTTCTGACGAGTTGGTCCTTTACGGAGGATGTAAGGTACTTTGGTACTCGAGTCCCACTATCAGGAGCAGTGGAATTGTGTGATACACATTAGAGGTCGCTTCACGTGAGTTGTAGCTTCCGCTCTCCTTTGTTTGATTTTGCTTTCGCGACAGAATCCTTCCGATGTGTTGTCCCAGGTTAACCCCTGTAAGGACCTTCTATTTTCTTGATGGAACTGCCAGTCTGATGGGTTTACCTATCAGCATGGACTCTCAAGAAAATAGAAGGCTACCTTGCCTTTATGTCGCGGAAGGATTCTAACTATTTCTTATGCGTGTTAGACGAGTGGTATCGGTTCAACGTTCGATGGCGTATGCTGGAGTTGCGAAGCCCGGAATGCTTCCACGCGTCGGGAATTTTGACCGCGTACAAAGTCGTTACGGTAGCTCTACCACTTGTCTCGTCGAGTCACTTTAACGTAGTTTAGAGACGGGTTTTTTGTAATGTATGTGGGTATGGGGATAAATTTCGTAAATCGACCGAAGCACCCTTTCTTCGGCAGATTACCACGCACTCTCATTTCCCGCTGAAGAGTTCGACCACTGAAAAGGAAAGTGTATATCAAATAATTTTTTTTTCTTCCCACGTATCAATAGCTCGCCACTATCGGCCACTAATTAGTAGTAAGTTTTGTCCATTTATATATTAGGGTTATAATAGGAATAAGTCTAGTTTATATATTTTTTCTCTTTTTTTTTTAGAAGCAAAACGAAAATGGCCACGAAGCGGACCCCAGATAAGCGGTGGACCCGATCTAAAACGGTCCAACCAGCTAACTGTGGGATCTGCTTCGAAGACGTAGTGGAGGGCGTACACAGCGTGCGATTGGATTGTGGACATCTATTCCATCGTGCCTGTGTACAACAGCTCCTCCTCACGTCAGAGAGTTGCCCATTATGTCGGCGACCCATCGAGCGGTCTGCCCTAGACGTCCCCATCGGAACGCCCCTACCAACGCGCGGAGCAGTGGCGAAAGGAGCTCCAGAGGCCGAACAGTCCCAACCACTTTTAGACCTGCAAGGAGCCGTAGGCGGTGAAGTTCCGGCTGCAAGTGTCGTGTCCGAGGTGACAACCATGCCTTCCGCCCACTCCATTGACACCCTCGTGGCGTTGATGAGGGATATGTCGGAGAGGATTGGCAACCTGGAGGGAAAGCTCCAGAATCTCCCGTTGAGCCAACCACCCAGCCGCGTGAGAACTCCGCTTGGCTGGGAGCCAAATCCCAGTGTGGCGATGCCCCACTCCCGACAATCCGAGCAATGGGTCCCACCTCCAAGGAACTCGGGAATGGATCCCAGAGCTCCCGAATACAGACCGCGACACAGTACCGGACCTCCGTTGGTACCTCCAGCCCCCGAGGCAGTTCAGTACAACAGGTCAATCGAGGATGTGATTCCCCCCGGGAACGCATTGGCACTTTTTCGAGACCCGACGCCTCGTATCATGGAGAGTTGGCGCCTGAACTTTACAGGGTTCAACGATATGATATCGGCGGACCGGTTCCTTTTCCGGATTCAGGCGTTGGTATCCAGCACCCTGGGAGGTGATTCCTCGGCCTTCCTCCGGCATGCACATCTTTTGTTCAGCGGCGACGCTGCCGACTGGTACTGGAGCTTTAAAGAGTCAACGCCACGTCCCACTTGGCACTCTTTCAGTGTAGCCTTCCGCAATCGATTTGAGGATGGCTTCACTGAGAGAGAGCTAAGAGAGCAAATAAAGAAACGGAAACAAGGCGCTCACGAACCGTTCGACCAGTACTACACCAGTATAGTGAGATTGAGCACTCGCCTGCGAAATACCATGCCCGAGGACGAATTGGTAGAAATTGTCAGAGAGAATATGCGCTGGGATCTCCAGAACAGCCTGCTGCATTTTCCCATCAACACCATTCAGGGATTGCGCCTCCATGCCCGCAGACAAGAACACTTGGATGAGCGGCGTGGTACCTTCCGTCCACAACCTCGCATAACGGGACCAAATCCCCGAAATCATCACACCGCGGAGTTGATGGCAGCGGACCACCTGCTTGCTGATCCAGTACCAGTACCGAGGAGCGGAGCACCACCGGAGCTTGAGGACCCAGCATTGATTAATCGACCCTCCCTTGAAGCAATTACTAGCCCGACGGTCTGTTGGAACTGCCGACAACCGGGACATCGGTTCTATGCATGTCCAGCGGAGGCCACGCTTTTCTGCTACCGATGCGGGAAGGCCGACACATACGCACCTGACTGTGCAAATTGCAAAGGGCGAAAAAACTTGCCACCGAGTGCCGCGACCACCCGTCGGCACTCCTAGACCCCGGACGAACCAATCCAGACCCCATCACCAGCTATGACCCAGCTCCCAACATGACCCCAACTCTGCGGACTCGCACCGCTAACCACAGTTCTCCCGAAGTTCCACAACCGACGCCGTCCTTCGCCGAGGCCAATGCGCAGGGAAATGATAGCGAGACGAAGGCTCCTTGGCATGTAAAACCTTTTCATGTCAGACTGCGGAATTATTTGGCTACTCGACAGCGCATCTTCCATGAGGAATTGGCCACAACTGTCCCACCGCGAAGCAAGCGAGCCACGCGTCGGATGCGGAGCTTCTGGAGAAAAGTCAGGCAGTCGAGAAAAGTGTTGAAGGACATATACTTAGACGAATTATTGAGGGAGGATGTCCGGCTATATGCGTCAGTACACCTCCTGCAAAAACGAGTATCAGGCTTAGTCGATACGGGAGCCAGTGTGAATTGCATCTCTGCCGAGTTTGCAGGGGAGGTACTGGCAAAGCACGCGGACCAAATCCGTCATTTCACCTCCTGGTTAAGCACGGCGGACGGAACTCGTCACTCTGTAGTGGGAAAAATTATGACGGATGTCACCTTTAAAGGGGTAACTAAACCTATGGAATTTTTCATCATACCTCAGTTAACCCAGAATCTTTATTTAGGAGTGGATTTCGTTCGAAAATTTAACTTGGCCCCGGCACTATTTTCCGGTTCGACCCTGGAGTCCGTCACCACCGTTCCTGACCAATCTCAACCCACTAACTTACTACGGCATACACTGGAGGTAACTCAGCAACTGCGTCTCGACTCGGCTATATCGGCTTTTCCCTCCCACGAGAAGGAAGGTCTCGGGCGGACTGCCCTGGTGTTCCACACTATAGATGTGGGGGACGCTAAACCCATAAAACAGAGACATTTCGCCATATCTCCGGCGAAGGAAAAATCGTTATATGCCGAAGTGGATCGAATGCTAGCATTAGGCGTAATCGAAGAATCACAGAGCGCGTGGGCTTCCCCAGTCACCTTAGTGGTCAAGCCGAACAAGGTCCGGTTATGCTTAGATGCCAGACGCTTGAACGCCGTCACAGTCAAGGACGCATATCCTCTACCGTTGATCGAAGGCATTTTGAGTCGATTGCCTAAAGCCCATTTCATCACGAGCTTAGACCTCAAGGACGCCTTCTGGCAAATTCCTTTAGACCCCGGTTCAAAGGAGAAAACAGCCTTCACAGTCCCAGGCCGGCCCTTATATCAATTCGTGACCATGCCATTCGGATTGTGTAATGCCCCCCAAACAATGACGCGCTTTATGGATAAGGTGATACCACCTCATTTGCGGCACCAAGTTTTCGTTTACTTGGACGATCTGCTGCTTATAACCGAGACCTTTGACGAACACATCGACCTGCTTCAGGAGGTGGCTCTACACATCCGGAGGGCAAGATTAACCATCAACATAAGGAAGAGCCAGTTCGTGATGACGGAGGTGAAGTATTTAGGTCACATCATTGGGCATGGGCATATCAAGACCGATCCGGAAAAGACTCAAGCGATTGACGTTTTTCCACTACCCAAGACCACCAAACAGTTACGCCGATTCTTAGGCTTATGCGGATGGTACCAGCGTTTTGTACGTGACTATGCCACCATTACCACTCCTTTGACCGACATGCTGCGTAAGGGACGTAAATTTGTCTGGGAAGAGCCCAGCTTGCGAGCCTTTGAAGAGCTAAAGAAGAGTCTGACTACAGCCCCCGTACTGCACAGCCCGGACTTTGACAAACCGTTCTCAATCCATTGTGACGCGAGTCAACATGGGGTGGGAGCAGTCTTAGTCCAGGTTGCACAAGACGGCGAGGAGAGACCTATAGCCTTCATGTCTCACAAGCTGAACCCAGCCCAGCGAAATTACACGGTCTCCGAGCAGGAATGTCTAGCTGCGGTGTTGGCAGTGAAACGCTTCCGAGCCTATGTGGAGGGACACACCTTTGAAATCGTTACGGATCACGCTTCTCTGAAATGGCTAATGAGCCAGACTGATCTCAACGGCAGATTGGCCAGGTGGGCACTGAAACTACAGGCATTTGACTTCACAATTCGCCACCGAAAAGGAAGCCAGCATGTAGTCCCCAACACCCTATCCAGAATGTTTGCCCCTGAAGGAGCCGAGTTGGTCCAGGAGGACGACAGCCCCCAATTGATCGATTTGGACCATCCTGCCTTCAAGTCAGCCAGCTACACCCAACTGATTCACACTATCCAGAATCAACAGCCCCAGCTTCCTGAACTGCGGTTGACGGATGGATTTATTTACAAACGGATGGGACACGCATCCGGAGACCCCATACAAGAAGAAGAACAGTGGAAGTTGTGGGTGCCCGAAGAATTAACCACTGATCTTATCAGGCGGGCTCATGACCACCCATCAAGTGCGCACGGCGGATATGGTCGTACACTTAGGCGGTTGAAAACCTGTTTCTTTTGGCCTAAGATGGCACAACAGATAAAAGCGTACGTAGCCTCCTGTGAGCTATGCAAGTGCACTAAAGCGCCCAACACCATTCTTCGGCCACCCATGGGTAAGGTTGAGGTCCCCGAACGCGTGTTCCAGCGCTTGTACATTGACCTTATCGGTCCTTACCCTCGATCTGCTTCTGGTCACACGGGAGCTGTCGTGGTCCTGGACCAGCTCTCTAAATTCCCTATCATAGAACCACTACGTAACATGCACACTGGACCTATAATCAGCTTTTTGGAGAAACGAGTCTTTCACATGTTTGGAGTTCCGGAGAAACTTGTCTCCGACAATGGGGTCCAGTTCACCTCCAGCAAGTTCCGAGACCTAATGTCCAAATACGGCATCATCCACCAACGAACTGCCGTCTATTCACCACAAGCCAACGCATCCGAACGACTGAATCGTACGCTCATAGCGGCCATTCGCGCCTATGTCCACCCGAATCAGAGGGACTGGGATCGCAAATTGTCCGCCATCACTAGTGCGCTGCGCTCGTCGTACCACGCCACGACCGGCATTTCGCCGTATTTTGCAGTGTTCGGCCAGTACATGATCGGTCATGGGAGCGCTTACCGGCTATTGCGGCAGCTGAAATCGCTAGAGGACCCAATCGTGGTTCTAGAACCGCACGAAAAGCTCCAACTTCTGCGAGATCAACTGCGGGAGAAGATTGAAGAAAGTAGACGGATGGGAGAGGAGCGGTACAACTTGCGATCTCATCCTTCTGGCTTTAAGGCCGGCGACGAAATATATCGTCGAAACTTCCGACAGAGCGATGCCACCCGCCATTACAATGCCAAACTAGACAAGAAATTCGTGAAGTGTCGAGTCATACAAGTCATAAGCCCCACCCGATACCTCATCGCGGACATGACTGGTAAGACCCTGGGAATTTACCACGCAAAAGACCTTAGACGATGAAGTGCAACTAATTCCCACGAGAAACCTTGGCTTATCCCAAATCTCTGCCTAGACGAAGGCCTCCGAATAACACCTGACTTCCTACTATATAGTCACTGTCGAGTCTTCACGAACAGGGTTGTAGCCTATCCTTCGAAACCGATCTTCGACCCGTCACGTCCCTAACCAAGACCTTTTACAAAGGAGACGGGATCGTAATTACTTCGATTTTGGGGGGGGGAATGTGTAATGTGACGCCTACGCCCAGGAATCGAAGTGATTCCGATCCCGAACCCTTGTAACCTGCCTCATATTGTCCTCGAAGTGCCAGCGGACTTCATCGGTTGTGCGGATATCGTTGTGCAGAAAATATTTTTTTTCTGTCCAAATATTTAGATCCGTGGATATAAATATTCGAAATATAGAATTAATCCAACCCCGGCACATTTCGAGACATAGCCATCTGGAAATGCCCCTCCACCGTGGCCATCGAGAAAACTATGCCACTGGCGACATCTGGAGAAGCACATTTCCGCCATATGAAGTGCCATTCCACGCACAGATGTTTTGTCCGATGTGACAACCAGGGATTTGACAGCCACATGGAAGTGATGGCAGTCAGTATACTCTGATTTGGACAGATGTCAGTGAATTTGGCGCCTCTTGTAGGACGTAAAAGTCGAGAAGGTGTATGAAAAGAACGGGTCACGGTAATTGCCGCTGTTGTACGGACATTGGTTAATCGTTTGGCTAAGTAACAGCAATAAGAAATTGAGTGATACAATCTTTCGTCAATTAAAAGTTTAAGAGTTAACCTCTCTCTCTAGGTTAGTGTTGTGTCTAAACGTAAAGGCCGCTCTTGATTGGGAATAAAGAGTTCCTCGCCCCATGAATGGGATGCGCCGAAAAACACCGACTGGCGAAATTCGTTGCGACGAGTGTAACAAGGTATTTACAAAGATTTGCTATTTAACACAACACTATAAAACATTCCATAAGGGCGAGCAACCATTCCGTTGTAATCGATGTGGCAAACGTTTTTCCAACGAAGTCACTTTCGACACGCACTATGCGAAGCACAGTGCAGCACAAAAACCCCATCAATTTCAATTTTGTCCGAAACAATTCCATCATAAAACTGATCTGAGAAGACATATCGATTCGCATACAGGCAGAAAAGCTTACGTGTGCGAAACCTGTTCAAAAGGCTTCACCAGACGCGATCATTTGCGCAAGCGGGGTGATACGCACAAACCAAAACCTCCAAAACCGTTGAAAATTCGAACGGTCAAAGTGGAGAGCTAGGAATTGTTTATTTAGATTAATTTCAATTGTTGAAAGCTCATACTGAAAAGTAAGACAAGTACCCCATTGCACATACACTTCTTTGCTTTAAGGGGACCGTTCTCGGAAATGAAAGTAAACACTCAGATCTGCAAACACATATTCACAGATGAGAGCAATGAAAGTGAATATTATCTCCTACCCTTGCCAGATAGTTCAGAGTGCAATCGGTTATTGGCAGCTAAGGCAATTAACTTTAGATTACTAATGTTTCTTCTAGCTAAGTAATAAGCTAAGTAGAGAATTAAAAATGAGAATAGTAATTAGATGATCTATAAATATATTTTTAAGGATTTTATTTAAACAAAAGAAGAAAAAGATTGACAAAATTCTATTTACATTTATTATTAGATTTATAAAATTTTAATATATCTGCTAGATATTTGTTTCGTACCATTGGAGGATAATTAATAGCTTGTCAAACTCAAGTTAATGATTTGTTGCACTATCTATGTGATACGTAGATGAACCAAAATAAATATTAATAATAACGATGAGATGTGCTATTGTTCGGAAAAAATTTATTTGATGCAATATCTATTCTCTGCCCCGAAAAAGTTTAAATAATGTTGATGATTACTTTTTACTAAATGATTGACGGCCCTTTTTCGAAAATTAAACTTTCTCGCTGTTTCCTTTCTCATTGAAGCTTCCTTAACATCCTTCAAAATCATCCACGATAAATGCTCCTTCCAAATGTAACTTGAACGATTATTCTAAAAAAATCCTAAATAATTGGTAGTTCCTTCCAAAAACAGTTCCAATAATAATTAATATTGTATTTCTAATACAAGTCCACTAAACCATTCTAAGTTTTACTTAAACCAAGATCAAAATGACTTGTAGATTTTCAAAATAACTAAGGTGCGATACAACAAATATATATCAAACAGATAGAACATCCATGAATCAAGAAATAATTATAAATAAATGAGTATTGTTAAGCTACAAAGCTAAATATCTACTAAATGGTATTTTAAATTAAGCGTAAAAAAAAAAAGAACAAGAAATGAAACAATACAAATATTATGTTTTGTTCAAAATTTTTACATTATTAAAAATGAATTGCTAAAAGATAACTAACGACTTTCCTTTTCAGTGACTCGTTCTTTTTCAGGGGGAACAGAGAGTGTAAGGTAGGTATGCCGTCGCGAGGTTAGGGTTTCGCCAAATCCGCTGAAGTCGGTTTCGCGTCGCGCGCGGTACGCGGTACCTTTGTTTGTTTCGCCATTTCTTTAGAGTAGTTTTCTTCGGTTTAAGTTCGAGTAGTATATTTTTCGGTACCGCGTCGGTGAATCGGTAACGCGCCTATGGGATTTTGTAGCGTTTTTGATTTGAGATCTGTGGATAGATCACATCCAGAACTAACGTAATGTAGGTTTCTCGTTCTGGATGAGTAATTGTTGACGCGTTTGGAAAACGGGCAAGTTCAGGTGACTGAAATATTGTAATTGAGCGTAATCCATTCGGAGACCCGCGACCGAAATCCTCTCCGAACTAGCTGGCCGACAAGCAGTCACCGCGTGAATGGATTACGGTGCACGGATTGGTTGACCTGTTGGTACCATCCGTTGGCACTACTCAGACTTAACGTCTAGAACCGATGAGAGGTCGGTTCCGCGTTCGAGCTGAAGGTAGAAAAATCATTACAATTTATCTCATGACTAGTGACTTCAAGATTTGGTACCTTTACTCGAGACTTCTTGCGGAATAAGCAATTCACTTTCGCAAAAACGCCATCTGGGTTCAGTGGGCTAATACCCCTCAGTTTTTCTAACCATGGATTGCTGTTCTGACTCCTGATGTATGAACGGATTAAGTTCCGGACATTCTTCAGGTGTATTATCAACAAACCCAACGAGGGATGGTTGTAGTCCAAAAATCGCCGATAAATATTGTTGACACGTGTGAGAAGAAGAATTCAATATTTTGAACCTTGCGATGGTTGGTGTTTCATATCCTTCCATATTGTTTCGATGTTTAATCTTGGGAACGACTTCCTCAATCGTTTCCAACGTCAGCTTCTCTAACTTCGATAAATGGAGATATATTTCATTGTTAGTTAAATGCCTATCATTAGGAACCATTGTTACCATCATCAGAAGGGGGACATTGCTTCTGGTACTCCAGATTAAACTTCTTTTGAAACTTTCCCCAGTCTGTTTTTTTTTAAATTCAACCGATGATTTTTATATTGAACTGGAATGAGGAAGAGATCTCCCCTTTGATCATTGATTTCCATTACGATTGCGTTATGGTCGCTGTCATAAGGAAGCACCTGCAGTTTCTGTTGAGGACTATTAAAGTTGAATTCAAGTCTTGCATCAGCAATGCAAAGGTCCAAATATGAATTCATCAGAGTGTATGTTGGGAGCTCCGACCCATACAGATTGCACCTATATTCAATTTGGCTCTCTGTTATCCACGACTTCAGAAATACACCTCTTGGATTATTGTTGGCGTTCAGCCATGATGTATGCTTGGCGTTCAGGTCACCAGCAAGAATATAATAACTATGCAGCCTGTTCAATTCTAGTATTCAAACAAAGAATTGAGCTCCTCTTGGAGCTTGAGAACAGTTTCACCAGTTGCATAGGCAGCGATAACGAAGAAGGTTATCCCCACCTGGCAGTGAGATTTCGATAACGGACACTTTAAGAGATTCAAAGCTTTTGAATTCGACTTTTTCAATATTTTGGAAACAATAGCATCTTTAAACCAACATCCCGGTGCCACCTCCCCTATCACCTATTACTCTATCGTTTCTTACGAATTCAAAATCCTTGAATGTCATTGAGTGCCATGAATTGAGGTGGGTTTCAGTGAGAAGTATGATGTCAGGTTTTTGCTTAACAATGAATTCAAGGAGATAGTCACGTCAATGTAGAGTGACTATCGAGTTGACGTTGATCGAGATGTGATGATTCCTATCCATGGGAATATGACTGGATGACAAGTTATTTTGAGGCATTTGAAAGCACTACGCTGAAAAACAAAGTTAATTTCTTAGATATTCTAGAACTGGATTTCCCTGTGTTGTTGGGACATCCGTTCATCTAGTGGGGTTGAAAACACTGGTGATTTCAAAAGTAGCCAGAAAAAGAACCCATTTGGTGGAACTGATGTGTACTTATGGCCGCTGAACCCCACTTATCTACTCTACAAGTGCATTAATGGCTGCTATGAAGCTAGATAGCAGCATGTATCTTGTCAGTGAAAATTGCTCTTATGGCTTGTTTGAGATTGATTTAGTATCCACCCATACGTAGAGCGCGACGAGCTTTGCTTTCATTTAGCACTTTGAGAAGGCCCCTTCCTACATAAAACGTTGAATGCTTTTAACTGAATGTGAGGGCAAAGATGATAGGACAGCTTAGTTCGATAGATAGAGCTGCCTTCTTCTATCCTCATGAAAAAAGGGCACAGCATGTCCAAGAAAAGAATGTGTAGGAAAAAGCGCACATGCAATCTTGTCTATCTTTTCTGTATTGAGCTTCCACACGCAATGAGTCTTGATTTGTAGCCTCTGGCCCAATTGACACCCGAAGTAGTTGACCATACTACTCAAATGGCAGTTCTCATATTTATTTATTTATTGATCTACTTAACAGAATAATTCCAATTACAAAACAAGGTAATTTATAGCATAGCTAGGTGAAAGAAGAAATAAAAAACATGCAAATAGCAAGACAAAAGTACTGAAAACTGCAAAAACTTGAAAAAAATTAACTAAGAGCTAAAAAGAAGAGAGTTGACATATTTTTATAAACTAAAGATGGGAGGAGGAAAGGCCCAAGCTGAAGGTTACCATGATTACGTGGTATTCTAAGCATGGGTCCGTAAAAGTATACCAATCTATGTGCAAATGGAACAGCAAACATATTAGACGATCTTGAAGAACGTGTAACGTGTCTCACTGGAACCTGATTGACTAAGCGAGCGTCGAGCAAACCACGGCCAAGCCTGTAAAGGAAACATTCATCAAGGTAGATTTGACGCTTTTCCAGCAAAGGAATATTGAGGATGGATAAGTGTGATTCATAATAAATGTAGGGAATCCGAAACTTCAAGAAGACAATTCGGGAAATTTATTTCAAATACTTTGAATAAGCCGACTAAACTGGCGTACAGCAGGCGAGGACGGGATGAACCAAACTAGAAAATGAATAAATACAAGATAAAGGATCAGAAAAAAAAAAATAGGAATTTCTTAAGACCAAGCCAGAAATGCGAGAGCCCTTAGAAGTTATTTCAGAAATAGGAACAGCAAACTTCAACTTAGAGTCAAAAGTGAAACCGGAGTCCCTGAAACTTGTCACCGTGCTTAGGTAAGAATTATTTAATGAAAATTGAAAGCTAAGAGAGCTAGGATTATTAGAAAATGAAAGATGAATACACTTAGAAACATTCATGGAAGCTGGCTACAAGAACTCCAAAGTGAAATTATATCCAAGTCTTATTAAAACAGGGCATAGTCGTCGTTAGACGACACTTCTTTAAAAACATTGCTTAAAATGTTGATTACGACAGAAGGCAAGTCATTTATAAACAGAGTGAACAATTGGATCCTTGAGGAACATCAGAGGATAACCATTAGAGCTAAAACTCAGAAGTGCTAAGAAATTTAAGTTTGCTCAACAAGACATTATGATTTACTGAGTCGAAGGCTATAAAGAAATCCAAATACAAAGTTTCAACTTGTAAGGCTTTTGAAGCAGCACTTATGAATTCGAACAAATTGGTTAAAATTGATCGCTCTTTGTTAAATCATGTTGTTAAGAAACCAACACATCCTGAGTAAGTGAAATAAGTTTGGAAGACAGACCTACGCTCATATCAGAAGGGTTTTGTACTCAACTTACAAAATGCAATCACCAGTAACGAATAAATTCAAGAAACATGTCAAAGAGATTTGGTCGTTTAAAAGAAAATCCATTGTTTCTCCATTTTCAACTAACAAAAATCACTCAAATAATGAAATCTCAAAAGAATTTATGTCATCGATCTTATCTGAAAATTTTAAGAAGATCAAATCAAAACTGCAGTGCCTGGTTCGATGGAAAGTCAATAAAATGCCAAAATAATGTGTTATATTTGTTGTGATTGGAGGAATTTCAAATAGATATAACTACCGTGAATATGATGCGAATTTCATCAAACTTACAGAGTATTTATTGGGTTGGGTTTGGTTCATTCAAACGATTTTATATTAAATTTGAAGATCATACTATCATTAACAAAGTTGAACGAATTTGGACTTCTGAGGCATTTGTTTTTGTTGTATTCATAAACATCTCCCTTAATAATTTTTTTCAGATTTTTTTGATCATTTTTCACGAAGGGGAAAACACATTTTTCGTGCTCCCAATGAAGCAAAAATTGTCAGTATAAAGAATGTTTTGAATAGCTCTCATAAAGACCTTCATTTGATACTCATATCGGCTACCTTTGATGAAATTTTTATTTCAGGGGTCATTTCCCTGTACTGTAATTCGATTCATTGTATCAGAATTTTTTTTTTTCGTAAGCTAGAGTGATTAAATAGCCATTCTGTTAGGAGATCTCTCCTGGCTCCTCGACTTATTTCACATATGAGTATTAATTGTAGGTACTCAATTTAATTAATCTTCAGTCATTAATTAAATTGTATCAAGTGTTAAAAGCATGCACTTTAAACGCTGAAGTCGGGAAAAAATATCTCAAAATTATTCAACCTTCGCATTTAAAATAGCCACTATTTTGTTTTACGATTACTGATACCACTAGCTGAACCGATTCTCAAGGATATTTATATCGATCATTCCTGAAACTTTCATGCAAATCCTAGCATAGCTGTAGTGCCTGAGTCGGTATAAAGCGCATATTGTTCCATAGCCATACGAGTATGTTTTCATAATAATACAGGAAAATTCAAACCGCTACAACTTTGTTAAATACCATTCGATCTTTATGAAACTTGCAAGACAGATCAATCTTGTAAAAAGGACGGACGGACGGATGGACGGATGAATGGACGGACAGACGGACGTGATTGCAATAGGGTTTGTTTTTTAAGTACAAAACCCTAGAAAGGTACAAGTAGACGATTTTCTCCAGTAGTTTGGAAAAACAGGATAGCAAGAAAATTTGCCGATAATCAGCAACGCCTGACGTGCTACCTTTATTTAAAAATAGGAGTAACATAAGATCTTTTCCAACACGAAGGAAAAGAGCCTGAAGGTAAGCTAGAATTGAAGAGGAAGGAAAGGGGAAGACAAACAGAAGTACCCGATGTATTCACGAAATGATTAGGAATTAGTGTTCATGATTTCTCGAGCTTTTCAATTTCTGAGGTCTCGAGAATTCTCGAGGCTTCTCGGGCTGTCGAGAAATTTACATTTACGTACGTTTCCTCATATTATTTGGTTCCAATAACGTCAACAAATTCAGTGGTTTTCCTCTCAAGTAAAAGTATCAAATTAATTATAAAACTTTTATTGAATAAGCTAATTAACTTAAAAAAAATACAGAAATAATATTATTCAGACCTATAATTATAGTGACAGCACCATTTTTGGCGGGTTATTTAGAATTTATAAACAAAAGTAACTTCTATTAAACTAAACAACATGAAAAAAACGTTAATATCTTAACTTATAATTAAATTACAATCACAACACAATTTTTGGCTGGTTATTTAGAAAAAAAAAATCAACTTAAAACTTGTAAACAAAAATAGCTTCTATAAAACAAAAAAAAAATAACATGAAAGAGAACGTTAATATCTTAAATTTAGGTAGAAAATAAATGTAAACTATACTTAAAATACCATCACAGCAGCATTTATGGCATGTTAATTAGAATAAAAACAAATGAAAACTTTGCAAGATCAATGGAACATCTCACGATGAGGAGCTAAACATACAGACAGACAGATACATAACAATGAGGTCAGCTTACTCTGTCCGATGAAATATGCCTTTAAAAAAACTAAAGCATTTATAGCTTTATCAGAAAGCCGGTTTCTTCTTTTATTAACTATACTATATTTCCTGAAATTGGAACACTCTCATTTTCAGTTGAAGTAGGCTTTACTGAAAGCAATGCTTTGTACATCGATTCTAAATTTGGTGACCTCTTCCCAGTCTGTTCAAAAAGTAAGAACTCTTTCTTTACTATAGATTTTGACAGTGGCACTGCACTTGTATCCTCATTTGTTGAAATGCCGTTAATTGCTTTTTAGGGTTTTGTACTAAAATACAAAACCCTATTGCAATCACGACCTGTGTCCGTCTGTCCGTCCGTCCGTCCGTCCGTCCGTCTGTATGTCACAGCACTTTTTCTCCGAAACTATAGAAGCTACAGGCATGAAACTTTGTGGAAAAGTCAGAAGTGGTGACTTCTTGAAAGTTCAATGGTGGAAAAAATTTTCAAAGGGGTTTAAGGGGGGTCTCCCCATATAGGGAGGTGACCCCCCAAAAAAAATTTTCACCATTGGTAGTCGAGTAGGGTGTCATTGGAAAGGTCTCAACGAGATCTTTCCAAAATAAGTCTTAAAATTGCCTTATGAGTACCGAGGGGGGCAGGGGAAGGGGAAATGTACGAACTTTTCGCGTACCCCCCCTCGCGATTGGACACCTTCCATCCGAAAAATTTGAAAAAAATCATGGATGTAGGCCTTTGTGAGTACAACAACAACAAATACATGAGAAGTCGAAATTCACTCAACTTTGTTAGTAATAGTATGATTTATTGATTTTATGTTTTCTTGAATAAAATCTAGACGGTACCCTTAAATTCAATACACAGATGACTATTCATAAGATTAATCTTTTCTGAAAGTTTCATAAAGATCGAATAGTATTTAAGGAAGTTATAGCGATTTGAATTTTCCTGCATTACTATGGAACAATATGTCCTGTATTACTTTGGAAACATATGGCTATGGGGCCATATGCGCTTTTTACCGACTTAGAAACTACAGCTTTGCTAGGATTTGGATGAAAATTTCAGGAATGATAGGTATCATGAAGATGAGTACATACAATTGAAACAAGTCGGATAGGCAGGAGAGAGCTCCTAGCAAAAGGGCTTCGTAACCATTCTAAGATTCGAAAAACAGGCCATGAATCGATGATTACAGTACAGAGGAGTGGTCCCTGAAAGAAAATTTCATGAAAGGTAGCCGATATGAGTATCAACTGAAAGTTCTCTATGAGAGCTTTTCAAAACAGTTCTTAAACTGACAGTTTTTGCTTCAGTGGGGGCATAGGGGGGGGGGGGTAATACATGAAAAATGTGTTTCCTCCCTCGCGAATGGACACCCGTGATCTTAAAAAATCTGAAATAATTATCAAGGGAGATATTTGTGGGTATAACTATAACAAATACCTCAGAAGTCAAAATTCTTTCAACTTTGCTAATAATAGTAGTATGATCCTCGAACATGACATGTTTCTTGATTTTATTCGTTACTGGTTACTGCATTTTGTAAGTTGAGTACAAAACCCTTCTGACATGAGCATACGTCTGTCTACCCAACTTGTTCTAATTGAATTTCGAAGCTTTCGGATTCAGGTTCTGATGAGCTTTTACTTCTTCTACCACTCCCGACTCATTTTCGGTCAAAGTTGTGATGGAAGGGTAAAAACGATTATATTCTCTTTCAGCGTATCCGATCAAAAATTTCTTATTGTTATCAATGAAGTAGTTTCATTTATTGTGCATGAAACTGTCAGGGCTGTTCAAGTATTTTAGCAGCGATATTAGAGACGTATTACGGCGCTCTGATATTTTCAACTTAAGTGAATCTACTAATTTGAGGGCCAAAGGATCATTGATACTTTCTAATTTTTTTAGCAATACGTCTATTATAGCCTCTGTGATTGCATTTTTAAATTTCAAGAAACGTTCAATCATTGTCAGCATTGAATTCCATCCAGTTCTGACATTGATTAACAAAACTAGTTCTATTCCGAATTCGGCTACTACATGTTTCTGCAGTGTAGTTGATTTTAGAGGACTCTTTCTGAAAAATCTTATAAGCGATCGGGTCTCAGTCATTACATTTTTTATGTCATCAATTATTTGCGGTCTGGGTTCTTCATTAGATATATATTATAAGATTCATCATCGTGATCAGTGCTGCTGGTTTCATCGGAGCTGCTATGTTCGTCATCGTTATTCAAGACATTCTTAGTAGCTATAACTTCTGACAGTTTTTTGCAAAATGTGTCAAGAATAGCTGAAAGGATGGTATGATTTACTCATAGAACCATTTCACAGGGGCTTTTTCTGCCAAATTTTTTCATTATGTTTGGCCCATCGCTTGTTACAGCAACAACATCACTCTCAAATTTCACTCCAAAATGTTTCAAGCGTTCTCCACTATTTGACTTACTTCAACGGCCCCACATTTACCAGGTATATAGACTATCCCCAAATTATAATGTGTTGTTTCTATAGTATGACACATAACACTAAAATAGCGTTTGTTACGTAAGCTTGTCCACTCCTCAATACTCACACTTAGCCAGTTACCTGAAGAACAAATTTCTGAAAGTTCTTTTAACATTTCTTTATTCTTATCCTCAAAGTATTTTAGTATTAGATTTTTAACTTTTCTGTATCACGACGGCTATACGAAATTGTTATTTTGTAAATGAAACACTTGGAAATATTTTTCCTACTTTATTTCACATTAATCTCTAGCAATAAAAATTCGACTATTGCAAAATAATTACAACCGTACGAGAATCTGTCTAGTGAAAAACTGTAACTGTTATTTTTAATTTGTGTGATTGTGTTGCCGGCATACTTGCAATTGTGTGTTATGATATACTTTTATTATTACATGTATGCAAAAATGAAATTATTGTAAGTTGTTTATTCTTAGAGCAACGAGAAGGTTTGACCGTAATGCGCTAGTGATGCTACACCAGTCCCTGTCTTGATGATAGTGTTACTGATTAAAGCGGAATTGCCAGACCTTATCGTGTACGCTTGAGTATCATTAGTTGGGTTATTGTCGATTAGTGTAGATTCACTTGGCATCGATTGAGAAGTTTCCAAAAAGGCTGGTTTGAGACGATCGATTGAAACGTTTTTCTTTTCACCATTGATGTTTATTTTGTAGAATTTCGGATTTCTTTTAACCATCAAAAAAGGACCATCATACGGAGGTTGCAACGGTGGGTGAACAATATCATTGCGGATGAAAACGTGTGTTGAATGCTACAAATCTTTGTGGATGAAATGTTTCACATCGTTCCCATGATGTGCAGTTTGCGTTGGTCGTATCTTGCTCATCACGTTTTTGAAATTTTTGATGAAATCATTAGCAGTGTTTAATGTTCTACTTTCAACGGAGAGTTCCAATGGAAGGCGAAGTGTTTTTCCGTAGACCATTTCTGCGGGTGTTGCCTTGATGTCGCCTTTAAAAACACAACGTAGACCAAGCATTATCATTGGTGATTCGGCTGGCCAATTTGGATTTTGCTTGCATTTGAGTGCAGCTTTGAACGTTCTATGAAAGCGTTCTATCAATCCGTTGGACTGCGGGTGGTAGGCCGTTGTGCGAAAATGTTGCACACCCAAAGTTTTGTTTAGTTGACTGAACGATTCGGATTGGAGTTCTCTGCCTTGGTCGATTAACGCGTTTGATACGTTTTCAGCAGTATGATCGATGAGTGGTATGACATCTGGTGAATCGATCGATGCAGGTTAATAGAAATCTATAGCCATTTGATGGCGGAAGCGGACAGACTATGTCGATGTTCAGGTGTTCGAAGCGTGTCTCGGGCATTTGATATTTGGACAATGGTGCGTGACTGTGACGTGTAACTTTCGAACGCTGGCAGGGTACGCATTGCTTTGTCCGAATTGCAATGTTCTTGTTCATTTGCGGCCATACGAATTTTTCGGCGATGAGTTTGTTCGTTGATCTCACCCCAGGGTGAGCTAAGTTGTGAATGGAATCGAAAATTCTTTTGCGCATTGTCGACGGAATAAACGGACGTGCGATGTTGTTATGCGCATGGCAGTACAATTGTTTTTTGCTGGTGGGTACTGGACATTTTTGTAACGTTATCGACTATTTTGAATTACCTTCGATGATTTGCAAAATTTCTTATCGGTATTTGGTGGTAAGCCTTTTTCTAAGTCCAACGTTGAAAATATCGTTTTGCCAGCCAGTATATTTATGAAGTCGTGCAAATGTTGTATGGGATAACTATCAGGTATTGTTATTGAGTTTAGTTTCCGATAGCGCCCGCATGGTCGCCATGTGGTCTTTTTCTTGGCCATGGGTAATGGCGAAGCCCATGGACTCTTCGATGGACGACAGATCCCTTTCTTCACTAAGTAATCAATTTCTGCTTTGGCACATTTGTAACAATTTGGCGATAAACGTCTTGCTTTTTGTTTCACTGGTGGGCCTTTTGTTACAATGTGGTGAAATGTCAATGTTGATGCTATTGGTTTATTTTCTGGATTAGTCAAAATACCCTTGAAGTTTCTTAAAAGTCGTGTGTATCTATTTGATTGATTGATTACTGTGGCTGTTAGTGCTCGACATTCTGAAATGACACAGCTGATTTGAAGTTTTGTTGTTTGATGAATGAGTTTGGCAATGTTTACATATATCGACTGTGAGGTTATAATGTGCCAGGAAATCGGCACCAATAGTTGCCTTGTCAACTTCAGCCACTAAGAATGTCCATACAAACTGACGACGTAAATGTAGATCGAGTTTAATTGTCTTTTAACCATAAAGATTGATCGGCGTTTCATTCGCTGAATATAAATTTGCTTGAAATGGCTTGATGTTTTGCTTTTGAGTTTCTGTGGCAGGAATGATTGAAACATCAGCCCCGGTGTCAATAAGAAATTTATAATTCGATGTCTTGTCGTGAATAAATAATCTCTTGGATGCTGTGCCGAGCTCACTGACTTTCTGATTCGCTCGGTTTATTCGTTTTTTGATGACGTTTGGCTGAATTTGCATGGTTCTTTGGATTTACGTGCGGTTGATCCAAATTTGTGATACAACCAGCAAAGGTCAAATTGTCTTCGTCCAAATTTGAATCATTTCACTTTGCATTTGGAGAACGTGCAGGCGTAGAGCTACGAGAAGGTTGTGTACTTCGTGAACGAATAATTTGTTTCACGTCATTCGACAACTTGTCGACTTTTTTCGTAACTCTTGAAGTTCCACATTCGATGTTTCACTATTTTTTGCCGGCTGTATTGATTTGTCGGCCAGTCAAGAAAGATCCACCTTTCATCACGTCGAGTATACGGTCAGCTGTAGCTGTTTGCTGATTTAAGTCAATGCCGCTATCGGTAGACAAAATAACGCGCATAGTTTTGGGCAAGTTTCTCACCCATGATTGACGCAATATTTCACCCAATGATTGTATCGGTGGAGTTTTGAAGTTTAGTTTCTGTTGCTTCATACTTTCATTCCCAAGCCTGCTTTTTTCGGTGCACTCACACCTGAACTTGTAGATGCTTTAGATTTGGATTCTTCTTGGGTCCCGCATATAGTAATCTTGATTTTCTGCATATGTGCTAAATGTCTCACTAACCCGCTAGTATTTGAACCTTTGCAAGCAATGGTTTTTGGGCACTTTAGGCATTGCGCATTTGCAGATTCCTTATTTTTTTGCAATATTTCCATACTTTTGATGCTTCCATCTTTACTGTTATAGTTACGCTAGAAATCTATAACAAACGCAATTCAAATTAATAAGCCCTTGGATTAATATGTGATACACACACAACACAACTGGCAATTGTCGTCTCACAAATTTTAAATGACACATTAATTAATTTCAAATTACTTACATAAGAAAAACATACCACAATAATTAAAAACTAAGCTTGTGTTTTATTGTTTCACAAAATAGGAAATATAATTAGACTAAGTAGTATAATTAATGTATCGTTAGTTATTTTATTTATTAAAGTTTGACCAAAAAATAATAGAAAAGAACAAATAGGTACTCGTGCCTAGTGAAAGTTAAGATCATTAGATTATATTATTGATAAGAATAATATGAATAATAAAGCCATGATGTGTCAAAAGTAAAAAGACTGCTTGATTTCAATTTATCACATAATCTGTGAAACACTCACTACGTAAACTATACTTGGCTAGAATCGAAACACGAATGAACGTGTAAAAACGACACCACAGAGCGCTTGCAGCGAGATCAAAGGGTGCCGCTACGCTTTGGCCCGCGCCGCTACGCAACACAACAAACATGCTTTCTCGAGTTCTCAACTTTTCTTGAGCTTGATTTCCCGGGAACAAAGCCCAACGATAAGGGGAATGACGAGGATCAGGAGAAATATAAGGAAAAAGAACAGGAGATGAGCATAACAACGATTGTTTCATACTACAGAAGAATAGGTCTTCTTCTTCTTCTTAGCACTACAACCCCTTTCGGGCCTTCGCCTCCCACAAACAGTGCCTCCAACTGTCTTGGTCCGTTGACCACGTCTTCCAATTCCGAAATCCGAGCAGCGGTGAACTGTCTCCGTCGACCGAGTCAGACCAGCATTTCCTCGGTTTCCCTACTGGCCGCCGGCCTTCAGTTCTCCCAACGAATACCTTCTTGGGTATCTGTTGTTCGTCCATACGATTCATGTGTCCAGCCTGTTGCAGCTTCCGCAGTCTTACAATCCTTGAGACCTCCGGTTCGTCAAAAATTTCATACAGCTCATGGTTGTATCGAATTCACCATTGGTCCCCGTCTAGCTTCGCTCCGATTATTCGCCTCAGGACCATTCGCACAAAGGCGTTCAATATATTTGCTGGTTTCACACCCATAGCACAACACAGGTCTTATCACAGATTTGTATACTTGGAGCTTTGTTTTCCTGTGTATGCAGCTGGTCTTCAAGATCGTCGATACTGAATAAAATATTTTATTTGCGAGCTGGATTCTTTGGCGTATTTCGTTTTCGTTATTTTGGCGCCTAAATACACAAATTCGCTAATATTTTTGATACTGTATTCGCCAAGTGTGATATTTTGTATATTTGGGGTATTTTTACTCGACTGCGTCATGAGCTTTGTTTTATTTTCGTTGATTTGTAGCCCTACTAGTTTTGCTTCGCTGTCGAGAAGAATAGGTCTAGGATATGATTATTAATGTAAAGAAGATGATTGGATTGAGCAAGAGAACACATAGACATAAAAGAAGAAATTAAAAACCAATTTTAAGTGAGTCAAAATCAGTCTGATTGTCATTCCACGAGAGTTTAGGAATGTTAAAGTCCCCACATAATGTAAGGTGACAATTTGAAAATCGCGATAAGGAAACACTAGAGATTTCGGTGGGGAAGATATTGTAGACCGAAAAAAGAGACTTACAAGGTATGTAAGTGTAAAAGCAAGAAGATGTAATAACCGAGGAGCTATGGCTCTAAAAGCCAGCGCTGCCACAGGCAAACAGCACAAACTCAATTTAACAAGGGTCGCCATTCAGTCACCTTCCCCATCGCAACACTCGCTCTGTTTTCGCATGAAAAATAAGTCATCGAGCTCAAACAAAAATCCACATTCCATATCAGGCTCATCGCAAAAAACACTGAAATTGTCGCTCCAACAAGAAGAGAGTTAAACGAATTCAATGACTATTTATTATCGGTGGCTGAATCATCTACGACAAATGCGACTACATCAAAGCGATCTAACAGCAACGAGCAGCCGCATACAGAACAGTTGGATACCACGTGCTATGAATTAGATAATTTAAACTTACACGAGAATCAAAGATACTGTTGGCCGGTGAGGCCATTACCGCGGCGCAGCTCTCCAAACAGAGATTACAACGGCGATATTCAAACAACCATTACATCCTCCAACATAAGCAACATACATCCTATAAACTATTCAAGTAATAGTGCATCAGGTTTAAGTTCCCAAGCTATCGGTGTTGTGATTCCTACAACGCCTAATTCAACCCTGCACGAAGACAATTATGCGCCAATAAATCCACGATCCCAACATTATCAACTAAACGCGGCAAATTTTAACTCAATAGCTAGTCATAATCAACAACACGATCAGCATCATCATCATCATCAGTCTGATACCAATCAGACTTTAGCCAATCTCGATAGTGAGCTCACGTGGGAGCAACGATTGAATTTCATTCAATATTTTCTTGCACTTACTTCAAAAAAACCTTAACAAGGCTAATGATACGCGAGCTGATCCAGTTACAAGTATT
This sequence comes from Odontomyia ornata, assembly GCA_963969285.1. NCBI lineage: Eukaryota > Metazoa > Arthropoda > Insecta > Diptera > Stratiomyidae > Odontomyia > Odontomyia ornata. Next base: position 108,768,583 of record OZ017738.1, on the reverse strand, counting down.
TATTCGGCAAGCATACCAAACACTCCAACATACGAAGAGCTTCAAGCCAAATTAGAAGCATCAAATCGAAATATTCAGAGTATTAAAGAGCAACCGCAACAATTACTTCGTCTTCAACAAGCAGCTAAAGATCGAGGAGTCGAGTTTGAGAGGTCGAGCGGGTCGGATCTATTACAGACGCGGCGACGAAAAGTGCACCGGCCGGGAGGGAGTACGAAACGAACAGCCACTGCTTTTGAGCGTGGTGTCTGCGGGATTTTAATTCTATGGTCGCGTTTTGTTTTGACTGCGGTTTAGAAGACTTTCCGTGCGAGTGTGTTTCGAAAGTTTACTCACATTTATCATTAAAAGGCTCTCGCTAATAGTTTTAATTATCGTGAAAAATAATGTTCCTGTTCTTCGTATGGTCCGACATTAGAATACCTCAACCGTCCCGTACGTACGGTACACACTAGGCGAAGGCAAAAGAGTGATGTAGAGACGTCCGCTGGTATGGTGCCGATGCGAGGAGTTAAGTGTTCTAGGAGTGTACGGGACGGAAGACGAAGAGAAAGAGAGAAAGAAATCGTTGCTTGAAATGGGTCGCATAGATAATATTCAGTGTGTAAATTCTGTCGGGAAAAATTGTGGGAAAGTCGTGACTACATTTACGGTGAAGTGTGATTCACTTTAATTGGGGCCTCATTTTTGCAACAGTGCGCGGATATCCAAACCAAATGAATTTGTTCCAAATGAAATACCATAAGTTTTTTAGTGTGCATGTCGGAATGCAATGTTGTTAGGGAATATGGCTGGATTGGTAGCGATTTTCAAGCCGTTGTTCTGTGAAACTGAGACATTGTCAGCATGTCAGCAAACAACGCAACCACGAAGAAATTCGAAGTTCTGGATTAGGGAGTCGGAATTGAACAAGCGAGTGAGGTGGCTGGGCTGATCGCGGCGCGTTTTTTCTCAACTAAGCGGAATGATAGTCCCTTATGCTTTTCGCGAAAATGTTAAAAATTCTAGCCGGCATTCGGTTTGAATGGTTGAAACTAATCGAAATTTTGTTCCGTTTGTTCGGCTCTTACAAATTTAAATTGTGTCATGAGATCAAATCGAACTAAGTTAAAGAAAAACATTGAAATTTTGTGTTTTGGAAGTGGAAGAAAGAGAATACGCAAACAGACCGAATGAAGGAGAAGGTTCGAAGCAAGCTAGGAGCTTCTATTTTTAAAGTAGAATGTGTAGCACGACACTTTAAATTCAATTAATTAACACGAAGTGTAGGATAGGGAATGAAAGAAGTTCATTTTATGAGAAGTGTAGCGAGAAAAAAATGCAAATGGTCGTTTCCTTGAATTAGTTTTGTTGAGATTCATATATTATTTTAAAATCTGATTTGAAAGACGAAAGTAAATGAATTGATCGAAACTAGTAATCGTGAAATATTGGTATTATTTACAATTTGAATTTCGTCCGCTAGTAATGGGCCCAATTTTATGCCGAGTTCGTCGTTTTTTTTGTCGCGATCAGTGTTTCCGAGCGTAGTTTACATCGAAACCAGTGAAATTCGTGGTACTGACAAAGTCACAGTTCGAAGATACAATAGAACTCTGAAATCTCAAGTGACGGAAAAGTTGGATCGCAAATTATATTCTGCAAGTGTCGAGAAATCGGAAAAGAAAGTATTTCCCACACAGGGCACGTATCGCGTATCGTCGGACGTGAAGGAGCAAAAACATAAGTCAGAAGAGAACAGTCGTTTAGAGAATTGGTCAACCTTAATGTCATGTAACTCGAGACCATTGCATGGGATCTGTATTCGAACCTCCTTTACTTTCGCTGCATGAATTTGTAAATTTTGTTTTTAAACAAAACATTTCTAGGACTTACACCCCGGCTTCGTCAACGAGCGCTCGTCGTCGGAAAAGGCTTTGTAAGTACCATTTTAATTACTTTGTGTATATATTATTAAAAATATGTTTATTACCAAACGAAACGAAAGCAAAATGATGGCTTACTAGAGTAAAGTAAATTAAATCAATGAACATTTGTAGATATATTGAGGGAGGTGTCTTGAATTAAAGTAAATGTTACACACAACACATGTGCATTATAACATCCATGCGATTAATTATAAACCAAACAATTGTTACAGTAGTTGAAATAAAAAAATGAATTATTAAACGTTAACCGTCGGTCTTCCCCTTTCGTTTTATCTAACCGAGTATTGGACCCGGTACGGTGGCAGGCTTCCACCTCAAAACATGAGCCAGCCACCGGGTACAAACTAATTCCTTTTTCTGTTTCAGGTGACGTCATGGGTTGAGTGGCCCAAGCAGAGTGCCTTTTTATGGCATAGATTTATGCAATCCAATTGTATAATTCTATGACATAAATTGGTCACCGGGGTACTCCCCTTCTGATGGGAAGGTTCATATAATTCAAGTTGTATGAGTTTTCCACTCAGAAGAGGAATAACTGGCCACTTCAACAAGCTATCTATGGATTTATTCCGGTTGGGTGGGTATGAAGGGGCTCCACCACCACCCGGTTGCCCCTCTTTCATTTGTGGGCCATGAACTTCGTTGGGTAATGACGAGGTCAACCCCAAGTTCGCCTTTCTTCTCAGGTTTCACTTGTTCTCGTAACAAGTACATCTCCTTCGGTGAGGTTATCTACAATTTTGCGACTTCGATCGCCTTTTTGATCTGAAAGCAATTCGTGAATGCGAAATTCTTTGTAGTGGGTCCTCGTGCTGGAGAAACGAACCCGCCCCACGACACCGCAATGCTAGCCTGCCAGCGCATTCACGCGTCTCCAGACGAGGGCATTCTCGGCAGATACCTCCATCTTCTTCTGCCGGGGCAGCAGACCATCGCTGCAGACTTATGAAAACAACTTTAATTCACTACAAATGGCGCCCAACGTGGGGCCCGAAATGCCCGGCTGTATCATCAGTCGTGAGCACGAGACAGTCCATCGTCTCTAGGTGTCCCCACTAGGTGTTAGAATTATTGGCGGGTAGATAACTCCCGAGGGTAATTGCACTGATCGTGCCCCAGCAAATAGTAACTTTCGAACGTGTGTTGTCTTCGGACATCAATATCGTTTGGTCCTGCTTTTGAATTATACTTTGGTGGTTTACCACCATTGTATAACTTGTAAGGCCAAATGATATTAGAGTCCCTTTTTGTGTTCGGAAGTTATTATCCCAACAACTTTTTGCGGGGGATTCTGATCCGCTCCCCAAACCAGCGGTGCCTAGGTGTCTTAAATTACATGGATTTTGGTTTCATGTGATTCGCTGATTAGCTAATCCATGACTATCCATGACAAGACACGCGCTGCTTGTGGATTAAAATCCAACCCTGGGCTAACAAGTTGTAACTTGAGAAAATTTGCGGATGAGGGATCACTTCTGAACCCTGATTTTCATGGTGCCACAAGAGAGTGTCCCTGAAACGCTTTAAACGGATTGTGCCATTGGTGTCCATACTTGGGAGGATGGACGGAAAGGAAAGACCAGTTATATTTTTGTTGATAACGTAAATTATTTTTTTTATACCTTGCGGTTTTTTTTTATGAGGTTTGTTTATAGTTCGCCACTGACGGCCACTTGCAAATTATAAATTTTGCATCATTTTTTTTCACATTTTCGTTACTACGTATATATATACTCATTTTGATAGGTTAAGTTAAATATTTATAGTACTAAGTTTTTGCATACCAAAAATTTTTTTTAGAATGCCCACCAAACGCACGCCCGAGAGGAGAAAGTTGAGGTCGGATGCCGGACCAGCGCTCTTGTGCTCCATATGTCATGAGGACATGGATGAACTCACCAGTCAGAGGTTGCAGTGCGGACGCAGGCTACACCAGCTGTGTTTGGTCCAACTGCGGCAAACCTCATCCACGTGCCCGCTCTGTCGTCAGCCTCTAGAAACCGCCCAGCCAGCAACAGAACGACCTCAGTCCTCCAGCGCAAGTGGAACTGTGCCCAAAAGCGGACCCCTTCCATCCACGACAATGAGTGCACGAGAGGAAGACTACCGAGCCGAAGCAGTGCCACCTGCGGAAGAGGCGAGACATACTGTGGCCGTGGAGGCGACAGTTTTACAAGACTTAATGGCGCTCATGCAGGACCTGTCCACCCGGGTAGCCTCGCTGGAAAGCCAGAAGGAGAATCCAGTACCATCTCGGCCAAGAACGCCTCCTATGTGGGATTCGGACCCAAATCCGTGGGATTTTCCGATAGACTCGCGGCGCGATCACGAACGAATCCGGCCAGGTGCGGCAATGAATCCGTTGGCTCCAGTGTACCGGCCCCGATTGAGCCAAGCACCGCCACCAAATCAGGCTCCAGTGATTCCGCCGGACCAACGCCTCCATCCACACGATATGTATCAGCTGAAGCCGACACAGATCCCCAGCATCATCCAGGGATGGAATCTGCATTTCAGTGGGGAACCCAATACCATAACGGTGGAAGTCTTCATTAGTTGGGTGGAGTCGCTGATTGAGCAGATGCTAGCAGGAGACCGCACGGCGCTCGCAGGATACTTGCCAATGCTGCTTAGGGGAGCAGCACTTGAGACATATTGGCGAATATATTCGGCCCCACCATCAATACGCTGGTCACGGTTGAAGGAGGTACTCCGCATGGAATACCCTACGGTCGACATGGACGAATTAGTACTGGACAAGATGAATGCTAGATGGCAGCGTCCGGACGAGTCCTTCCATCAATACCGAGCCGATATCCTTCGGCTGAATGACCAGTTGTCAGAGCCGTTGTCCTCTACCCAATTACTGCGCTTTCTAAAGCGCAATCTAAGGCCGAAGATTCCTCGCCATATCGTGAACTCCGATCCACAGAGTATGGAGGCCCTGCTGAGAACTGTGCGTCGTATAGAAGGGTTTGAGGAAGATCTACGGGACTGGCCATACTTACTAGCTCGGACGGGTCCTCGACGAGGAATCGCGGAATTGGTCCCAGATTATACCACCACGGATCTGGAGGAAGATTTGGACCAGGACTAGCTTGCTGTAGCCGCAGTGGGAAGTCTTACGACCTGCTGGAATTGCCATCAAACCGGACACCGGTTCATTTCATGCCGAGCAGAGCGAAAGGTTTTCTGCTACGGTTGCGGCAAGCCGGACACTTACTTCCCGGACTGTTCTGAATGTGCCGCGCGAAAAAACGGCCAAAAGAGTACCCGACCACCTCAGCGGTACTCGAAGCCCCCGCAGCAGCTCCTCAGTCAGCTGCTCACCCCAACAAACCTGACGTTAACCCACCAGCCATGACCACTACGACTGCGGATGTTCACTCTCTTCCGGAGACCTCGCCAACGACAATATTGAAGCGACCATCGCAGTCACTGCCTGAAGAACCCCGGCAGCCTCAAATACGCACTCTAAAACCTTATCATGTTCGACTGCAGGAATATCGGGTGGCTCGAGAGCGAATATTAGCTTCCGAAGTAGTCACTTCCCGCCCGCGCACGACAAAATGGTCAACCCGTCGTTGGCGGAATTTCCGCAAGAGAGTGCGCACCTGCCGTCAAACCTTAAACTCTTGTAACATCTCGGAGGTTGCTGAGAATGAGATCAGACCTTATCATCCAATTAAAGTGTTGGGCGAGACCGTGTTTGCATTGATCGACACGGGTGCCAGTATCAGTTGCCTTGCCTCGAGCTTTGGCTCGAAGGTGCTCCAAGACTATCCGAACTTGATTAAATCCTGGCGCACTGAAATCAGTACAGCTGATGGTACCAAACACCCTATCCGAGGTAAACTAACCACACCCGTGACGTTCAGGGGTCAGACGAAGGATATTACTTTCTACATTATCCCGTCTTTGACTCAGAATGTGTACCTTGGCGTTGATTTCGTCCTTCGCTTTGGACTGGCCTCATATTTATTCACCGATTTGTCTTTAAAAACCAGAAATGTCAACGAAATCACTTCTACTCCCGATAGACATGACCTGACGCATAACCAACGGCAACGCCTGGAAGCATCCATCGCTGCTTTCCCATCTTACGCTGCCCAAGGCCTTGGCCGCACCACCCTAGTCTTGCACGCCATCGACGTTGGCGATAGTAAACCGATTAAACAGAGACACTACGCCATCTCACCGGCCATGGAGAAATTGGTGTATGCGGAGCTAGATAGGATGCTCGAGTTGGGGGTCATAGAGGAGTCCCAAAGTGCCTGGTCATCACCGGTAACCTTGGTGGTGAAGCCAGGTAAAGTCCGCCTCTGTCTTGATGCCCGTAAGGTAAACGCGGTTACCATCAAGGACGCGTACCCTCTTCCACTCATCGATGGAATACTAGGGAGACTGCCGAAAGCCAATTATATCACCAGTCTCGACCTAAAAGACGCCTTCTGGCAAATTCCACTCGATGAGGACTCGAGGGACAAGACCGCCTTCACAGTGCCTGGACGACCATTATATCAGTTCGTCACAATGCCCTTTGGCCTGTGTAACGCGCCGCAAACGATGACTCGGTTGATGGACAAGGTCATCCCACCTTACCTGAAACACCAAGTGTTCGTGTACCTTGATGATCTGTTACTCATCACGGAAACGTTCGATCAACACCTCCAACTTCTACAAGAAGTAGCCCTGCACATCAGTAAGGCGGGACTCACCATCAACGTACAGAAAAGTAAGTTTGTCATGAAAGAAGTTCGATACCTAGGTCATGTCATAGGACATGGCACTATCAAAACGGATCCAGACAAAACTCGTGCGATTGATGAGTTCCCCTTACCAAAAACTGTGAAGCAGCTACGACGTTTCCTTGGTGCGTGCGGTTGGTACCGAAGGTTTGTTCGGAATTATGCAACAGTTTCAGCGCCCCTGTCAGACATGTTGCGGAAGGGGAAGTTTATTTGGACCGAACTCAGCCGAAAGGCATTTGAAGAGCTAAAACAAGCCCTCACATCAGCTCCTGTCTTGCACAGCCCCGACTTCACGAAGCCCTTCTCCATTCATTGTGACGCAAGTCAACATGGAGTAGGAGCCGTGCTGGTGCAATTGACCGACAAAGGAGAGGAAGCCCCCATCGCCTTCATGTCTAATAAGCTGAATTCGGCCCAAAGAAACTATACTGTTTCCGAGCAAGAATGTTTGGCAGCGGTAATGGCTGTGAAGAAATTCCGAGCTTATATCGAGGGCCACCAATTCGAGATCATCACGGACCACGCGTCACTACAATGGTTGATGAACCAGGCAGATTTAAGTGGACGCCTAGCCAGATGGGCTCTTAAACTGCAAGGGTTCGAGTTCTCCATCAAACACCGGAAAGGGACCCAGAACATCGTACCCGACACTTTCTCACGGATGTTTTCCCCAGAGGGAGCCGAATTGACAATAAATGACGAGGACCCCATCGAAATAGATTTGGACAGCCCACATTTCGAATCAGACAGCTACAAAGAGTTGAGGCAAACCATAGCGACCCAACAACCACAGCTGCCTGATTTGAAGGTAATAGACGGCTACGTGTATAGACGAAATAAATACGCCACTGGTGATCCATGGCAGGAAGAAGAGTCTTGGAAACTCTGGGTACTGGAGGAAATGACACAACATCTGATCTTCCGCGCACATGACCATCCTTTAAGTGCCCACGGAGGTTACGGTCGAACATTACGGCGACTCAAGAAATACTTCTTTTGGCCTAAAATGGCATCCCAGGTCAAAGACTACGTGAGCGCCTGTGAGACCTGCAAAGGCACCAAAGCGCCCAACCAGCCTCTTCGACCTCCTATGGGTCAACTCAACGTCCCAGAACGCGTATTCCAGCGTCTATACATCGATCTTCTCGGTCCATATCTTCGGTCGTCCATAGGACACATCGGAGCTATAGTCGTTCTAGACCAGCTTTCAAAGTTCCCAATGGTGGAACCTATCCGTAAATTCACAACTCCATCGATCGCGAAATTCTTAGAGAACCAGGTATTCCATGTGTTCGGTGTTCCAGAGAGTGTGTACTCAGACAACGGAGTACAGTTCCGGTCTCGGCAGTTTAAGAGCCTACTTGACGCCCATATACTCTCCTCAGTCCAACGCATCAGAACGGTTGAACCGCACCCTATTGGCCGCGATCCGTTCTTACGTCCACCCCTCTCAAAAGGATTGGGAACGTCGATTGTCTGCCATCACATGCGCCCTGCGATCCTCGTATCATTCCGTCACCGGTGTCGCCCCCTTACTTTGCCACCTTTGGACAGCACATGATTTGCCACGGTAAATCATACCGGCTGTTACGGCAATTAAAGTGTTTGGAAGACCCCGTCGTTGCGCTGGAGCCCCACGAACGTTTAGGAGACCTCCACCAACAAATCGGACGGAAGATTAAGGCCGCAGGCAGCGCAAATGAAGCGCAGTACAATCTCCGGTCACGATCTGCTAATTTCAAAGAAGGAGATGAAGTTTTCCGGCGAAATTTCCGCCAAAGTGACGCCGCGGGGCATTACAACGCCAAGCTGGACAGGCGATTCTTGAAAAGCCGCATAAAAAAGGTAATGGGACCTAACCGTTACCTGATAACGGATCCATCGGGAAAAGAAGTAGGGATATACCACGCGAAAGACCTGCGCCGATAGATAATTAGTCACGTCTGTTTGTCCGTCCGCATATATTTTCAAAAAACGCGCAAGGTTGTATACTTCCGGCCAAACAAAACATAAGTCAGTCTGTCCGTCTGTCAATTGTGTTTTTCTTTTAGTGTCCGTCATCTCTAGTCCCGACGCCGAAGCCAACCCATGATACACAGAAAGATCCTTCAGCTCCTTTTTCGCAATCCGCATCGCCTTGGGATTGCGAGAAAATTAGCTGCCCTGTAATAACCGAGGAGCTATGGCTCTAAAAGCCAGCGCTACCACAGGCACACAGCACAAACTCAATTTAACAAGGGTCGCCATTCAGTCACCTTCCCCATCACAACACTCGCTCTGTTTTCGCATGAAAAATAAGTCATCGAGCTCAAACAAAAATCCACATTCCATATCAGGCTCATCGCAAAAAACACTGAAATTGTCGCTCCAACAAGAAGAGAGTTAAACGAATTCGATGACTTTTTATTATCGGTGGCTGAATCATCTACGACAAATGCGACTACATCAAAGCGATCTAACAGCAACGAGCAGCCGCATACATAACAGTTGGATACCACTTGCTATGAATTAGATAATTTAAACTTACACGAGAGTCAAAGATACTGTTGGCCGGTGAGACCATTATCGCGGCGCAGCTCTCCAAACAGAGATTACAACGGCGATATTCAAACAACCATTACATCCTCCACAAACGCCCAGGACCTACTTGAGCAGTTTGCGAGGGATAAGAAAGCTGACCTCCTGTTGCTGAGCGAGCAACATCATAACAAGGACTCGCAAGCGTGGTACCCTGACAAATCTGGTACCTCGGCCATCTGGGTTCGAGACAGCGCCCGCCTTCAGGTGCGGGGCCATGGACGCGGGGATGGTTTTGTGTGGGTGCGGTGTTCAGGGATAACAGATTTCAGTGTTTATCTGACGCCTAACGAGGCAATGCGATCCTTTCGAACCAAACTCGATGCCCTGGAGGACCCTGTCTCGAACACAGAGGGCCACATGCTGGTTGGGGGAGACTTCAACGCTAGAGCCATCGAATGGGGTATGCCACAATCCGACCCAAGGGGAAAGCAAATCTTGGACATGGCGGCCAGAACAGCGCTTTTTGTCCTAAATACTGGTAACACCCCTACTTTCCGCCGCTGGGGTTGCGTAGGAACCATACCCGATGTGACACTCGCTTCGGAGTCCCTGGTACCTAGAGTACACAACTGGCGAGTACTAGAGGACTACTCGGCTAGTGATCACCAGTATATAGCTGTTGAGATTGATGACGGTGCCACTCTGCGTGCATACGCCCAAACTTCAATCCTCGGATGGAGGACTGGGAGGATGGACGTCGAGAGGTTCACTGACGCGCTTACGGCAGGCGCACCGTTGCTGGGAGCTCCACCAGGGAGTGGAGGGCCTACAGCCAAGGACTTGGTGAACTCAACTATGAGTACCATCATAGCTGCTTGCGAGTCTTCCATGCCCCGTCGGAGACCCCGACACGGTAAGCCTCCAGTATACTGGTGGTCAAACGAGATCGCCGAACAAAGAAGCGAGTGTCACAAACTTTGGCGAGAGGCCCAGCGGGCGCGAACACGGGAGGAGGCAGACACTAGGCTAGCAGCATACAGGTCCGGCAGGAAATATCTTCGCAGGCTTATTAACAAGAGCAAGGCCCGATGCTGGCAAGACCTCGTGGACGATGTAAATAGGGATCCGTGGGGCCTTGGCTACAAGCTGGTCATGGGGAAACTTGGTGCCCTACGGAAGCCTTGTATACATGACGTGGAAAAGATGGACGCGATAGTGCGGGGACTCTTCCCCGCCCATCCCGTCCGTGTTGACGCTGTCCATGGTGAAACAGCAGTCGAGTGCCCACTCTTCACACAGCTGGAACTGGAGGAGGCAGTCCTCTCCCTGAAAGCGAGGAAGGCTCCAGGTCCAGATGGTGTTCCAGCTGAGGTTTTGCAGCTCGTCTATCACCATTGTCCTGACTTGCTGCTCAGCACATTCAACGCTTGCCTACGGGACGGGGTTTTCCCGGTACGATGGAAGGTGGCGAGGCTCTTGCTGGTCAGCAAGGGGAAGGGAAATCCCGAATCGCCGTCTGCATACCGCCCGTTATGCATGCTAGACACGGCTGGGAAAGTGCTAGAGAAACTCATCAAGGGAAGACTCACTGACGCGATTCGTGCTGCTGGGGACCTATCTCCTCGGCAGTACGGCTTTAGAGCAGGACGTTCTACCATTGATGCGATTGCAGAGGTGGTGAACGCGGTCCAAAAGGCAGAGGCATATAGTCGCACCAAGCGACGGATCGTCCTGTTGGTGACACTCGACGTCAGGAATGCCTTCAACTCCGCTAGATGGGTGGATATTCTGGACACGCTGGAAAACTCTTTTCAAGTTCCAGAATATCTAATGCGGCTTTTGAGGAACTACCTAAAGGACCGAAGCCTGCTCTACGACACGACACAGGGCCAACGAAGGATGGAAATTACATCGGGTGTTGCCCAGGGATCTATCCTCGGTCCGGACTTGTGGAACGTGTCTTACGACGGGCTACTGAGACTTGAGATGCCAGATGAGTCGCGCTTGGTCGGCTATGCGGATGATGTTGCGGCTCTGGTCGCCGGACGCACCATTGAACAAGCGCAACTTAGGCTAGGTATGCTAATGCGCCGAGTGAGGGACTGGATGACTGCTCGCGGGCTCAGTTTAGCATTGGAGAAAACCGAAGTAGTCATCTTGACAAAAAAGAGAATCCCTAGAGTAAGGATGGTCAGTATTGGAGATATACAGATCGAATCGAAGCCAGCGGTGAAGTACTTGGGGCTACTGATCGACTCAAAGATGAGTTTCTCTGAGCAAATCAGGGCAACGGCTGAGAAGGCTGCTTCGGGAATATCGGCCCTGAGTCGACTTATGGCCAACGTAGGGGGACCCAGCCCATCAAGAAGACGCCTCTTGATGAGTGCTGTAGGGTCAGTGCTACTGTACGGAGCAGAGGTATGGGGCGACGCTCTCAGCAAGGAGGTATACCGAAAACGATTGGCACAGGTACAGAGAAGAGGAGCACTGAGAATTGCATCTTCGTATCCAACAGTCTCCGACTCGGCGGTGAGAGTGATTGCAGGCGTGATACCTGTCGCCCTCCTTGCTAGAGAGCGCCGCGCTATTTACCTGCACCGAAACGAGGATGCGAGGGAGATGGTTGTCCGCGAGGAGAGACAACGCTCGCTCAACGATTGGCAGCAGTCTTGGAGGAATTGCACGAAGGGAAGGTGGACTGCGCGCCTCATCCCGGATGTGAGACCGTGGCTAAATCGAAGGCATGGTGAGACTGTCTTCTATCTGACCCAGCTTTTGAGCGGGCACGGGTGTTTTCAGTCTCACCTGCACAAGATCGGCAAGTCACGGTCTCCCGATTGTCGGTTTTGCCCAGGAGAGGAGGACAATGCCTGTCACACATTTTTTGCGTGTACCAAATGGGCCAGGCTACGAAGGGAACTCTACAGGGAGACGGGAGAGCTCACCCCGGATAATATAGTTGCGGTGATGCTCAAATCGGTTGACAAATGGAACCAGGTGGCACATTATGCTCGGGCAATCCTAAAATATAAAAGGGACTCACAGCAGCCGGAGGCGCTGGGGCTGGGGGATCGCTCTTCTGACAATTCCTCTTCCCACCTCCCCTCCCGCTAGGAAAGGGACTCCGCAGCTTGAAGGCGCCCCACGGCGTAACAAAACGAGACCTGGCCCGAAGTAATGTGTCAAACGGTTCCAGGCTAGGTTCTCAGATTGACAGGGGAAGTGTTTAGTGGGTAGTCCAAAGGTATCCTCCATGGGAGTCCCACACTGCCAGACTCGGCGGGCATAAATGCCTTCACCTTCCTACCACAACAAAAAAAAAATTACATCCTCCAACATAAGCAACATACATCCTATAAACTATTCAAGTAATAGTGCATCAGGTTTAAGTTCCCAAGCTATCGGTGTTGTGATTCCTACAACGCCTAATTCAACCCTGCACGAAGACAATTATGCGTCAATAAATCCACGATCCCAACATTATCAACTAAACGCGGCAAATTTTAACTCAATAGCTAGTCATAATCAACAACACGATCAGCAACATCATCATCATCAGTCTGATACCAATCAGACTTTAGCCAATACCGATAGTGAGCTCACGTGGGAGCAACGATTGAATTTCATTCAATATTTTCTTGCACTTACTTCAAAAAAACCTTAACAAGGCTAATGATACGCGAGCTGATCCAGTTACAAGTATTCATTCGGCAAGCATACCAAACACTCCAACATACGAAGAGCTTCAAGCCAAATTAGAAGCATCAAATCGAAATATTCAGAGTATTAAAGAGCAACCGCAACAATTACTTCGTCTTCAACAAGCAGCTAAAGATCGAGGAGTCGAGTTTGAGAGGTCGAGCGGGTCGGATCTATTACAGACGCGGCGACGAAAAGTGCACCGGCCGGGAGGGAGTACGAAACGAACAGCCACTGCTTTTGAGCGTGGTGTCTGCGGGATTTTAATTCTATGGTCGCGTTTTGTTTTGACTGCGGTTTAGAAGACTTTCCGTGCGAGTGTGTTTCGAAAGTTTACTCACATTTATCATTAAAAGGCTCTCGCTAATAGTTTTAATTATCGTGAAAAATAATGTTCCTGTTCTTCGTATGGTCCGACATTAGAATACCTCAACCGTCCCGTACGTACGGTACACACTAGGCGAAGGCAAAAGAGTGATGTAGAGACGTCCGCTGGTATGGTGCCGATGCGAGGAGTTAAGTGTTCTAGGAGTGTACGGGACGGAAGACGAAGAGAAAGAGAGAAAGAAATCGTTGCTTGAAATGGGTCGCATAGATAATATTCAGTGTGTAAATTCTGTCGGGAAAAATTGTGGGAAAGTCGTGACTACATTTACGGTGAAGTGTGATTCACTTTAATTGGGGCCTCATTTTTGCAACAGTGCGCGGATATCCAAACCAAATGAATTTGTTCCAAATGAAATACCATAAGTTTTTTAGTGTGCATGTCGGAATGCAATGTTGTTAGGGAATATGGCTGGATTGGTAGCGATTTTCAAGCCGTTGTTCTGTGAAACTGAGACATTGTCAGCATGTCAGCAAACAACGCAACCACGAAGAAATTCGAAGTTCTGGATTAGGGAGTCGGAATTGAACAAGCGAGTGAGGTGGCTGGGCTGATCGCGGCGCGTTTTTTCTCAACTAAGCGGAATGATAGTCCCTTATGCTTTTCGCGAAAATGTTAAAAATTCTAGCCGGCATTCGGTTTGAATGGTTGAAACTAATCGAAATTTTGTTCCGTTTGTTCGGCTCTTACAAATTTAAATTGTGTCATGAGATCAAATCGAACTAAGTTAAAGAAAAACATTGAAATTTTGTGTTTTGGAAGTGGAAGAAAGAGAATACGCAAACAGACCGAATGAAGGAGAAGGTTCGAAGCAAGCTAGGAGCTTCTATTTTTAAAGTAGAATGTGTAGCACGACACTTTAAATTCAATTAATTAACACGAAGTGTAGGATAGGGAATGAAAGAAGTTCATTTTATGAGAAGTGTAGCGAGAAAAAAATGCAAATGGTCGTTTCCTTGAATTAGTTTTGTTGAGATTCATATATTATTTTAAAATCTGATTTGAAAGACGAAAGTAAATGAATTGATCGAAACTAGTAATCGTGAAATATTGGTATTATTTACAATTTGAATTTCGTCCGCTAGTAATGGGCCCAATTTCATGCCGAGTTCGTCGTTTTTTTTTTTTGTTGCGATCAGTGTTTCCGAGCGTAGTTTACATCGGAACCAGTGAAATTCGTGGTACTGACAAAGTCACAGTTCGAAGATACAATAGAACTCTGAAATCTCAAGTGACGGAAAAGTTGGATCGCAAATTATATTCCGCAAGTGTCGAGAAATCGGAAAAGAAAGTATTTCCCACACAGGGCACGTATCGCGTATCGTCGGACGTGAAGGAGCAAAAACATAAGTCAGAAGAGAACAGTCGTTTAGAGAATTGGTCAACCTTAATGTCGTGTAACTCGAGACCATTGCATGGGATCTGTATTCGAACCTCCTTTACTTTCGCTGCATGAATTTGTAAATTTTGTTTTTAAACAAAACATTTCTAGGACTTACACCCCGGCTTCGTCAACGAGCGCTCGTCGTCGGAAAAGGCTATGTAAGTGCCATTTTAATTTCTTTGTGTATATATTATTAAAAATATGTTTATTACCAAACGAAACGAAAGCAAAATGATGGCTTACTAGAGTAAAGTAAATTAAATCAATGAACATTTGTAGATATATTAAGGGAGGTGTCTTGAATTAAAGTAAATGTTACACACAACACATGTGCATTATAACATCCATGCGATTAATTATAAACCAAACAATTGTTACAGTAGTTGAAATAAAAAAATGAATTATTAAACGTAAACCGTCGGTCTTTCCCTTTCGTTTTATCTAACCGAGTATTGGACCCGGTACGGTGGCAGGCTTCCACCTCAAAACATGAGCCAGCCACCGGGTACAAACTAATTCCTTTTTCTGTTTCAGGTGACGTCATGGGTTGAGTGGCCCAAGCAGAGTGCCTTTTTATGGCATAGATTTATGCAATCCAATTGTATAATTCTATGACATAAATTGGTCACCGGGGTACTCCCCTTCTGATGGGAAGGTTCATAACTGGCCACTTCAACAAGCTATCTATGGATTTATTCCGGTTGGGTGGGTATGAAGGGGCTCCACCACCACCCGGTTGCCCCTCTTTCATTTGTGGGCCATGAACTTCGTTGGGTAATGACGAGGTCAACCCCAAGTTCGCCTTTCTTCTCAGGTTTCACTTGTTCTCGTAACAAGTACATCTCCTTCGGTGAGGTTATCTACAATTTTGCGACTTCGGTCGCCTTTTTGATCTGAAAGCAATTCGTGAATGCGAAATTCTTTGTAGTGGGTCCTCGTGCTGGGGAAACGAACCCGCCCCACGACACCGCAATGCTAGCCTACCAGCGCATTCACGCGTCCCCAGACGAGGGCATTCTCGGCAGATACCTCCATCTTCTTCTGCCGAGGCAGCAGACCATCGCTGCAGTCCTTCACGGACTTATTTGAAAATCCCTTATTCACTACAAAGAGAAGGGGAGCAGTGAAAAGCAGATTTATTAGAGGGAAATCAGTAAAAGTATTCTTGCAGGCGACTAGGATATCTCCTCCGTCTAACTTATTAGAGATTGACCTATCGCAATCACGCCTAACAATTGTGTGGTTTGGAAAAATTTCAATCAAATACATTACTAGTCAACCAGGATTCAGAAATCAGATTATATCATCGCTAGAAAGAGAATAAAGTAAAGCTAGATACTTTAGCTTGGACCTTAAACACCGAATGTTTTGATAGTAAATAGAAAATTACCTATTAAGAGTGTTATTGCGAATATTTTTAGGAAGAGCCAATGTTACTGCTTTGGCAAAGAGCTCGGTGGAGAATGAAAATTTTGTTTCCTTGTAGTTATAAATGATTTGACAAGCACTACAGGCAACCAGCAATCAGGGTTCAAAATGAAACTACACGATGCTGAAACAGTCATTTTGGAAGAAGCTATTATTCGGTTGATCAAGTTGTCCCTCGTCAGCTTCTAGCAACTAATTATTTTCACAGATAAGCCAAATTCCCTACTGACGTAATCTAGATATCTTCAATAGATTTATTGTATGCAACCCTTGATTTGTTTCGGCGGCGTCACAACTTGGAAGGATGTTAGTTCCTCAGGGAAATGCCGAATTTCAAAACTTTTTTGAATATTTCCCCGATTAGATAAAGATCTCTGTCATACTTCTTATAATGATGGACGAAGCAGGCTGTGAAGTAGGCAAAGCATTTGAATCATCAGTATCCATTAGCATTGCGTTACTTGATGGTGACAAAGATATACTCTACGGTAAAACCCTGTTGTGATGGACAGATTCGCACCCCTTGACTTTCGATTCTCGTTGTTTGATGATGCTGTTGACAATGATAATGATTTACTCAGACTCTCTGTTGAAAAGAATTAATTCTCAGGTTCAATCACCGAAGGAGGCTTATCGCAAGAGAGAGGAAGCTTGGATTTCATGGAAGAGAATATTTCGGTAAACCGCAACAATATTTCGAAGTCGGAAAATGCACTTGAGCACTTCATTTGCAAGCAGTTAAGGTCATCCGAGAGGACTTTCATTCAGGCGAGAAACGTACACAGAAATTGATAGTCTCCTGCAGGAATCACAATACCAATGGACCCAAAGCCGGCTTTATTAATAGTGTCAGCTTTAGGACCTTTGAGGTTAGCACACGTTCCGTGAAAGGATCGGTAAGTTTGACCGCTCCCTTGATTTTTCGTAAGGCATCTGCATATAATCTATCATCAGTAGGTTTTACCAGCAGTGTTTTTTTCCTGTTCTACGTATTTAGAGTCGCATCATAAAATTTAATTTATTTATAATTTACAAAATCCTGTTGAAATGGCAGCCTGTCTTTTCGTCTATCTTTCTGCTACAGCCATTTTTCTTCGAAACTTTAACAGCTGCAAACACCAAACTTTGCAAGTATATGTTAAATGATATTTTCCTGAAAACTGGTAACATAAAAAACTTCAACGGGTCTTTGGTAAGTCGTCTCCATATATGGGGGTACCTTAAACACTTTTCGTGACCAAAGAATAATGAGGACTTTTCAGAAAGGGTCTTAAGCTTCGTCATTTGTATCGAAGTTTGCAGGGTACGAAATATAAAAAAAATGGTTAAAATTATAAAATCATTTAACTGAAACGACAATCAGTCTTCATAGACCATTATGAGCACAGTTTGTTTTAATTGTTGTTGATAAAACAGTTTTAAATGTGAATGACAATAAATTGTCCTTCAAGTATTCAGTGCGTTACATCCACTAAAAAATCCAACCGAAACCAATTCAAGCGTTTAACATATCTACTGCGCTATATTTCCTCATTATTTGAACTGCTGTCATCATCAGTATTTTAATCAGAGCGTTTCTGCCCCAAATCCAACCAGCTTTTACTACATTTCCCACCCAAAATAACTAACAATGGCGAGAGTCATTAATCTTCTCCGATATTCAATGATTTTCACATTTGCTCTTCTCTTAAAAAACAGACACGGCCAACTAACTGGTTATAGAGGCGAGACAAGGCAACGATTCTTTTAACGTTCATCGACTGGGGGAACGTATTATTCAACATTATCCTGAAGATAAGGCATGGAGAATGGAGAAATGGTTCCACATCACTAGGCACAGATAACGGAAAATACTTCCCGTCCTGATATCGCTTAACTTTCTAGTTAATAACACAATTTCGACAAAACAAAAGAACAAAAGTGTCGAACCAAGATATGAATCAGGATTATGTTGGCAATGTAAATGTAAAGCGGTAATAATTGATACTAATAGTCAACATACAGTTTTAGATGTGGGGTTTGTTTTTGAAACACCACCTTATTTTAAATGAGATACATAGACGTACATACTTTGCTACGAAGACATGAATGTCAATTCAACCCTATACACGTAAAACGCAAAAAATATAAATAGCCAACCTCCCGTATAAGAAGGTTTACGTGAAACTTTGAAAATAATAATATTTAATTATCCATATGATCTACCTGTATGTTACGTCGAATAGAGTTAATAATTTGAAGTTCAAATGGGATTCATTACTTTCAACGGTATTTTACAAATTCTATGTACAATAGAAGAAAAAACATTTTTTTGCGCTCATTTAAAAATTCTTTAACTAGATTTAAACACAATTTTACGTTACGTCTATAGTATGAAAAAATTATTGGAATTCTTTTCCAATCAAAAAAGTTCAATGGACTCCCTCTCCTGATTATTTAACTAAGTATGATGATGATAACCTTTATATTTGTAAACGGTTATTACAAAGTGCTGATTGAGATTCATGGATTTTAGCATTTTAAAAAACTATTCCAACATAAACGGCATTTCTAAAGCGTATTTAAAAATTAAGCTTTATTACATAGCAAAATACTAACAAACACTCTTGTCAGATATCCTACATACTTCTTTTTTTGAATAAATTCCCATCATTATTGTAGCTTAAATAAGTTATAAAACTTTAAATTGTTTCATCTTGAAAGCATCTATTGTACTTCCATTTTATCCATTTCAATCGATTTTCTTGAAGAAAACCTTTGAAAGACAATCTAATTTAGGCCAATGCGAACCCCACACAGCTGATGCTTTTCTTCCTTATTCCGGTTGTCCAATAATTACATTTAATGAAAAGTCATAAAATTTAAATAATAGCAAATTAAGATGTAAAGTAATCTATTTTATTATAATGACATTCATTTATACACCTGTTCCCTGCAATAACTCCTACACGGAAAAGAAAATCTCCGCGTCATCTTTCAAGCAATTGTGAGTGTATGAACGAGGAAACGCTTATTAAATGTCATTTAAAAGTTGAAATTGATTCACATTTTTTATTTGTGAAGATTCAATTAGAAGAATGTTTAAATAAATAATAAGTTCGTTTATGATATTTCTCTCTTCCTCGTTTTATGTGAATTTGAACAATATGTAGTGTATTTGTTTTCTAATTCCATTTATTTAATTATAGAGACGCATGTGTATATTTTGATAAATGGGAAACAAATTCAATCCATAATTTAGACATCGGTCTACTCGTACATAGTGCATCCTCATAATTGGTGCAAAAAATGCTAGAAATTCATTCAATTCCCTTTCAGTTCGATGGTTTTGCAACAAAAGGAGATAGCAAAGATAGTTTGTGGACAAGGTGACCAAACGTCGTAAAAGGACATGTCCTCCTTTTACAGGTCATGTCCTCTGTCCTCTCTCCTTTTTGGTATGTGCTAAAATGTCCTTTCTCAAAGTTAAGGAACAAATCGTTGCGTTAAACATATTTGCATTTGCAACGAGTATAAGTGAGTACCCGTATGTGCATATTATAGGTAGTATTCTGGCAACCATAAACTGTTAATACTGTCGCGTGTTTTCCGGTTCGCGGCCAATAATTTTAATGTTCCGGGAAAGTGAAAACGCAATGTCTTTTAATTTAAGTTAAAAGAATTTATTTAATTACGAAAATGCACAATAAACAATTTAACACTTTCACTAATTTTAATTTTCACTATGAAAATTATCTAACACTTGTCCATAAATTTCTTATCGCAATTGTCTTCTAAATCACTTCACTATTACGAAACACACTATCGCAGTTCTTATCACGGTCGAATGAATGATGATCCCCCCATTCATTCAGCTCGCCTTTATATAGGGTCTCTACCTATTCACCCATTTCTCGTTTATTGGCGAATGTTCTACCGAGAGGTACCTGGTAAGTTCGAGCAAATTAATGAATGGAGTGACGTCACTTGCAGATGTTGATCATGCTTGTTGGGTTCTCGTGGTTTCGAGTGAATTCGTGTTCTTCATTGTTGTGAAAACAATTGCGACAGTAGCTCGCAGAATTATTTGTACATGTAACACTGCCCCCACCTCAGTTCTTTTCGCCCCCAAAAGATATGTCGCCAGTTGTAGTCAATTCTCCCTGGATGTAATATGGAGCAAGACGGTCTAGATGCACGATTTTCATTTTGGCTCTCGGTTTACGGTGTTCCTGTATGCGATATACGACGTCGTTGATTCGCTTTGTGACTCGGTATGGTCCCTCCCAGTTATGTTGCAACTTTGGAGACCTACCCTTTCGCCGTTGCGGGTTATATAGCCACACCAAGTCATCTTGCTGGAAGCCAGTAGAATTAGCCTTTAGATCATACCTGGTCTTCATGCGGTCAGTAGCCGATTCGAGGTGTTTTCGCACTGTCCGATGTATCTGGTTCAACCGTTGTCTTAGATCACTTGCGTACTCCGAGATCGTTTGGGGTTTCTCGGGGGGTGTTCCAAACTTTATATCAGCTGGCAGACGAATAGTCTTTCCAAAAATGACTTTGGCTGGGGCTTGACCCGTCGATGCATGTTCGGCAGCTCTGTACGCCATCGAAAATAGTGGGATATGTCGGCCCCAGTCCCTTTGGTTCTCGTCAACCATCTTGGCAAGGTGTTTATTGAGCGCGCCGTTGAAACGTTCGACCATTCCATTGGATTGGGGATGCAGCGGTGTTGTCCTCGTTTTCCGTATCCCGAGCAGCTCGCACATTTCGCCAAAAACTAGTGACTCAAAGTTTCGGCCTTGATCCGAATGTAGTTCGCAAGGCACACCGTACCTACTGACCCAATTTAACACTAGCTGTTCGGCTACAGTAGTTGCTTCCTGGTTGGGAATGGGGTAGACCTCGGGCCACTTGCTGAAATAATCAGCTACAACGAGCGTGTATCGATTTCCCCATTCAGATTCAGGAAAGGGTCCAGCGATGTCAACAGCAATCCTTTCAAACGGTACCCCCACGTTATAGGTTTGCATTTGTCCTCTCAGTCGTCGTTTTGGACCTTTGACGGAAGCGCAAATTGTGCATCTGCGACACCAGTCCTCTACGTCTTCTCGAGCGTGGAGCCAGTAGAATCTTTCCCGCAATTCCGCTAAGGTCTTGTTAACACCAAGATGGCCTCCCGAGGATCCTTCATGCATTTCCTTTACCACATCGTGGATTCGGCTTTTGGGTAGTATAGTTTGCATCCTATAGAAGCTGCCATCCGCCGTTTCCCATTTCCGCTTGAGTACACCACCCTCCACCTGAAGGGAGTTCCATTGTGCCCAATAGCTTTTCAGGGTTGTGCCATGCGTTGAAACGTCTTTCCACTCAGGTCGCCCAGTCGTCTCCTTCCATACGAGCAATGGTCCGATGTCTTCATCGGCTAGCTGGGCATTTCGAATCTCCTCCGATGACCAACCTTCATCGAATTCGGCCGTTATCAGTCGCAAATCAACGGGCGGTTCCTTTTCTTCAATCCGTCGGCAATACTTGCAGTTAGCTGGACATGGGCGACGAGATAGGGCGTCAGCATTTCCATGAGCTCCGCCCTTTCGATGAACAATTTCGTAGTCGTATGACTGCAATCTTTCGATCTATCTCGCAACTTGTCCCTCGGGGTTTTTGAAGTTAAGTAGCCATCTCAGCGATGCATGGTCCGTTCGAAGAACAAATTTCTGGCCATATAGGTATTTGTGGAACTGCTTGGTGGCCTCTATAGCTCCTTCCTGGTCACACAGTAGTTCCTCTCACTTTTTGAAAGAACTCGACTGTAATACGAGAGGACTCTTTCTTCGCCATTGATCTGCTGGGAGAGTAAAGCTCCAATACCGCCGTTGCTTGCATCAGTGTCAACTACAAACATTTTTCCGGGTTTCGGATACGCCAGCACGGGTGATTCACACAGCTTTTCCTTCAGGGTCTCAAAGGCTGTCTGGCATTGTTCGTTCCAGACATACGGACGATTTTTCTCGGTTAGCTGATGGAGACACTTAGCTTTTTTGGCAAAGTCTTTGACGAATCTTCGATAGTAGGTTGCCAGACCCAGGAAACTTCGTAGTTGGCGCTTGTTGTTTGGTGTTGGCCAGCTTTTCACGGCTTCAATCTTCTCAGGGTCTGTTTTGACCCCTTCTGCTGATACGACGTGTCCCAGGTATTTTACTTCAGCTGCAAAAAGGGTACACTTATCGGGACTAACTTTCAAATTTGCCAGTCGCAGCCTGGAGAAAACCTCTTCTAAGCTCCGCAAATGCTCTTCGAACGTTCTCCCGATGACAATGATGTCATCTAGGTACACCAAGCAGGTTTTCCAGGTTAGACCACGTAGCACGTATTCCATCAAGCGTTCGAAAGTGGCTGGAGCATTGCAAAGCCCAAACGGCATCACCACAAATTGCCACAATCCGGTCCCAACTGAAAATGCGGTCTTCTCTCGGTCCTTCTTGTCGATTTCTACCTGCCAGTAGCCACTCTTGAGATCGAGTGTAGAAAACCATTTTGCGTCGGCTAAAGTGTCCATGATGTCATCGATGCGTGGGAGCGGGTAACTATCTTTCTTAGTGACGTCGTTAAGCTGCCTATAGTCGACACAAAAACGAGTGCTACCATCCTTTTTCTTTACTAGAACTACAGGCGCAGCCCATGGACTGACAGAAGGTTCAATAACGCCTTGTTTTTCCATGTCCGAGATCAGCGCGCTCACTTCTCCTTGTTTGGCTATAGGGAGGCGTCTGGGTGCTTGTCGAATCGGCTTGGCTCCCTGTGTATCTATGACGTGAGTTACCATACTCGTTCGGCCTTGGTCATCCGGGCTTGTTGAGAAGATGTCACTGTACTTGGTGACCAGATCAGAGGCTCGTTTGAATAGCTGCGCTGGCAATTTGACCTGCTTCAATATTGCAGACGTTGATTCCCGGGCTTTGTCTGTGTCTTGCCTCCTTTTGCAATGATGGTCGTGAGTAGCTTCCAAAGAGGTGATGGTGGAAACAGGCTGGCAGCTGCCGATGACTTCTCCCGCTTTAATGCTCGTGGTTGAATCTGCGGTGTTAAGGACTCTAACCGGCACATATCCGTTCCTTAAAGATCTTACAAGGCTTCGTCCTACAATCAAACTGCGCAATGCGGACGTCTTCGTTGGCTCTATCAGATAAGATCGGTGGTCTCCAGAATCACCATCAAGCTTGGCCCATACAATGCTTTCGGAAGAATTCGGTACATCTGTGTCAGTACATACCACTACATTCATCTTGGGAATTTGGACGCTGGGATCCTCCATCAGTACTTCGACATTCTGCCATTTCAATACACGTTTGCCCAAATCCAACGTGATTCCATGTGGTCGCAGAAAATCCATTCCGAGAATGCAGTCATCCATAATGTTCGCGACCAGA
The DNA here is from genome assembly GCA_963969285.1 of Odontomyia ornata. Taxonomy (NCBI): domain Eukaryota; kingdom Metazoa; phylum Arthropoda; class Insecta; order Diptera; family Stratiomyidae; genus Odontomyia; species Odontomyia ornata. Next base: position 108,745,076 of record OZ017738.1, on the reverse strand, counting down.
AAATTGTGTCGGAACACAAGGTCTCCCAACTGTATTTGGAGGTTGACCTCTCCATGAACAGGTGCAGTTTCTCCCGTAGCTGTCCGTAGTGAGAAAATTCTGCCCTTGTGAAGTTGTTGCTGTCTAACTAGGTCTCGTCGGATAATCGATCGGGTTGCACCAGTGTCGATTGTTATGGTGCAGTTTTCTCCGTTAACTTGACCCGGAAGGCATAAGTCCGCTTCTCCACGATGTAGTCTTGACACAGTGATGGTGTTGCTGGGGACGTCGATCCTCCTAGCCAACCTCTGCCCCACGAAGTTGGCTCTTACATGTTTCCCGACCCCTCTGTTTGAAGGGCTTTCATTCTGGGCTCCTGACTCGGTCTGGATCTCCTTCTAGCTGCACACCCTGGACAACAGCTCGGTTGTCTTCGCTTCTTGCAGTCTCTTTGTAGGTGCCCCTTCTCTCCGCAATTCCAGCATCTAGGCGCACCATTTACATGCGGGTCTCGCTCAATTTCGACGCGCTCACACCTGCACTCGTCTGTCACTACCTCACGTACCCGGGCAGTGGTACGACTCACGTTTTTCGCTGCCTCAAAGTTCAGACTGTAAGCCAATGCGTCCTTAACCGTTTGCTTTTGAGCTAAACGCACGGCTTGTTGCAATTCCGGGTCTTTTAGTGCGCTGATGAATGCTTCTGTTGCTGCATCATCTCGATGTTCTGGGTCGTAGGCTGGGTAAGCCAAAAGTGCTAGTCGCTCAATGTCTTGGGCTAGCTGCTGTAGGGTTTCATCAGACTTCTGCATCCGATGCCTTAGCTGTGACCGATAAATCTGCTTTAGATGATCGTCTCCATAACGCATGTCGAGCGCATTCATTATAGCATTCGGGTTTGAGTGCAATTCATCGGGGATCGTCTGCAAAAGCTCGGCAGCTGGGCCTCTTAGAGCAAGAATTAATGCAATTGCTCGTTCCTGCTCATTCCAGTGATTTGCCGTTGCGGCAGCTTTAAACTGGGTCTTGTAAATACTCCAGACCGTTTGCCCATCGAATATTGGTGCTTGCACATTTCTGGATGTGCTTTGCGCTGCGGTTATAAGCGGGGCTGGTGAAATAGTTACTACTGCCTTCGCTGCTTCCAATTCTTTTTTCACTTTTTCCATCTCATGGTTCATTCTCTCTTCGACCTGACTGACCTTTTCCTCGACCTGGTAAACCTTTTCCTCGACGCCTTTAATTTGTTTGTTCAGGCTGCCGAGCTCCGCTTTTATTTCGGTGGACTGTTTTTGAAAATCTGCCTTGATTTCGATTGCTTGTTGGTCTAGCTTCGCTGATTGTTCATTTAACTTCGCTGATTGTTCATTTAACTTCGCTGATTGTTCATCAAGCTTCGTAGTTAAATTGGATGACTGTTCACTTAGCTTCGCAGTTAAATTGGATGACTGTTCATCTAGCTTCGCAGTCAGACTGGATGACATCAGCATTAACATTTGCATCAGCGCATTTTCTGGCTCCTTTGATTTGGGTGTTTCTACTTCTCCACCTTCTGCGCCTTTTTCCGCATCTGAGAGCTCACCCGAATCCAGATTCACGCCTTCCGACTCGATCGCGTCACGCAAGCGTGCAATCAGTATGGCCTTTGTACCTTGTGTGGCCAGATTCCGCTGTTCCAACTCCTCCTTGAGCTCCGATATGGTCAATTCATTAATTTTTAAGTTTAAGCTTCGTGGCATTTTTAATGTTTCTTTAAATTTTACTATTGTGCACTATAAAAATGTTCAAATTTTCACTTTCAAAATTTTTCTATCCCACTTCTGACACCACTGTCGCGTGTTTTCCGGTTCGCGGCCAATAATTTTAATGTTCCGGGAAAGTGAAAACGCAATGTCTTTTAATTTAAGTTAAAAGAATTTATTTAATTACGAAAATGCACAATAAACAATTTAACACTTTCACTAATTTTAATTTTCACTATGAAAATTATCTAACACTTGTCCATAAATTTCTTATCGCAATTGTCTTCTAAATCACTTCACTATTACGAAACACACTATCGCAGTTCTTATCACGGTCGAATGAATGATGATCCCCCCATTCATTCAGCTCGCCTTTATATAGGGTCTCTACCTATTCACCCATTTCTCGTTTATTGGCGAATGTTCTACCGAGAGGTACCTGGTAGGTTCGAGCAAATTAATGAATGGAGTGACGTCACTTGCAGATGTTGATCATGCTTGTTGGGTTCTCGTGGTTTCGAGTGAATTCGTGTTCTTCATTGTTGTGAAAACAATTGCGACAGTAGCTCGCAGAATTATTTGTACATGTAACAATACCAATATAGGCAAGAGCCGATAAACCACAGCTCTCTTGACACCAAAGAGCGCCTGGAAACTTGAAGGATATCTCATAACAAAGCTCTCATGAGTACAAGCAAGCAAAAAATTGTATGCATTTTCGCAACTTGGACAACGGAAAATTGTTCTCAACGTTTTCGCATAAACACTCAAATATTAAAGCGGCAGCACTCTTGTGGCATTTGTTTATTCAATTTCCATTCAATTTTTCTCAATCGAACGGATTTTGTGAAAAGCTACTAATATCACTCATTGCTTGTCCGTCTGTATGCCTGATTATGAATGAATCTCTACGTTTGAAAATATTGAACTAAAGCTAAAACATTTTCATCGAAAGTAATATAATTCAAACTTCTAATCAATCAATTCAAACTGCAGCACATAATTTAATTTGAGAACTATATTGCGAAGCGCTAACTAGTAAAAACCCCGTCGCAAAGGAGCACCACTTTCCAAATGGTTACAAAATATAATGTAAACAATGCCTCCTTAGCAGTTCAGAGTTGATTAGCTCTGTTATAAAGCATATAGCATAGTAACGTTAAAAAGAATACATATGTGCCGTAATTCATATGAGAATTTAAATATCGGTGGTTATAATTTGGCTCAAGCGTGTTTTATTAATTGTGAGTGATTATTGGCATAATACGCAACATTTCAGAATTTTTGGGAAAATCGTATAAGTTTACTTGCCCAAAATTCTAAGAATTTACAGATTATGATATATACTACATTTCAAAATAAGCACCCTGATTTCAAAATAGTATGTTGATAATTAAGGAGTTAAATACAAGCGTTGAACTTTTGTAAGTGAGTCAAAAATGAGTGAAAAAGAATCTATACATTTGGTGACCAACGGAAAGATCCCAAAATTAGCAATTTTTCAAAAGCCTGGAATGATTTCGAGGCAAAAAGATAGATATGTATGTCAGGTATGACTTGGGATCAGGACTAGGTCTCGAGCAATTTAAAAGAAACACACAATTTAACAAATTCACACAGTTTTACTTAATGCTCGATGATTGCTCTTTCTACGTCTTACTCGTTTCCCGGCCGGCGAACGACTTCCTCTCTTCTCCCAACCACTCAGTCTCTGTGACAGCTCGTCCATCCTGCACTGACCTCGTCCCGAGGTCATCATCTTCCTCGTCATTATCATCTTCAAACGGACTAATACCTGGAGCGAGAGAACACTACGGCTTCATGTTCTCTGTAGAAAATACTGTCGCATACGGTTTTTTTACTGGTACCTCGCTGCATATCTTCGACCACATAGCGATCGTGTCGAAGAATCTTGATCACCTGGTATGGGCCCTTGAATGTCGGCTCCAACTTCTACGATTCACCCGTTGCTGCTGGGGCGTTTCGAACAACCACTAAATTGCCTTCTTCATACTTCGTTGGTGTCCGATGTTTTGGGTCAAATCTCGCTTTCCACTTCAATCGTTCGCGATGAATGTTTTCCAATGCTACTTTCCGCTTCTCTTGGACATCGTTGTTAATCACTTCGTTCTCATCGCTTAACGCCTGTACGACGCGGTTCGACACCAAGTCCAACAACTTGAAATCGAATATGATCTCGTTAGGGGTAAAACGGGTCGTGCTATTTTGTTAACTATTCAAATTGAACTGCATCACATGAAGATTTGTGTCCCATTGACGTTTGTCGTTATCTGCTGTCCGCAGATATTGCAGAATGGTATGGTTGGCTCACTCAATCTCGCCAATCGCTCGGGGTGACCGTACCGCAATTTTTGTGTGTTGGATACCATTATCACGACAGTATCCATCAAACATTTTAGATGTAAAGGCCGTCCCTCGATCAGTTACAATTTTCGATGACAGCCTGAAGTATGATGACAACTCATTCATCAGTTGTATTACAGGTTGAGTTGTTGTGCTTCGTACTGCTTTCAGTACTATATACTTACTAAACGGATCTCCAACTCCAATCACGTGCTGATTGCTTTTGCTGCCCCTGGGAAATGGTCCCAATTGGTCAATATGTAAAACTCGGAATAGGATAGGTATGATCTCCTCCCCGTGAAGCTCACCTTCCCGTTTACCACCAACTTCCTTGTGATAGCAACATTCCGGGCACGCCTTGATATACTCCTTAACAGTTTTGCGCATTTTCGGGAACCAAAACAAGTCACGCAGCTTCTGTAGAGTCTTCTCTTTTCCAAAGTGTCCCATCTCGTCGTGTTAAGTACGAAGTATTCGCCATCTACCCGCATTTGGCACCACAAACTTCAGCTCGTTTCCGTTTTTGCGATATAACCGTCCGTTCTTCATCACATAATCGATTCTTATTTGCTTCTCTTGTTCGGAGTGTTCGATACCACGTCTCGCCTTCTCGTCCTTATGTTACAGTCTAGCCAACCAGTCCAGTTGACTGACTTCGACACGTAGAATCTTTTCCGCCACCGATTGCAGCGTCGGTAGATGTTCGCAGGGTGCACGGCTGAGCGCATCCATATGTCTCATCCGTTGTGCTGGTCGATGAGTGAGAGTGTAATTGTATTCTTGTAATCTAAACCACCACCTAGCTACTCGTGGTATGAGCGGTGTTAAGAGCTTGGTTGCACTTATCGCAGCGCAATCGGTGAAGATGGTAAAATGTTTCCCTAACAGGTACATCTTGAAACGGTCCACGCTCTCCACCACTGCAAGAGTTTCCAACTCATGGCTAAAATATTTTTGTTCAGCTAAACTACATGTTCGGCTGTAGTACATAACCGGTTTCCAATGCTGATCATCCATGCGTTGGAGTAAAATCCCTGAGATACCGGCACTACTAGCATCAGTGTGTACCTCGTGGTCGCTGTTCGGGTCGTAAATGTCCAACACTGGCTTGTTTATTAAGGCCCTTTTTAACTCGTTGAAAGCCGCTTGTTGCGCTTCCGTCCGCACAAAGTTACTCTCTGCCTTCAGGAGCTGAATCAGCGGCGCAGCAATCGTCGCGAAATCTGCCACGAAGCGTCTGAAGTAGTTGGCTAATCCTTAAAAATCGTCGGACCTCCGTAGCCGTAGTAGGAATTGGATATTCCTTAATACAATTCGTCTTAATATCTCCTGGTGTGATTCCATGCACAGAGATGGTGTGTCCCAGAAACGTAAGCTCGTTGGCCAGAAAAAAACATTTGTTGAACGTTGAAGTTGGGGTAAAATAACTCAAAATTATTCAACCTTCACATTTAAAACAGCCACTATTTTGCTTTACGATTACTAATTGACCTAATTCTCAAAGATATTCACGATACCTATCATTCCTGCAATTTTCATCCAAATCCTAGCAAAGCGGTAGTGCCTAAGTCGGTAAAAAGCGCATATTGTTCCATAGCCATATTCGTATGTTTTCATAGCAATACAGCGCATATTGTTCCATAGTAATAAAGGGGAATTCAAATCGCTATAACTTCGTTAAATACCATTCGATCTTTATGAAACTTTCAGAACAGATTAATCTTATAAATAGTCATCCGTGTGTTTATTAAATTTAAGGGCACCGTTAAGATTTTATTCAAGAAAACATAAAATCGATAAATCATACTATTACTAACAAAGTTGAGTGAATTTCGACTTCTCATGTATTTGTTGTTGTTGTGCTCATGATTTTTTTCAGATTTTTCGGGTCAAAGGGGGGGACACAAAATTTTCGTACATTTCCCCTTCCCCTGCACCCCTCAAAGGAAAATTTTTCATTTTGAGGTCTGTTTCGAAAAGTTCTCATTAAGACCTTTCATTTGATACCCATATTGCCTACATGCGATTAAAACTCCCCTATATGGGGAGACCCCCCTTAAAGACGTTATAAATTTCTTTTCGTGATGAAACTTTGAAGAGGGCGTCTTTTCGCACCTACTTACAAAATTTTATGTTTCTAGCTTATGTAGTTTTCGAGAAAAGTGGTGTGACACACGGACGGACGGACAGACTGACAGACAGGACGCGATTTTAGTAGGGTACTGTAAAATGATTTTACAATACCCTAACAAGGGCAGCCGAAGGAATCATCGTAAAAGGAGCTCTCGCACCTCATTCTATAAAAAATTTAGTGGAAGCCATGAAGAATATTTCCTGTTTCAGCTTATCGAGAGATGGCAGTAATCAATAAGCTGTTTCCAATTCTTATTCAATATTTGGATTAGAAAGCGGAAGGAATTCAAACGAAGATACTAGAGCTGCAATGCACTCCAAATGAGAAAGCTGAGATGATATCTTCGTATATTATAGATACTTTGAAAAAATACGACCTCCTCTCAAAATATGTGACATTTAGTGGTGACAACACTAACGTAATGTTTGGAGGAATCAACAGATATCCAGGATCAAATACATTCACCTTATTGAAAAGAAATGGCTTATGTACAGAACTTGTTGCCCTTGGATGTCCATCACATATTCTTCACAATTCTTTTCATCATGGCTGTGATCAATTAAGCGTGGATATAGATTCAATAGTAATGAAAATATACAATTATTTTTCAATTTATGCGATGTGAACAGAAGCGTTGAAGGAATTTTGTGATGCTGCTGAAATTCAACATCAGCAGCTTTTAAGGTATTGCAAGGCTCACTGGCAAAAATTTGTTTCGTACCATTCAAAGAATCCTCAAATTGTATCCGGCTTTGAAGCCATATTTTCTTGAACAAGAAAAGGCTCCTAAAAAGATAGTCGATTTCTTTAACGACGAACCTTCTGAGGCATATCTCTGGCTATTGCACTCAGTGATGTCTGGTTTGACCAAAAGTTGAGAAAATTCAATTAGAAGTCATTACTGTTATAGAGGCGAGAAGTTTAATCGATGAAGTAGAAACTTCTTTAGGAAAAAGGCAAAAGAAAAATTTCTTCCATTTAACGTTAAAAGTTTATTGCAGCCTCTAAATATTAGAGGATTTACCGATCGTCGCGAATACTTTCTGAACGAGGCCTTGCTACTCTAGTCTTCTTGTGTAGAATATAGTATATCAAGAAATGGACTCTTCGTTTAGCCGGATTCCAATGTTTTGAATGGATGGACCTTAATGAGCGTACTTTGGAATTGACATTGGATGATATTTTCCCCAGCGTTTCCTTAATCTAAAAACGTGGCTTGGAAATTAACGATAATATTTTATTCGATCAATTTCAAGCTTTGAAAAGCTTCCTGAGTATCCAATGGAAAAATTCAGAGTTCAAGCAGCTGGTAATACATCAAAAATGGATTAAATTTTTTCAGCACAGCAACACCGAGCAATTCACGGAGCTTTTAAAATTTGTGAATTTTTTTCTGTCTTCCTGGATCGAACAGTAATGTTGAGAGGGAATTTTCTTTAATTAATATTCAGTGGAGCGATGAAAAAAATAGGCTAACTGTGGAAACAGTGAGAGGGGATTGTTCTCACAAAGTACAATTTTAAGGGAATGTCATGTGAGCAATTTTATGATTCTCTAAAAAAAAATCATTTATTGGAAAAACTTTCCTCTGCTAAGAAAAACACATACTAAACATTTTACATACAAACTCTGTATGACTAAAATATTAAAATTACTAATGAAATGAAATAAAAATATTTTAAAATGATTCAAAACATATTTAGGCACATTTTTTATTTTGTCCTCCTTTTCCACAAATGTCCTCCTTTTCTCAGCAAATTGTCCTCCGTCCGAACTTTTCTATCTGGTCACCCTGTTTGTGGAGGATATCAAAGTTAAAGCAACATTTTTCTTGAAACTAGAAAAAATCATTAACTCAGAGAAAACAGAAAAGATGCTGAAAAAGAAACATGAGAGGAAACAAGTCAGCATTCGATGAATGTTTGCTGATCTTTAAGATTTTTCTTCATTTCCTTTCTGAGTAATTAGTTATTTCTTCTTTAGGGTTTTATAACCAAAATTTTTTAACAATACTCTATTTAAATCGGCACTTGACTGTCCGTCCGTCAGTGGATCACAGCAAATTTTCTCAGGAACTAGGGAAGCTACAGGCATCAAATCTTGTGAGCAGCTCAGAAGTATCTGCTAAATGAAAATTTGATAGTCGAAAACAATTTGAAAGGATTTTAAGGATGGGGCCCTTTAAATTTTTTTCCACCAAACATATTCGAGTAGGCTAAGAAATAAAAGGCCTTGATGAGATCTTTCCTTGTTAAAACTGCAATACGGATAACGGTGTAGACAGGGGGAGCGGGAGAACACGAAAAAAATTGTGCTCCCCCTCGCGATCGGACACCTGTGATCCGAAAAAAGATGGTTACTTGTGGGGCTCATCAACTATCAAAATTTCAGAAGGATCGAATAGTATTTAGCGAAGCTATGGTGGTTTGAATTTTCATGTATTTCAGCAACAACAATACGTGACTATGGAACAATATGTGCTTCTCACCATCTCAGAAACTATGAGTTCGCTCATATTTGTATTGAAGTTTCAGGAAAGATATGTATCATGAACATCTTTGAGAAGTCAATCAACGAGTGACATCAGTAATAGTTTTAAATTCCAACGTGAAATATATAAATGCTATTAAAACGCTATTGTTCAATGATTGCAACAAACAATGACTTTATTCTTCCATTCACTTTCTTTTATACATATTTTTTGCAAATGTGCATTTTTTGCCTTACATTAACTTCATATAATTGGGTTGTGTGATTGAACTTCAATTTGCTTGATTGAGCAAATTGTTTAGTTGCATAAAATACATTGCGAGGCGTTCACCTCATGATTTATGCAGTTTAAGGTACTTTGTACTTTCGAGGAATTTGTTAAGTTAACATTTTAACAAAATATATTCATATAGCATAATTAGGACAGAAATGATAATCAAGGTTTTGTAATAATGATTTCCGGGCTATTTTCTTAACATTACCGCCCGTCAAGAACCATTAGGGTCTTAAAGCCGATGTTCATCAATCCAGGTTGTGGATGAAGGTTTTGGTGATATGGTCCTGTTTATTTTGCTAGTGATTTTTGTACGCCACACCCAATAGATAGTAGTGATGGTGAGTCCTGCACATATCAAGCAGGATAAACAAATTGAAATGGTCGATATTGTCGCGTGAGGTCTCATTGTCTTCAAATGAATTCCGCTAATTTGTTCAGTCAGTTCTTCTTGTTCATTCAGTAAGGACATGAATGAATCTGATGGGAGGACTACTTGAGATATGTTCAATAATTTAACTTCTGCGTGATGAAGTGAGAGGTTCCGTTTTGGAACGCTTGGTGAGAAATAAATTGGAAATGGTTTACCAGGGAAGCTTCGGTCGCCTACCAGGATGTATTCTTCTGCTTGGAATTGACAGTCTTGCGTTATCTTGACTATCCTTGTTCTGTTGATTAAAAAATCGCTGCGGATTCCTTTATAGACTGATTGCGCATGAATAGGTTGAGGTGTAATGAGCAGCCATGAGTTTGTGGACATCATTTGTTGCCAAATTGGTCATGATGTGCGGAAGGTTGTCTCAGGACAGATAGCCCTATTATGGAGGCTTTAAAGTTCCTTTATGACACAGTTTGGTTTTGTTCTCATGTCTGTGGGAGTTGCAGTAGTCAGGAGGTAAGTTCCGGATGTTAGCTCTGGGGCTTCAACAAGGTCAGTCCTAGTTGTTTCGAAGTAGAGCTGATCATGGTAGTTTATTCCTAGGCTTGAGTTGGTGATGTTGAATGCAGAAAGTACATTTGACTCTTGTTGATGAGGTACAGACGTGGCCTTGATGAGGTCAAATCGACGATGGTCAATGATTGGCAGAAAACCGTGCATACTGAGGGAGCTTGCATGTGCTCTGACAATCATCTTAGACCTAGTGGAATGTGAAATCACAAGATGCGCGGGCAGTAGTTCTTGAGCTGTCTTTTGAAAGTTGCTGAATTTTTTCGCTATTACTGTGGTGTTGCAAAATGTGGATGCATGTATTCGATGCTTCTCAAAGCTCAACTTCAGTTAAATTTCCCTTTCTTTCATCGTTGGTCGTCTAGCATTAAACGTGAATTGCTGACACCATGCCACTATTCTTTTAAGTTTGTAGTATGATGAGTATCTTCCGAGGATTTCTGGAGGCTCTGCTACATTGACTGTCAACGATATAATTTTTCTTTCGTCTTCTGTTCTTGGTTGAAGTATTGATTAAGCAATACAAATGATTCGGGCAGTTAGCCATTCCGGTCCATTCCACCAGAGTTTTGATGTTAGCAACTCCATCGGGTACATTCCTCTGGATGCGATATCAGCTGGGTTCTCTATTGTCCTGACATGATGCCAAAGCTCAACAGAGCTGTGTGGTTGAATGATGGTAACGTGATTTGCCACGTAAACTTCCCACTTAGCTGCTGGTTTTTGAATTCGGGCAGGGACGGTGGTTGAGTCAGTCCAATAATATCGAGGGACGCTTGCCCATTTATGCGCTTTGATGACTGCATCCATGAGTTTGACTAAAAGAACTGCTCCATTGAATTCTAGCCTTGATATGGACTTGACGTTCACTGGAGTGACTCTATTTCGCCGTGACAAATATCCCCTTGGTTGATGTTAGGGATGTGACTCGACTGTATACGACTGCGGCGTACGTAGTTTTAGATGAGTCGCAAAAGCCATGTAGCTCAAATTGGTGAGAAGGAGTAAATTGGATCCACCGCGTGATTCACAGCTTTTCTAGTTCTGGGAGTGGACTTTGTTATTTCACCCATTCCTTTTCTGTACTAGGTTCAACGTCATCATCCCAACCTTTATCCTCTTCCCATAGCTGTCGTGGCGTCACCTCCCCAATGATTATGCACGGCTGTAGCCACCCAATAGGGTCAAATAGCTTTGAAACTTCAGCTTGTATGCTTCGTTTGGAGAATTTGGCTTGACAGTCTGCTTTCGTGATGGAGAATGAAAATTCACCAGTTGCTGGATGCGACTGGATACCCAAAGTCTTTACATTTTCCGTGACTGTTATATGTCAGGGAAGCTGTGTTTTGCGTTCTGATTCTGGGACTCGTTCTAATACTCGTGGATGGTTGGACGACCACTTCCTTAAGTGAAATCCTCCTTTGTTCAGAAGTCTTCGCAAATCAGTTTGTAATTGAACAAGACTTTCAATGTTGTCTGATCCAGTCAACATAAAAGTCACATGCTAACGTTTGTGCTCCTTCGGGAAATGTAGAAGACTCATCTGCGGCTAATTGATGCAATGTTCTGATCGCTAAGTAAAGTGCACAAGCCGTTCCATAAGTAACCGTGTTCAATTGAAAGTGCTGGATCGGCCCGTTAGATATAGTTCGCCATAGCATCCTTTGAAAATGTCGATCCATTTCATGCACCGAAATTTTTCGGTACGTTTTCTTTATATCAACCGCGAAAACGTACCTGTGCTTTCTGGACCGCATCAACATATGAAGCAAGCTCCCCTGTATTGTATGGCCCGTGTGAAGGAGCTCATACAATAATTTTCCCTTCGATCCTTTTTGCGAGGCATTGAAAACTACTCTCAGTTTTGTCATACTGCTGGTTTCTCTGAACACGGCATGGTGGGGAAGGTAGTATGTTGTCGTAACTTTTACTCGTTCAGCGGGACTTTCGACATGTAACCTAAATCGATATACTCCTGCATGAATTTGCGGTATTCCTCTTGGAGCGTTGGGTTGCTCTTGAATCGATGCTCTAGTTGTCTTAACCTCTTGAATACGTTATCTCTAGTATCGCCTATGTCGTTGAAGGGATCTACTTCACCTTTGAATGGTAAACTTACGGAGTAAGCTCCATTGGGTTGTTGGATTACAGATTGTGTGTAAAAGTCCTCATTTTGCTTCTCTTCTCTTATTAGATGTTGAGTAGCTGAAAGTTCTTCTGTCTCCCAAAATTTTCTTAATACTTCCTCCAGTTTGGTATAGGATACCCGTGGACATAATGCCTTTGTTGTTTTGCAAGGAACAGATCCGAATAGTACCCATCCCAGTTTTGTTCTTTGAGCACATGTAATAACAATCTACCGTATAGGTCAGCTCCTATGAGAATGCCAATATTCCCAGGTTGATAGTAACAGGGATCTGCTAGGTCTTGAGCCATCAGTCTCTAAGCTTCTGAATCTGTTTGAAGTAAGCGTCCTGGCTGCCCCTTTTGTTGTCCAGCTACGTAAACTTTGCTAAGCTCCGAGTGTCACACCTCTTTAGATTTTCCACATGTCAGCCCACCTACTCTAGCAATTACTCAAGCTAAAGTGGAAAAACCCTCTGGCAACCTCTGAAGTCTGCTGACGCTCTATGCTTAAACTTTCCGTAGTGGGTTCCCCAAAGGATGGGATGAAAAGAAATGATGTCCTTAAAATGCGTATACAAAGCGAAATCCCTTCGACTGTTACGAGAGATTGTTGGTTGCAAGTATCACCCACTGATGTTCGAGTCGCCTAATAATGCTTGCCAGTCGCCCACTAATGACTAACACTGATGTTCGAAAACGAAGCCCTATCTTCCAGTCTGCTCAACGATAAGCTGGCACCATCTGAATCTTCCTTATCATAGTCCTTGGTTGAATCTTCCAGGCTAAACTCCTTGGTTGTATCTCCAGCATCCGGCTCGACGGACCATGTAAGTCCCAACGTGAAATATATGAATGCTATTAAAACGCTATTATTCAATGATTGCAAAAAACAATGACTTTATTCTTCCATTCACTTTCTTTTATACATATTTTTTGCAAATGTGCATTTTTTGCCTTACATTAACTTCATATAATTGGGTTGTGTGATTGAACTTCAATTTGCTTGATTGAGCAAATTGTTTACTTGCATAAAATACATTGCGAGGCGTTCACCTGATGATTTATGCAGTTTAAGGTACTTTGTACTTTCGAGGAATTTGTTAAGTTAATATTTTTATTGATAAGTTTTAACATAATATGTTCATATAATTAGGACAGAAATGATAATTAAAGTTTTGAAATAATGATTTCCAGGCTAGTAGAGCTCTACTTTTAAAAATTAATTGATTATTCACATAAGTCAGTTTTCAAAAAATTAAATCAATTTTTTATGTCAGCCAAAAGCAAATTTTGATCTTTATTGGAAAAAGCATTTATCATTGAAGAAATCGAACCACGGAATTACTTTGATAAATCATCAAAAGCAAATAAGCCAAAGGGACTCGGGACTGCTGTATCGAGGAGCCCAATGGCTTCCATCCGTTGAAATGAAGGTTTGGAGAGCCCTTATTGGACTCAAATTCAAATGCAAATGCGCTTTATTTCATGATACATTATAAGCTTTATAAAAACACGAAGAAAGTTTCAACTTGGTACTCTAAATTTTGACAACTAACAACTGGTCGAAAAAAACAATGTCATTCTTTAATGAAATGAAAATTTTTACATACCTGTATTCCGCACATCCTTTAGACACTAGAAGTGGCTCAAAGCAATCGAAATGCGTCTGCTCGCTCAAAAAAGCGAGGCCCGACTGTTTTAATTCATTTATTTTACTTGTTCCTTGCTCGAAGTTGAAACGCATCTTTCGGCGATAACAAGCAAAACCAAATGGAAGCAAATAATGAAAAAAAAAACGTATATTCATTATGAAGGCGTTTTGTTATACTGCATTCCCTCCTGTCTCCTCCACCTATATTTGATGAAACGTGTATTAAGATTCTTTTTAATGTTGGATAGTTATTCATCCATTCAAATTCATCCGAACATTTATTCATTTAAATTTTTGCTATACTTCTAAACTGAGAGTCTAACTCACATAACACGGGTCATACGGCTGAAGTGCTCGAACTGGGCCACCTGACACGTTCCCTGGCCCGAAAAAAAATCATCTAAATAAAACGTATCCAAAAGAGCTGCTTAGTATAATTTACACAAGTTTCTAGTATATTCTTGATTTTCCTAAAATGAAATATGGTTTGCCTAAAACCTCGTAAAATTTTAATACTTCACGTGTGAAAATATGCCCGAGTGAAATTAGGTATTTTCTCTCAGTTTAGAGCTCGAAAACCTTCCTATCCCCTACTTGCGATTTTATGTGGCAGATTTAGAAAAGTAATTAATTATTTCCGTTCATAATCGTCATTTGTAAAATAGTTTTCTATCTCATTATTATTGCTAAATGCATTTTTTTATCAATTTCCCTTTATATTAAACGTAATTCTATATCAATTTTCCTTTATATTAAATTTAAAAGTTTCTCTTTAATTATATTTCTCCTGAGATTTAATTTTTTATTTCTACTTAAAATTTTCTTCATTTTCTTTACTTCAGTTAAATTTTGTTTTCAAAAATTTAAATCTGCCACATAAAATTTACAGTGCATGAGCACCTGACCGGTGTACTAAAATTGGGGATGAAATGGAATTGGAAGGGGGTGAGTGATTGCCAAATAATTTTGGTGGTTTTGCCGACCATGAGTGCAGAAAGTTCGCTTTCCCCATTTATTGTCAACACAATCGATCGGCCAGTGAATAATCCTGTTTTATTATTGTATGGAATTTTTGTTGCTAATGAGAGCTAAACAAAATTCCAGCATTGCAAGATTTTATCTGCGCTTCATTTTCAACGTCGGTGGCTGCAAAATCTACGCACTGTTCATCGTGATACATTGTCGCTGTGAGACGCCTCGAAAAGTCAACATGGTTTACGTGCGGTGTTAACCACTGATTAATGCTCTTCTTGTTTGTGTGATCTCCACGTATAATCAGGCTCAGCTTATTTTAAAGGATTCGAGTCCAATGTTCTCTCGACGTTTGAGCTGTCAGTGTTCAAGGTCAGGAAGGATAAAGTGCAAAGATACCTCCGTTTTTCGTCACTCTCCACGCTCTTTCTCCGTCGGAAAACGCCATGCGAGAAGTACAGGGTGGGCCATAAGGGTGTGGGTGGGCCATAAGGGTGTTGGCGGTTTAAATATTCGATTTAAAAAAAAAACTACGAAACATAACACAAATATATTTGTATTGTTAAAAAGTAGAAGCATAGGAATTTTTAAGACTTAAAAGTAATGTTGTCCAATGTTTCGTAGTTTTTTTTAAATCGAATATTTAAACCGCCAACACCCTTATGGCCCGCCCACACCCTTATGGCCCACCCTGTATAAGGTGCAGTTCTTTGGCTTCAAGTGTAAACGCTTTTGTGCAGCGAGGACAGATATTTTTTTATCTGTTTCTTCTTCATCAAAGCGTCTTCATCAATCCCATAATAAGAAGCAATCAGCTTAACTAAATTGACTTCGAATTAAATAATTTCCTAGACAAGTTTGCGAACTTTCGCAATACAAATGTCGGGGATAGTGTCCTCTGACAAAATTTATGCAGGCTAACAGAGGAAATTGAGACCTATATGGACTCCCGAATTAAGTAGTTTCGATTCTAATTTAGAGGAAAACGATTTATAGCGAAGCATTTGATGTAGATCTTCATTATAATTAGCCTTCCATTTTATGATAAACCCATTGTGATTTTGGTAATGCGTGATTGCTCGGTCGTCAGATACCAGAAGCGTGTATCGGCGTTTAGGTGACTTTGCCCGAATAGACTTATTTTCCAATGAAACTTAGTGGCATCAAGACCGCGAATCGCTAACATTTATATTTCAAATTGGCAAAAGTTAACTCTCAGGCAGTGAATCACTAATTGTACATTCGAATTGTGCTTGTATCTTCTTTTGTCTATCACGGTATGAGAGGATTGAAGGAGATAAATGCTCAATTATATAGGAATCAAAAAGAAACCCACAAGGGTATTACTAAAAATCATCCTGCGGCCGTGTGAGAATTCTTGCTCAAGCTTAAATAGAAATCATATGACAGACTAAGAAAAATCTTTAAAACACTATTTTAACTACCATACTATATTACATGGAATTATAAAATCAATTTACTATATTAATAATTGTAATAATAACAACAGTTATTACAGAGCGATGAATCAAAATTTAGCCATTGGTGCGTTTTGCATAGAAACCATGCGCAGAGTATAGGTGTACAACTTAATAACCGGAATTTGACGCTAGATGTCCGTACTAACAAATATCGTGAAAGCTCGAACTTTATATGTATGTCATTCTGAAGTTACATTGGACAGCTATCAAAATCAAATCATAAAGCATCAAATTTATCAAAAATGAAAAGATTTCATTTTTTAAAATGATTTTGATATTTATGGTTAACTTCATTTTTGATGATCACTTACAAATTTCTTTAGGTTTAAAGTACTATTATCAATAGTAAAGCACAATATAACGTAATGAATAATTGCGGTAACGTAACGCCAACCTATATCTTCTAAGAGAAAGCTTTGTAATTCTAAAATATATCCGCACCAATTTGAAGGATTGTATGAATATAACATGAATTGTTAAACACTAAACTTTTCGATATTTCGTTTCCTCTCTACCTGACCAGGTATAGGACCCGCATCGGTGGCAGGCTTCTCTGCTCATATGGGCTTGCCATCGGGCGCGCTCCACCGTTTTTAGTTGCTTAACAGGGGCTCTTGCCGGGTAGAGTGGCCTTCCGCTAACGTGCCCCTTTATGGCATAGGGTTATGTGATTCGATCCCCTGTTCCAGTTTGTCCTTTTTCATCTGCAATCTCCAACCTTTAGTTGGTTACCTCCTTTTTTCGACTTCGGTCGACTCTTTCAACGTCAAAGTCAAAGTCAAAAGCGCTTTATTCAATACTAATCGGTATAAATTTTCAAAGAATATAAAGCAAATTCCAAACAATAAGCATACAAAAACTTAATGGCCCAAATGGCTCCCTGAATTTATACGTTATCATTAAACACACTTCATCAAAAAAAACTAAAGTAAATTCAATTAATTAAGATTATTACATATTATATAATTCAATTGGAAAAAGGGAAAAAACCAACCAACACTATGCTAAAATTATTTATAATTTTAACACAACAGTGAACTTTGATCCTACACCTAATATGTTTTAACTTCATTCTAATAAAATTCAATCAAAAACTTTATTTTATACTAAAAACATTTTATGACAATATTCCTAACTTACGCGTTTATACTTATCCCTAACCTAATAAAATAAACATGACATATAACTAACCTATCCCTAATCTTTAACACAGAATAAACAACAATACTAAATGTAGCAATAATGACCTGAAACTCAAAAACTAAATAACGAAAAACACCAAAACTGGAAATAAACACGAATAATTTAGACATTGTCATTCAGCCACCAACACCTGGATTGTTCCATCCTAGCTCGACGAATCTAGCAAATGAGTATCTCCATTGGAATTCTTAATCTAGTGAACTCAAATTCGGAGGATATTTTATCTTCTTATCGGTGGCCCGTCGATATATGTGATATATGACTGGGACGCCGTCAGAATCAAAAACATATCGATTCATGTCCACGAATGCTTCCGGAGGAACAAAGGCAGTAGCGAGGCAAGTCGCAATATACCCGTCTGTAGGGTGGAATGGCTGTGAACGGTAGTTTGATAAATTCTTCTATTCGATATACTATGTTTCCAATCCGTCTCGGGCTTTCTGTAGAAACCACTACATGCACGAAGACATTTCATTTCGAAAACTCTTAATTTTTCCATAGTACTAGCCCTCTGGTTGTACCAGATCTGACATCCATATGTCCAAACTGGTCTGACCAGGGTCTTGTAACAGATGATTTTGACCTTTTGATCAATGTATTTGGAATGAAAGAGACTTAGAGCATTACTGAGCATGATTTTGACATGTTCAGTATAGTACAGATACTGATCGAGATAAACACCGAGGTATTGAACACAGGATTTATGTGGAACTCGTTCTGAACTACCCTCGCCAGCTATGGTGTGGAAATCTTTCCAATTACGTTTCAGGTCTTGACTGACCTCCTGCAGCGTTGTCCAAAACAAAATTGCTTCACACTTCTACGCATTGATTTTCATTCGCCAATTGTCAGTGTACAGCTGTACATCATTGAACAGTTTTTGGAGATTTCTCTGAACTATTGTAGCTTTTTGGTCTGCCGTATAGATGATCAGATCATCAGCAAACGCTAACAATGATCACGTTGGCGAGATGTTAAAATCAAAGCCGCTCAATAGCTTGCGAATGAAGATTGAGAAGAGCAGAGGCGCAGCAACTGTTCCCTGATGTAGACCATTCAAGACCTTGAATTCACGCATTGTTGTCAGATTTCCATCAGTTACAACAAACGATTTTCCGTATAATATATTACACATCATGGCGGTAAGGTGTCTGGGGAACTTGTCCTGAAGGAGTTTAAAAATTTGTCCATATAACCACACCGTATCGAAGGCTTTCTCCATATCAATGAGATATACTTCAACACATTGTGTATCATTTAGTTTCCAACAGATGTCTGAGGTTACTTTCATTATTGCATGTGTGGTTGAATGCCTGGCATGAAAACCAAATTGGCAATTCGGCATCAACTCATATTCCTCAATGTGGGCGTTTAAGGCCCTGTTGAATATCACTTCAAGCACCTTGCTGATGTTAGGCAGCAAGCTGATTGGGCGATAGCTTCTGGAGCATGAAAATTCTTTTTCTTTCTTCAAGATCGAAAATACCTTAGCCTTTTTCCACTCATTTGGGAAATATGAATTGCTCAATATGTTGTTGAACAATATGCAATAATTTCTAATAGCAACCTCAGGCAAATGTCGGAGAACTACATTTGGAAAACCATCAGTACCACATGGTTTCTTGTTGTTTATCCTGCGAAATATGAAACACAAGTCTTCATAGCTGACAAAATAATCAAAAAGATTCAAGCTCGGTATGAGATCAGATGTTAATGTTTCATTGAAATGAAGAATTGATTGGCCGTTCTAGCTTGGTTTGAAGTCGGAAACTTTTGCTTCAACGACCTCTGCAAATATTTCATTCCCTCTCTCAGGGTTTGGTAGATGAACCAATTCAAAATGTGTTCCAATCAGGGCAAGTTTATCCAATCCCTCACATATAATCCTGTTTCCATTTCTATCCGGATTTGTACTATCAATTTCGATACCAGCCCAATCGAGAAGATTTATCTCATCACTAGTGACTTCAAGATTCAATACCTTTCCTTGAGACTTCTTGCGGAATATGCTATTCACTTTCGCAAACGCCGTCTGGGTCCTGCGGACTAATGCCCCTCAATTTTTCCGTTCATTGATTGCTGACCTCACTCCTCAAGTATGAACGGATTAAGTTTCGGACATTCTTCAGGTGTAATTTCAACAAAGACAATGAGGGATGGTTGTAGTCCAAAAATCATCGATAAATATTGTTAACGCGTGTGAGAAGAAGGCTATTCAATCTTCTTAACCTTGCGATGGTTGGTGTTTCATATCCTTCCATATTGTTTCGATGTTTAATCTTGGGAACTACTTTCTCAATCGTTTCCAACGTCAGCTTCTCTAACTTCGACAAATAGACATCTACTTCATCTTTAGTTAGATTCTTGTGATTAGGAACCATTGAGCAAGTGTTGTCACCATCAGAAGGGGGACATTGCTTCTGGTAATTTGGATTAAACTTAATTTGAAACTTTCCCCAGTCGGTTTTTTTGAAATTCAACCAATGATTTTCGTGTTGAACTGGAATGAGGAAGAGATCTCCCTTTGATGATTGCGTTATGGTCGCTATCATAAGGAAGCACCTGCAGTTTCCGTTGTGGACTATTAAAGCTGAATTCGAGTCTCGCGTCAGCAATGCAGAGGTCCAAATATGAATATGTCCAAGGGTATATCGGGAACTCCGGCCCATATAGATTACACCTGTATTCAATTTGGTTCTCTGTTATCCATGATTTCAGGAGTACACCTCTTGGATTATTGGAGGCGATCAGCCATGATGTATGCTTGGCGTTCAGGTCACCAGCAAGAATATAACAGCTATGCAGCCTGTTCAATTCGAGTATTTCAAACAATGAATTGAGCTCCTCCTTGAGCTTGAGAACAGTTCCACCAGTTGCATAGGCAGAGATAACGAAGAAGTTATCCCCACCTGGCAGTGAAATTTTGATAACGGACCCTTCAAGAGATTCAAGGCTTTTGAATTCGACTTTTTCAATATTTTGGAAACAATAGGGTCTTCGAACCAATATCCCAGTGCCACCTCCCCCATCACCTATTACCCTATCGTTTCTTACGAATTCAAAATCTTTGAATGTCATGGAGTGCCATGAATTGAGGTGGGTTTCAGTGAGAAGCCTGATATCAGGCTTTCGCTTAATAATGAATTCAAGGAGATAATCACGCCGATGTATAGTAACAATGGAGTTGACGTTGATCGAGATGAGACGAATCCTATCCATGGGAATGTGACTGGATGACAAACTATTTTGAAGCATGCTGGGCTAAACGTTGAAAAACGAAATTGATTTTTTGGTCTTGCTTATTAATTCTATCTGAAAGAGATTCAAGCTGTTGGTAGATTTTGAGAAGCAGCTCATTATTGCCATTTGCATTATATATTTTATTTACATTGTTGTCTGCTGGTCCTCTAGCAGCAAGTGCAACGACGACGAAGTTGGGAGGTAAAAATTAGGATTTACGGTAGCAGCCAGCGCATTCACGCGTCCCCAGACAATGCCAATCTCGGCGGATCCCAACATCCTCTTCCGCTGAGGCATCAGACCATAGCTGCAGTCCTTCACGGACATTTTTTTTCATACCCACTTTCACTACATATTTTGGCGGTCCATAACGACAAACACTTAGTGTATTTTATGTGAAATGTCTAATCAAAACATCATAAATTGTTCATGTGTGATTAACTACAAGACTCCGTCTAAGTTTCATAAGTCCATTTTTCAATTACGGAGGAAAAGAATATTAGTAGCAGGTTCCACTAATTTAAATGCTGATGAGCACCAAATTCAAGTCGCATACATGAGACTTTTTGAATTGGTGAGAAATAACTTATTTTTCATTAATTTACTTCTAGAGAACCCTTTAACGACCGTCAATCTCAATATTTTATAAATCGGAAGTCAAAATTATCAATCAACCTTTCTTTTGTTATTTTCTATGTGAGTTTTTAATTCCTTTAAAAATAAAATTAACTTCAAGGACTTCAATGCAAAGTAAACACATATGCCAATTTTATGTATACACCCCTACTCTAATATATGTGCTGGAACTTACGACTTCTAATTACGTGAACAACATGTGAGTTGAGCTGACATTTAAACTGAAATTATTTCGTAAACTTTTGGAATTTTTAATCATCTCGCTAACGAACAAAGCAATAAACATAAGTAACACTCATTTTTTTCCCAATTACATTAACTTTAAATAAGGGTGGAGTAACTCGCGTGAAGTAGGGAGAGCAGAGCAGCATTTGTTAGAATGGCTTGCTCTATACACTATAGCGCACTTAATGAAAGCTCATAAACATTTTCAATTTATTGTTGCGAAACGAAGCACTATTCACATGTAATTATTAAAGACTTATGTGAAGCACGAAATAGCTGTGGAAATAGTTCCTGTTTGCATATACGACCAGTATATTACATTTTTCTCCATCTCTGCCACTTTCTGAGGCTGTTAAGCCTGTCTCGACTTTTGTAAGCAGCTTATTAACGCCTGGAAAGTATGTATTTTGTCGGCGGAAGTTTTACTGTAGCCTGACGGAACGATATTAATAAGGAAACAGGAAAGACTTTAAGTAGAATGTTGAGACATGCTGTCTAGAATGCAGGCGATGCAACAACTAACCGAAAAAACTATTGAAAGCAGAGTCTCCAACGTCAGTTTGATGCCATATAACAATTATATTAATTCTTTCTTTTTCGATGATTACTTCAGTAAACCGTCACTATGCTTTGTTTTTTGGGGGAACAGAACTTTTCGCGGAATATTTTGTACATCAAAGTTACATTGAAATAACTAATTATTTGACAAAATGCTTTCAACTTTCGGCACAGAAGAATTAGGGGTCTGATTTTATTTTTCTATATTAGCTAATTCCGTGTCCATTGAAATTTATGTAAATTTTGTATAAAGGTAAAGAAGCAAAAGTCGACCAACCTAACAAATAATTGATACGAGTATATAGTTCAAATACAATATAAAGCGAATTTAAAACATAAAAATCATTATAAAGTTAAACGAGTAGAGCAATTCAATAATATTCCGTATCCATAAAAAAGCGACAAGCTAAAGTGTGAAAACTATGAGTCATATTAATACTCGTACTTTGTATGGCGTATAATATTTTTTCAAAGATCTCAGACAATAAAATCAGATCATGTAGGGTTAGTGGATTGTTTAATTGTCCGTGAAGGATTTGGAGCAATGTTGCGGTGCCTCAGTGAACAAGGTATCGGTCCAGGATTGCATACAAGTTTTATACGATGACTAAACACCAAACGCAGAATAAACTTGCTGGAAGGCACAAGCACGATGGCTGAAGGTCTTTTGGTTTCCTAAAACTTAATGTCCCTGTCCCTTGTTTCAAGTAATATTAAACAAAGCATTGCACGCTGACTTTGCGAAATTTAAGCGGATGCGGAATTGCCAATGGAATTTTTGTGCTAGGCATTCGACCATAGATGCGATAACGAAAGTGACCTCAGACATCTGTTGGAAACTAAACAACAGAGAATGTGTTGGAGCGTGTCTCATTGATATGGAGAAAGCCTTTGGTACAGTGCGGTTATATGGACTGATTTTTAAACTCCTTCAGGACAGGTTCCCCAGACACCTTGTCGCCATGATGTGCAATCCATCTCGATCAGTATCTGTACGATACTGAACATGTCAAAATCATGCTCAGTAAAGCAAAAAAGTAGTCAAGGCCCTGCGACGACTCTTTCATTCCAGATATATGGATCAAAATCATCTATTACACGATCCTGGTTAGACCAGTTTTGACATATGGATGTCAGATCTGATACAACCAGAGTGCTAGTACTATGGAAAGATTAAGAGTATTAGAAATGAAATGTCTTCGTACATGCACTGGTTTGTACAGAAAGCCTGAAATGGGTTGGAAGCATTATATATCGAATAGAAAAACTTATCAAACTGTTAAAGTGACGAGAGTCAATATTTTCATACTGAAACTTCTTCGGAATCATATCGCAAGATATGTGACTATGAGCCAAAACCCTTAGATTTCACAGCCATTCCACCCTACAGACGGAAATACTGAGACTTGTCCGGCTACTGGCTTCGTTCCTCTAGAAGCATTCGTGTATTTGGACATGAATCGATATGTCTTTGATTTTGACGGTTTCCCAATATATGACATACATAGACGGGCTACCAATAAGAAGCTAAAATACCCTCTGAATTTGAGCTCACAAGAGCAACAATTCCAATGGAGATACTCATTTACTAGATTCATTGGGGCTAGTGAATTTGGAACGGAGCAATCTAAGTATTGGTGGCTGAATGACAATGTTTAAATTATTCGTGGTTTTATTTTTTTTTGTGTTTCGTTACTTAGTTATAAGTTTCAGCTCATTATTGCTACATTTATTTGTGTTAAAAATTAAGGATAGGTTTCAATATTTAGGATGTTTATTATATTGGGCTAAGAGATAAGCTTTAATGTTTAGGTTAGAAATATTGTGTTAGCATTGTATTAGTATAAGATAAAGTTTTTGATTGAATTTCATTAGAATTAGGCTATAACACATTAGATATAGGATGAAAATTCACTGTTGTGTTAACATTATAATCAATTTGGTTGGTTTTTTCTCCTTTTTCCATTTACTCAAAAAAATATGTAAGAATTTGAATTAAATTGAATCTCATAGTATTTTTCGATTAAATTTTTACTAATCTATAATGCATAAAGCCACTTGGGCCATTAAGATTTCGTATTTTTATTGTTAAGAATTTGCTTTATTTTCTTTGAAAATTTATAATGACTGATATTGAACAAAGCGCCATTGACTTTGACTTTATGCGTTACTGTTCGAAATGTTGAAGGAAGTAGACCGAAGGTTTTCACTTTAACAAATCATTTTCAGTCTCTTTTGAGCGAAAGGAGTATTACAAATATGTCGGCTAATTCGTATTCGATAGTGATTATGTCTGATGATTTTTCTCTTTCTTAATGAATGCCGCAAGAAAAATCATCGAAAAAATTTAACTTCTAGCTGGTAAAATAAGAATATCTTTATACTTTCGTATTTTTCATTTTTATTAAACTTTGAATAGCTAACTCTAAATTTATTAGCCTTCTCTAACAATCTTCCGTTATTTTTATAAAAATTCTATTCATATCATGCATTAAAAAATTTTGTTTTAATATAATTGTATATATAACACATCGTTCAATAAGTCCCGAGACTAACCCAGAGATGGTGCTAATAGTACCACGTTCCCATAGAGTGCAAACCTTTACATGAAAAGTGTAAAAATTTCACGTCGATCGGATCACAGACAGCAGAGTTATCGAGGTTAGAGTAAAGTCACTTTGTAATTTGTTTGAAAAATAGAAAAAAGCAAGTTTCGCGTGTAGATAAAACATTGTTTTTTAATGGGTAAAAACAACGTAGAAGCCCAGCAATGGCTTAGAAAACATTACTCGGACTCCTCTCCATCGAAACCAACAATCTGTCGTTGGTATGCTGAATTTAAACGTGGTCGTACGGGCACAAACGATGCGGAACGTTCGGGTAGGCCATTGGATGCTGTTACACAGGAAAATGTGAGTGAAGTGTTAAAAGTTGTAATGAAACATCACAAATTGAAGGTCCGTGAGATTGCAAAAATGACACAGATATCATCTGGAAGTGTATTCACAATCCTTCATGAAAAATTGAGCATGAAAAAGGTTTTTTCCAAGTGGGTGTCGCGATTGCTTTCAGTGGAACAAAAACAGCAACGAGTCGACGATTCAGAGAGCTGTTTATCGCTATTTACGCGCAATAAAAAGGATTTCCTGCATCGATACGTTACCATGGATGAAACATGGATACATCATTTCACTCCGGAGTCGAATCGGCAATCATCTGAGTGGCGCATGGCTGGCAAAAGCCATCCAAAAACGTAGCAGTCTGTTGGCAAAGTCATGGTGTCTATTTTTTGGGATACACAAGGCGTAATTTTCATTGACTACCTGGAAAAAGGTAAATCGATCAACACTGATTATTATACGGACTTGTTGGTACGTTTGAAGAAGGAGATCGCAGCAAAACGACCGCACATGAAGAAGAAAAAATCCTTTTTCACCAAGACAATGCATCATGCCACAAGTCCATGAAAACAATGGCAAAATTGAACGAATTTGGTTTTGATTTGCTTCCCACCCCCCGTATTCACCAGATTTAGCCCCAAGCGACTACTGGCTCTTTGCTGATCGCAAAAAAATGCTCCAGGGAAAAAAATTTGGCTTGAATGAGAAGGTCATTGCCGAAACTGAAGCCTATTTTGAAGCAAAGGATAAATCCTTCTATAAACATGGTATAGAAATGTTGAAAAAGCGCTAGAAAGATTGTATCACCCTAAAAACAGATTATATTGATGAATAAAAATGATTTTTGAAAAAAAATGTTGATCTCGTTGTTAGTCTTAGGATTTATTGAACAATGTGTTATATATATATATATATATATATATATATATATATATATATATATATATATATATATACATATATATATATATATATATATATATATATATATATATATATATATACATATATATATATATATATATATATATATATATATATATATATGTATACATATATATATATATATATATATATATATATATATATATATATATATATATATGCGCGTGTGTGTGTGTATGAATATAAAATGTAAACACATATATATATATATATATATATATATATATATATATATAACGAGTATATATATATATATATATATATATATACATATATATATATTTATATATGTATATATATCTTCTTCTTCTTAGCACTACACTCCCCTTGGGCCTTCGATTCCTGCAAATAGCGCCTCCAATTATCTCGGTCTATTGACTACGGTCTCCAATTTTGAAATATAAGCAGCGATGAACTGTCTTCGCCGACCGAGTCAGATCAGCGTTTCTTCGGTTTTCCTACTGGTCTCCGGCCTTCAGTTCTCTCAAAGAATACCTTTTTGGATATCAATTATTCATCCATACGATTCATGTGGCCTGCCCATTGCAGCTTCCGCAGTCTTACAATCGTTGAGACCTCTGGCTCGTCAAAAGTTTCCTATAGCTCATAGTTGTATCGACTTCGTCATTGGTCCCCGGCTAGCTTCACTCCTATTATTCGCCTCAGGATCTGTCGCTCAAAGGCGTTCAATATATTTGCGGAAGCAAGGGTTAAGGTCCATGTCAAACCCATAGCATAACACAGGTCTTATCACAGATTTGAATACTTGGAGCTTTGTTTTCCTTTGTACGCAGCTGGTATTCGAGATCCTCAAATCTGAATAAAATATTTAAGTTGCGAGCTGCATTCTTCGGCGTATTTCGTCTCTTTCATTATCGGTTCTCGTTATTTTAGCAACTAAATATACAAATTCATTTACATTTTCCATATTGTCTCGCCAAGTGTGATATTTTGGGCATTTCCGTTATATTTTGTGATATTTTGGGCATTTCCGTTATATTTTCTTGACTGCGTTTTGAGCTTTGTTTTATTCTCATTGATTTGTAGCTCTACTAGTTTTGCTTCGCTGTCGGGTTTTAGGAAAAGTTCTTTGGCAGACCATGCCAAAATTTTGCTGTCATCCACATAGGCTACTACTTGGCTCGACTTGTAAGGTAATGTACCTCGTGTATCGACAGATAATTTTCTTATGACTCACTCTAGAGCCAAATTGAATAGCAATGGGACCAGCCCATCTCCCTGCTTTAATCCGATATTTGTGTCAAAGGCATCGGTGAGTTGGTTATTGATGCAGGCTTGGGAGGTCATCGACGTAATTTTGGTTAAATGGAATTATTTGGCTGGGATACCAAAGCAGAGCATTGTTCGGTGCAGCATATTACGATCAATACTGTTGAATGCATGCTAAAAGTCAACGAAAATTTGGTGTACATCAATGTTGAACTCCCAGCATTGCTCAAGTACCTGCTTGACTGTGAACAATAGGACTATCATCGATCTACCTGGTCTAAAACCACGTTGATACTCCCCAATATGGCTGTTGGCGTATGATCCGATTTTATTTTCTAAGATCTTTGAAAATATTTTGTACGCCATACAATATAGTGATATGCCCTATAATTTTCGCACTGTAGCTTGTCACCTTTTTTGTGGATAGAGAATATAATTGATTGGCTCCACTCTTTCGGCATATGTTCTTGTTGCCAAATGTGCTGGATGACTTTTTGAAAAGCTTTACGGACGCTGCTACAACCATATTTGATGAGCTTCATTGTAATCTCATCGATGCCTGGTGTTTTATTATTCTTTTGGGCTTTGATAACGGAGCAAACTTCATTCAGAGTTGGTGGGGCCAATGGAAGCTCTCCGGAAACATATATAGACTCCAATGTTCTGGAGCTACGTAGAGGATTAAGGAGCTTCTTGAAATAAGATGCCCATTTGTCCTTAATCTTGGTTTAATCAGCGATGATATCGCCGATGACATAATGTCAGAGCGTGATTTTGGGCTGATAACCACGTTTTAGGCTTTTCACTACTTTGTATGCTTGTCTTGTGTTGTTATCGCTAGACTTACATCGATACCCCTCAATTGGTTGTCATAGTTTTTTTTTTCTTAATTCTAACTATCCTATTCGCTACTCTTTTGAGATTTTTATACTGTTCTCTATTCCCACTTTTACTTCCATCCAGATCTCCTTGCTTGTTTTAAGCAATACGTCAGCCAGCTAGTTGTTGAGGGTCTCCGTGATATTTTTCGCCAAATACGCCGTTTGGAGCCTTTCGATGTCAAATTTTCGTAGCGTCTTCGATGAATGCGCCTTTGACATGCAACATCGAAAGGTTAGTTTGATCAAGTTATGATCCGAGTAATAATTGACTCCTCCGTATGTATGAGCATCAAGTATGCTCGAGGCCCAACGTTATTGGACCAGAACATCGTCGATCTGGTTTTGTGTGTGGCCATCTGGTGGTACCCAGGTCATTTTATGTACGCGCTAATGACGGAAGCAAGTCAAACGTATGACTAGATTTCTGCTACATGCAAAGTCATTTATTTCATCGTGGAAGCTATATCCTCTAGTCGCTCCCCGATGTGATATCTATCTCATTGCCTACCTCAGCATTGAAATCACACAGAATTATTTTTGTGTCGTTTGTAAACGATGAGTTGACTAGTCTTTCCAGGTGATTGTAGAACGTTTCCTTCATTTCTTCCATTGGGGCATGTACGTTGATGAGCCAGATTTTGAAGAGTTTTGCTTTTATACGAATCGCGCTCAACGGTTAATTAACTGCCTCAAAATCAATAACGTGTGATTTGAACTCCCTATCCGCATATAGGCCACTCCGAATTCTTGTTTTCCACTAGGCTTCCCACTTTTGAATATCGTGTGCAATCTCATGTCTTGAATATCATTTCCAGTCCAGTTGGTTTCCTGGATTGCCAGTATGTTTAATTTGTATTGACTGGCCTGTTGTAAAAGGTTCTTAACAGCAACAGGATAATTGAGTGATCTGACATTCCATTTTCCATTTTCCGATTGCGCGGTCGTCGCCATGAGTCCAATCCATTTCAAGGTCCTTCTACAGGTTTCGAAACATCGTAGGGTTGTGAGGGACGGGGAGTTAGCTCGTGGCCCAGAGCCATTCTTACGGCATAGTTATTGCTTCGATGGCGCTATCAGACGCGGAAGACTCGCCTTCACCCTCTTACGTCCCCACAAAGGGTGTAAGTAGGATTTAGTAGCAGAGCTGTAGATGTATTTACAGCGGTCAGCATTTCTCGGCATTTAATGTCCCATTATTGGGGAACCAGTAAACCCAATATGTGATCCCGAGAACATTTCATTTTCGGAAGCTGTGGGCTGGGGAAACAAGGGGTTCCTTGCTCCTTTCTTAAACGGGCTTTGGACCATCTAAGGTGGAGTTGTATACAACTATATATATATATATATATATATATATATATATATATATACACATTGACCATTTTGTTGGATGACCTTTTGAAAAATTCCACATTCAAAGAAGCCTTGGTGTTTAGAAGCAAGGGAATGGTCTAACTCATTTTTGACAGCCTGATCGGAATCCAAAATTTTATCTTTCAAATGGTTTTGAAGGAAGCGAAGCAATGATAGTCTGATGGTCCTAAGTCTAAGCTATAGGGTGGATGTGGCATCAGTTCCAACTAAGCTCCATTAATTTTTGACGGGTTATCAAAGACGTATGGGATCTGGCGTTATCATGATGGAACATCACGCCTTTGCGATTGGCGAGTTCAGGGTGTTTTTTCTTGATTTCTTCGTTCGATTTCAATAGTTGATGATAATAGACATTCGAATCAATAGTTTTATTTCTTGCAAGCAGCTCAAAGTAGATTATACCCTTGTTACTCCACCACATAGAAAGCATAATCTTCTATTGCCGAATATTGGCTTTGGGTGTCGATTGTGGGGCCCTCATATGTGAACACGTTTGGTGAGGTGGATTTCCTTTAATTCGTGAGGAATCAAAACATCGAGTTTGTTAATGTAACCAAGCTATTGTAAGTGCAAGTAAACGGTTGAATTCAATATGTCGAGCTTCTCTGCTATCTCTAGATTTGCCATAAGTGGGTTAGTTTCGATTTACGCCTTTATTTTGTCGCTATCAGTAGTGACTGGACGACCAGTATGTGGTGCATCTTGCTCATCAAAATTTCCAGAACCAAGCCAGCAAACGAACGCAGACACTGGAGTTTAGTAAGGTGGTCCTCGCCATAAACTTCACACAATTTTTTCGAGCTTGCACCGCATTTTTGCACTTTCGGAAGTAAATTAATAAAATATGACGATAATGCTCTCTTTGATTGTCAATTTTCAAGCTACTAATGATGCTCAGTTTTGCACTGAAGATAGTCTAAGATCTAATCTTTAAAGTAGTATATAATAATATAAGCCACGCAATCACTATTATATGAAATATGCAGTTCCACTACATGAAATAGGCAGTTTACGACATAATTATCGAACAACCCAATACAGTAGGGCCTCGATAATCCGAACACCCAAAATTTATAGCCTATTCGGATAAGTTGAGCGTTCAAATTACATATTAGATAGATATTTTGAACGGTATTTTTTGAAATGAAACAAAGGTTTCTTTAATTGTAGGCATAAATAAATTTTAATTACAAATTAAGTATTTTAGGTACATTACACATTTGAACAAAAACCAAAATTGTACTTTGGCGAGTGATATTAAGTAACATAAAAACTGCTTTATCCCTCAATTTACGTCCGTTTTTTTTTGGAATTGAAATGTCTACTTCATCCACCCATTCCAAGCATTCATTTAATGCAGTCACAACTCGAGTATGTGGAATCCTTGCCATTGGTTTCAATTCTTCAGATACTTCTACATTTTCGCTGTCATTGTCATTAAGTACTTATCTTAATATGTCTTCATCAGTAAAAGGCTCCTGATAATCAATGTTACCATCGCTGGATAAGAATTTTGTAATTTCCTCATCCGAAAAGCCTCTGCTTTAAAAAATGTCCAATGTAAGATCATCTTCAGGATAAAAGTGATCCAAATCTTCGCCGCAGACGTTTCCGATACTTTTTAATTAGATTCAAAGACAGTTGGTCTTTGTGCTTTACCTACAACCAGCGGGGGCAGTTTGTGTGTTCCACTTGCGTTCGCATATGGTACAAATATTATCCTCCCTTTGAACCTGGTGGTCTATTCTCTGACACAGAAGGGGCCATTGCCCGGGCGGCACGTAAAAAGGGGCGACAAGCGTCATAAGTTTTTCTTTAAAATAACAGCAATTCATTTTCGAAATACACCCGAGCCTTCAACGAGCTTTTAGTGGAAATTTTGCAATCTCTTTATTGCTCACACAAATGCAAAGAGCCAAAAATAACATTTTCTTCTCCGATCATTTCACCATCACTTCAGAATATGAGACATAGTGGCCTCATCTACTAGAATGATGAAACAATTTTCTCAATTTTTTCGTTTTGAACCAACTGTTTTTTGCAAAACTCTTCTGAAATCGTGTTTTGCTTGTTTGCTTGCCTGTCAGTCCATACATCAAAAAAAGTTTTAAACAACGTAACAAAATGGAAAAG
The DNA here is from genome assembly GCA_963969285.1 of Odontomyia ornata. NCBI lineage: Eukaryota > Metazoa > Arthropoda > Insecta > Diptera > Stratiomyidae > Odontomyia > Odontomyia ornata. The sequence goes on along the minus strand of OZ017738.1, from coordinate 108,713,589 downwards.
CTAGGGCGTAAGAAATAACGTGCATTCCCTTAACTCTTCAATGTTGCCTTGCTAATTTTGAATGACAGGAAATGTTGGTCTTTTTTTTCAAGAAAAGCAGCCGATTGATAAGGCGGCAAAACTTGCATTACACATAGTTGCCACACATTTAAAAATTTTTTGCAGTCAGACTGTTTTTCGCGAAGGGATTCTAAAGCCATGCCATACTTTCGGTTTGGCTGCCTACCTATTTTGCTAAAAAGCTTGCATCCAAGACTTACCTAAATTTCACAAATGCTTTTTTAGGTATTTGTAAAAAATTTTTTTACAAAGACCTACTAGTTTTGCGACCTGTATGTCCGTCTGTCCGTCCGTCTGTCCGTCCGTCTGTCCGTGCGTCACAGCTAATTTCCTCAGAAACTATAGAAGCTAGAATGCTCAAACTTTATGAAAAGGTCAGAAGTGATGGTCTCTCAAAAGTTAAGGCCTTAACAAAAATTTATAAAATGTTTAAGGGGGTCCCCCCTAATAACGAATTGACCCTTGAAAATTTTTTTTAATCAAAGATAGTCGAGTGGGATATCAAATGAAAGGTCTTGATTAGAACTTTTAGAATCTGAAATAAAAAAATCATTTTATGAATTAGGGGGTCCAGGGGAAAGCAAAATGTACCCAAAATTTGTGTACCCCCCTCGCGATTGGACACTTTTCAGCCGAAAAATCTGAAAATTATCACGAGCGTGGGCCTTTATGAGTACAAGGGCAACAAACACCTTAGAAATCTAAATTCGCTCAACTTTGTTAATAATAGTATAATCCGTAGATTTTACATTTTCGCCCATAAAATCAAAACGGTACCTTTATGGTTCATACAGGATTTTCCAATAAGTGGTGTTATTTTGATATTAAAAGAAAAATGCCATTTTTGAATATAAATGATCGGATGTTTATTTCATTATAAAGAAGAAGATATGCCGTTAATATCAAAAACTAACATCAGGCAAATAACTACTACGACACGCTTACAGAACCATATCCTCTTCATGAAATTTTCCAAAACCAAATCGCAAAGTGGCTGCCCTATGTCCTCGATAGCCTCACGAATTTCTTCTTTGAGATCTTGAATCGACGCTGGGCTATTGGCATAGGCCTCCTCTAATACGTGGCTCCAAAAAAAGAAGTCGCAAGGTGTTAAATCACAAGATCTATTCAAAATAACACCTCTTATTGGAAAACCCTATATATATATTTAAAATTGACTTAGGCACTTTTATTTTCTTTCAATTTTCATGAAAATTTAAGGAATAGTGTTTAACTTGAACATGTTCAATCGGCCGAGCATTCAGAAAAATCACTTAAGCTAGATTAAAATGGCGGCTGCACTGTGCTTATGAAAGAAATTGTGCATCTTTTGTATAAATTTGAACAATTTCATATCCAAGTATTGGATGAATAATTCAAGTTATCGATTCACGCCATTAGAAAATTTTTTTCTAACCCTAGGATGTTTACAAAGACCTTCTGGTAGGAGCACTCTCCTGGTTACTCAACTTGTTAGAGTATGTAATGATGTGGAAGATTTCAAGAAGGATAATTCAAACTAATAATTCAAATTGCAGCAACTTTTCTAATTAAGAATAATCGTACATACTACAGTTTTTTAAATTTTTCAAGAAGCAGCGCTCTTTCAAAGTGGTATCACAATTTTTTGTAGACAGTGGATACAGTGGAAATTGAAAATTGGCTCCAGATAACATAAACAAATGATGGTGCTGCTTTGTTGTTCTGATTGCTTTATCACGACACATTAATACTTGGTTCGATGAGCGAAGTTTCAAATCACTGCTCGAGGAATTATTAATTTTGAAAATTAGCTCTAAAATACTAAAGTCAAAGTGGAGTGTAGTGAAATAGTGTATTGACAGGTTATTCATGACCTTGTTGTAGTTAAATAAATAGCAATCAATGAATAGTTTGATTTTGTTTTAAACCCAATTTTTACGGAAACATTCTCAGACAAAACCAAAGAGTTAAGGTAAGTAAATATACTGTGATAGAAATTTACTTTCTATTATAGACTTTCTATTATAGATTTCTTTTTCTTTCTATTATAGACATAATATATCTTTGTTTCTACTAGGGTATTTTTTTCTTTTCATTTATGGCTTATCTAGCTGAAAATGAAAAGAAAAAAAGAAAGCGGAGCTTTTTATCCCAATTCAAAAAAAGGGAAGGAAGAGGCTGGAAGGAAAAATAAAAGTGCCATATTAAAGTTTGTGAAAGTTTCTGACGCACCACAGCGTACCCATAAGTCACCAGAGCCTTCCAACGTTATTTCTTTAGGTGCTCACCTTTTGCTAAAATTCACTAACGATGAGTTACTACAACCGAGGGCAAGTACTTCTATTGAGATTTCTGGTATCAGAACAAAGTGACACACTCACTTATTTAGATTTTAATAATAACGACATCAGAAAGTGGCCTGCAGAAGTTGATTCAAATTTAAGGCTACTTTTGATTCAAAGAGGTTCGGAAGTTGTTCAACACTTGAATGTCGACTTCTTTGAAGAATCAGATGTACCACGCATTGTTCAGTTAGACGAGAACTATGTTAGAGCAACAGTATTGTCAACGAGATGCCTAACATGAGATTGGTTCCACCGTACGTTGCCGAACGGCGAAAAAGTTTTACGTTCGCGGATGGCATATTCACCTACTAAAGCCTCATTGTATTGCTTCTGTTGCCATATATTTAAGGGTTGCTACTCCGGAGGATTTCTTACTTGGTCAAAATCCAAACCAAAAGTTGGCAATCATGAATCAAGTGTTCGACATAATAAAATTTGTTGCATATGGAAGGAACGAGAAACAAGTCTTCAAAAAGGACAGACAATTGATAAGAAAGACAAGAAATTTTGAGCAGAATGTTTGATATTATACAATTTTTGCAAAACAAAATTTCCCGTTATGCGGCCACAGAGAAGATGAGGCCAGTGCTAACAGAGGAAATTTTTTGGAACTAGTGGATTTGCTGGCTGAGTACGACCCTGTTCTCCAAGAGTATTTGGTTAAAATCAAAGTGGGCCAAAAAATTTCTCTAACTTATATGTATTCAATACGAGTTCAAAAAGATTTAAGCTCATGTACAAAACGCGAAATATTATTCAATAATTTTTGACAGCACTCCAGATATTTCATATAAAGATCAAACGAGTCAAGTCTTACGATATGTGGTTATTGAAAATCAGGAAGTTCGAGTAAAGGAATCTTTTTTGGATTTCATTGAGACCAAAAACAAAACTGCTAAAGGCATAAGTGAAATGATTTTGAACACACTCATGGCTGATGAGCTTGACATTCTGAATTGTAGAGGACAAGCGTATGAAAATGCTGTGACGATGGCTGGAAGGCGCACAGGCGTACAACAGAGGATAAAAGACTTCAATCCTAATGCAGAATTTGTGCCATATTCAAATCACTCATTAAACCAGGTTTGTATGCATGCAGCTTCAGTGGAGGTAAATTTCGTAACTTTCTTCGGCGCGCTAGAGCGCTGCTATGCTTTTTTTTCTGTATCTACACATCGGTGAGATGTTCTGATTGCGACTACAGTTAAAAAATTGCAGAGGATTCAGGACACACGTTGGAGTACTACGGGCGATGCTGTAAATTTTATACAATACCACTTCCAAGAAACATTGATTGCACTTGAAAATCTAACCAAAACTGAGGAAAGTTTTAATACAAGAACAGACGCAGGAAGCTTGTTGGTGGCAATGCAATTATTTTCTTTTTAAGTTTTTTGGGTCTCTTGTCGAGAAAGCACTTTTAAATCAGTACTAGGTGAAGTCAATGATGCTCAGAGCTATTTATAACCCGAGGGACTGAACATATGTGCATGAGTGTGCTCAAAAAATATTTGAATTGCAGATTATTTTGGAAGAAAGCCGAGAAAAATTTGTGGACGTGGCTTTAACACACGGAAGTAAAGACGCTGGGTTATTGTATGAAGACAAATTGAGGCGAACCATGTTTTCTTCGATAGACAGAGTTGCTGCTGATATTCAAGAAAGGTTTCAACAGCTTAAAACTTTGGCACGAAAATATGATTTTTTAAGGGCTGCAGTAATATTAGGCGTCGACAAACTCAACCTGGATGAAGCTCTTCGAGATATTAACAGAGAAGAATTCAAAATTGAACGAGTACGTATTCGGGCTTTTGTAGCTGCAGCTGACGCAAATTGCAAAACTACGTTGATTCAGTCCAGTGTTTTGAAGATGTTTTACCAAATATCGTTATAATGTTGAGAATTTTCTTAACAGTGGTCATTAGTAATGCCAGTTGTGAGAGAAGCTTCTCGAAACTTAAACGCATAAAAAACTACTTGAGATCAACAATGTCTACACTGAGATTAACAAATTTAACTATCCTGGCAATCTAGCGGTGTATATAAACCGACGTTGAAAGTTGCATAAAAGATTTTGCTTTAAAAAAACCAAGAAAAGTGAATTGTTAAATGATTAAAATGATTTAAAAGTGCTTTCTCGACTTTTAATTGATTATCTGGTCTTATAATGAAACATCTTATTTTCTCTTTTAATCCTTCGCATGTGGAAGAGAAAAATGAATTTTCCTGAGTGAGAAAAGAAAATATTGGCACGGGAATATTAGTGCTAATTTATTTCGGTGTTTCACATTACCGTTGCCTCTGTATTTTTAACCGATTCTGCAGCGACATTTTTCAAATTTACTATTTTATTATTTCTTAAGCTCCTATTGCAATATGTCCCCATAGAAGTTTACGCATGAAAGTTAGAAAAAAACTAGATAATCAAAATAATAGTATCTTTAGAAAAACGAACAAGTTCATAATTACAAGGTATTTATGATCGCCTGTCAATCCATTAAACATTAAGAGTTCTTACTTAATGAGAATTTTCAGATTTAATTTTAGATTTAACTTGAAACTTATGCTTATTGTCTGTCGTCCGTCGTGGTGTAGTAGGTAGGAGGCTAGTCGCTAATATGACAGGTGCTAGGTTTGAACCCCGGAGTAACGAGTTTTCGATGTCAGTATCTGTTGACGGACTTCCAGCCCACTCAGCTGTGATGGGTACTGAGCAAAATTGGCTAATATTCACACGGTCAAGCGTGATGCCGACCACATCACCTTCCAAGTACCGTTATGGTCATAAAATGAGATTCTCGACCTCGTCTCAATACCCAGGTTCAATTTGGACAATAGCGTGATTATTATTATTATTATTATTATTATTATTACTATTATTATTATTATTAGTTATTATGCTTATTTTCTAGAGATGAGTTTCTTCTGTTTATTTTTTATGTTCAAGTGTTTATTAAATGTAGCATTCTTTCACTAGCTAGAGGAGCGTTATTCTCTTACTCTGTTAATGTCATATTTTCAATAACTTTATTATTTTGCTTACAAATAAAAACTTATCACTAAATTATTTGTAGTTGGTATAATTCTTCATATGATTTAGCAATAAGGATACTTTTAACGGACGACAGAAGGGTTATCTCGTTCTGAAAAAGCTTTGAATAAATCTGTCTCCAAAAAAGGAGGGCGGCAAGTCCCCGGTCGGCCCCGTGCGCCAAAAACTCGCGCTACGCCACTGCATGCTTTATACGAACCTAGTGTACTTCATTTTAACCTAGTATACCACGTTCTGAAACGTAGTATAAACCGAATATCAATAGCAAGTTAAATTCCCAGTATAAATTTAATTTCCCTGTATCAAATATATTAAATTTTACCAATTATTGATGCTGCTCAAACCAGTTCACATGGAAATGTTTGAAAAATATAGCTAGAAACTAGATAAATTGATATTTGCGGTCATTTCATTTTGACATCTAACTGCAATTGATAGTTTATACCATGTTTATACTAGACTTGCATGTGTGTCATGGTTACCTAGTATACTGATGCCATGTTTCGTTCTACTCGTATACTATATATCTGTCTAGGCTTTTAGATACAAACCAGCTTTGCATACTTTAGTTAAAATAGATGTTGTTTTTCAGGCCAATTAATCTATCTTATATTTAACTTTGATTAGACGTTTTATAATTTGAAAAAATTAAAATAATATTATCATAACCTTGAGTACCTAATACTGAAGGCCAGGAAATTAAGCATTCATCTTCTAAAATTTCGATAGAATAGACCGTTCTACGGATATCATGAGCCTGAATTATTTCACATCTTCTTCAATGTCATTCGCTCTTTCAAGGGTTACACTATAATTTTTTCCCCTTTGTTCATATTTTCATAATCCTTTAGAAAAGGGAAAATTTTTGCTAAAATTCTGTCGACTTTCGCAATTATTCTTTTCTTATCTGTACACTTCCGCATCATTAACTTATTTAATGCCCACATCTGAAAGATTAGGATGTAGGGGATGAATATAACAGAGATTCTGAAAATCCTTTTTGCTATGCCTCGAAGGGATGACTCGCTTAAAAACAAAATTGGCGCGAAAAGTACTCACGGCTTTAACACACTTTAAATAAGAAATAGCATACATTTTTGAGTGAATGCTGCTAAGAGAGATTTTCGAAAATGCTTTATATAAAAATAATAAATGGAAATAACATAAGTCATTTCTGTATGAATATACTCGTAGTATTTATATTTTCCTCAGCTTATGGCTTTTGCAAATTTTGCTATCATCTCATCGAGCTAGCCGTTCAAAATCGCTTTGTGACGCAAATATTTGAAAATTTGACATAAAATAATTGAAATATTTTCATTTCAAACCTTCCGTCTTTAATTTGATTATTGCTTAATAAATTCTTTTCAAATTAAAACATTGAATTTATTTTATTTGTTGCTATTAATTTCAAACAAATTGACAATGGCGGATGAGTTAATGAAGATCTGGAAACATTCTCAAATAAGATGTAATATATTCGAGTCGGAAGGCAGTCCTGTACAAAATTTCCTATTTTCTGCTGTTGCGGGCCTGATGATGCTTTCTATTTATCAGTATCTAAAGGTTCCATAATCCCTTATGTGGTATTTAAAAATAATGAGAATTTGTATCGTATCATTGCAGAGTCGAACAAATGGCAACAAAGCCTTCGATAAATATGAAAGGGATGACATGGTTGGGATTTTCCTAACATTGGAAGATCTCAAGGATCGCCTATCGTGTGAAGAAAATAATCAAAATTCGCTTGAGATAAAAACTTGTGGAATGTAAGGATGTAGGTGTAAGAATATGATTGGTGAATAAATAAAAATTTTATTGTTTCGTTGGATTAATTAAATTGGGCTTTCTTTGGTAATCTCAAAATCATTGGAAATTATTAAAAAGGAGGGGTCGCATTATATCTGGATAAGGGATAAGTTTAAAGATTCTACGTCTAGCACTCGTAGCGTGTAGACGTGTTTTTAATCGCTCCTGTCATTAATTTTAAAAATTAATTAATTTTTTGCAAAAGTCAGTTTCAAACAATTGCAATATTTTTTTACGAGCCAGTCAAAAGCAAATTTTGATTTTATTGGGAAAACTATCACCGTCGATATTATTCGAGCATTTATCGAATACCTGAAATTCATTTCCTGAAGAAATATCAAAAGTGGAAATACGTTCAAGGGAAGTCCCGGTCTGAGAACATTCCCTCCAGTCTCGCTGCGAAAGCGACGAGATGGAGGAGCCCGATGGCTTCAGCCATCAATCAGGATCATGCCCACTACCAATGATGATGGGCGAAAAAAAACTAAAAAGAAGTCACGAGAATAAAGCAGAAAAACCGACAATCCTATCGGTTACGGAAATCGAACAGCTTATCCACGAAAAAGATAGAGCTGAAAAAATCGAAAAAGAAAATGAAGAACTCAAGCTGCGAGTTAAATCTTTGGAAGCACTTGTTGGAACGTTAACGTTCAACAAGGATAACGAAAGCAAGAAAGGCCGACAAACAAACCCAAAAACCGAAGAAAAGAAAATTAAGAAGCCACAGGAAGCTCATCAAGAGGATGTCCTCAGCGCAGGAGGCGCAAACGAAAGCAAGAATTATTATGCAGCGCTAGCTGGTCTGGAAGAAACAATGGACGTTGAAGAGGATACAGGTAAAACGTCAAAATTAGATAGTGATTTCATTGAATATCTTAGAGTTAAAAACCGGGAGAAAAAACCAAAAGGTTTGTCTGCTGGTCCGTCTGCTGGTCCGTCCGTTAACATTAATAAAAAAAAAGAGAAAGTCCCACCAATCAATGTGTTTGGGCAAACGGGAAAAGATATGGTTCGGCTTCTGGCAGCCGAAAATAAACTAAAAGATTTTCAGATAAAAAGAGTCAATGCCGATAAGTTGACAATAAGGACAAAGTCGCTGGTTGATTTCGAGGCAACAAAAAGTGCCTTAAATTCTGGAGATGTTCCACATTTCACGTACACCCCGAAAAGCGAGAAGAACCAAACCTTTTTATTGAAGGGTCTGGACTGTGGAGAGGACACAATCGACTGCTGAAGTGACTAGAGTCGATATCTTCATATTGAAGCTTCTTCGGAATCATATTGCAAGATCTGTGACTGTGAGTGAAAACCCTTGGATTTCACAGCCGTTCCACCCTACAGACGGGTATATAGCGACTTGCCTCGCTACTGGCTTCATTCCTCCAGAAGCATTCGTGTATTTGGACATGAATGGATATGTTTTTGATTCTGACGGCGTCCCAGTCATATATCACATATATCGACGGGCCACCGATAAGAAGATAAAATATCCTCCGAATTTGAGTTCACGAGACCAAGGATTTCAATGGAGATACTCATTTGCTAGATTCGTTGAAGCTGATCGAGTTGAGACGGCGCAATCCAGGTATTGGTGGCTGAATGACAATGTCTAAATTTTTCGTGTTTGTTTTCAGTTTTGGTGTTTTTCGTTATTTAGTTTTTGAGTTTCAGCTCATTATTGCTACATTTAGTATTGTTATATATTTTTGTTAAAATCAGGTATAGGTTAGGTATATGTAATGTTTACTATATTCGGTTAGAGATAAGATTAAACACTTAGGTTAGGAACATTGTTATAGTATTTTTAGTATAAGATAAAGTTTTTTTTGATTGTATTTTATTAGAAATAAGTTAAAACATATTAGGTGTAGGATCAAAGTTTCACTGTTGTATATTAATTATAAAAAATTTTTGGATAGTGTTGGTTGGTTTTTTCTCCTTTTTCCAATTGAATTGTAAAAATATGTAATAATCGTAATTAATTGCATTTGCTATAGTTTTTTTTTGATGTAATGAGTTTATGATAACGTACAAATTTAGAGAGCCATTTGGGCCATTAAGTTTTTTGATTGTTATTTTTTTGGAATTTGCTTTATATTCTTTTAAAATTTATAACGATGAGTATTAAATAAAGCGCTTTTGACTTTGACTTGCTTCTCACCGAAACCCACCTCAGTTCATGGCACTCCATGGGATTCAAGGATTTTGAGTTCGTAAGAAACGATAGGGTAACAGGTGATGGGGGAGGTGGCACCGGGATATTGGTTCGAAGACCCTATCGCTTCCAAAATATTGAAAAAGTCGAATTCAAAAGCTTTGAATCTCTTGAAGTGTCCGTTATCAAAATCTCACTGCCAGGTGGGGATAACCTCTTCGTTATCTCTGCCTATGCAACTGGTGGAACTGTTCTCAAGCTCAAGGAGGAACTCAATTCCTTGTTCGAAATACTCGAATTGAACAGGCTGCATAACTATTATATTCTTGCTGGTGACCTGAACGCCAAGCATACATCATGGCTGACGCCACCAATAATCCAAGAGGTGTATTCCTGAAATCGTGGATAACAGAGAACCAAATTGAATACAGGTGCAATCTATATGGGTTGGAGTTCCCAACATACCCTAGGACAAATTCATATTTGGACCTCTGCATTGCTGACGCAAGACTTGAATTCAGCTTTAATAGTCCTCAACGGAAACTGCAGGTACTTCCTTATGATAGCGACCATAACGCAATCGTAATGGAAATCAATCATCACAGGGATGATTTCTTCCTCATTCCAGTTCAACACGAAAATCATCGGTTGAACTTCAAAAAAACAGACTGGGGAAAGTTTCAAAAGAAGTTTAATCGAGAGTACCAGAAGCAATGTCCCCCTTCTGATGGTGGCAACTCTTGCTCAATGGTTCCTAATGACAGGAATCTAACTAACGATGAAATAGATGTCTATTTGTCGAAGCTAGAGAAGCTGACATTGGAAACGATTGAGAAAGTAGTTCCCAAGATTAAACATCGAAACAATATGGAAGGATATGAAACACCAATCATCGCAAGCTTGAAAAGATTGAAAAGCCTCCTTCTCACACGCGTCAACAATATTTATCGACGATTTTTGGACTACAACCATCCCTCGTTGTCTTTGTTGAAATTACATCTGAAGAATGTCCGGAACTTAATCCGGTCATACTTCAGAAGTGAGGTCAGCAATCAATGGGCGGAAAAATTAAGGGGTTTTAGCCCACAGGACCCAGATGGCGTGTTTGCGAAAGTGAATAGTATATTCCGCAAGAAGTCTCGAGTGAAGGTATCGAATCTTGAAGTCACTAGTGATGAGATAAGTCTTCTCGATAGGGCTGGTATCGAAATTGATAGTACGACTCCGGATAGAAATGGAAACAGGATTATTTGTGAAGGATTGGATAAACTTGCCCTGATTGGAACACATTTCGAATTGGTTCATCTACCAAACCCTGAGAGAGGGAACGACATTTTTTCAGAGGTCGTTGAAGCAAAAGTTTCCGACTTCAAATCAAGCCTGAACGGCCAATCAATTCTTCATTTCAATGAAACATTAACATCTGACCTCATACCGAGCTTGAATCTTATTGATTATTTTGTCAGCTATGAAGACTTGTGTTTCATATTTCGCAAGATAAACAACAAGAAATCATGTGGTACTGATGGTATTCCAAATGTAGTTCTCCGACATTTGCCTGAGGTTGCTATTAGAAACTATTGCATATTGTTCAACAACATGTTGAGCAATTCATATTTCCCAAATGAGTGGAAAAAGGCTAAGGTATTTCCGATCTTGAAGAAAGGAAAAGAATCTTCTTGCCCCAAAAGCTATCGCCCAATCAGCTTGCTGCCTAACATCAGCAAGGTGTTTGAAGTGATACTCAACAGAGCATTAAACACCCACATTGAGGAAAATGAGTTGATGCCGAATTGCCAATTTGGTTTTCGGGCCAGGCATTCGACCACACATGCAATAACGAAAGTAACCTCAGACATCTGTTGGAAACTAAATGATAGACAATGTGTTGGAGCATGTCTCATTGATATGGAGAAAGCCTTCGATACGGTGTGGTTAGATGGACTAGTTTTTAAACTCCTTCAGGACAAGTTCCCCAGACACCTTGTCGCCATGATGTGTAATATGTTATACGGGAAATCGTTTGTTGTAACCGATGGAAATCTGACAACAATGCGCGAGTTCAAGGTCTTGAATGGTCTACAGCAGGGAACAGTTACTGCGCCTCTGCTCTTCTCAATCTTTATTCGCAAGCTATTGAACGGCTTTGATTTTAACGTCTCGCCAAAGCGATCATTGGTAGCGTTTGCTGATGATCTGATCATCTACACGGCTGACCGAAAAGCTACAATAGTTCAGAGCAATCTCCAAAAAATGTTCAATGATGTACAGCTGTACACTGACAATTGGCGAATGAAAATCAATGCGCAGAAGTGTGCAACAATCTTGTTTCGGACAACGCTGCAGGGGGTCAGTCAAGACCTGAAACGTAATTGGAAAGATTTCCACATCATGGCTGGCGAGGGTAGTTCAGAACGAATTCCACATAAATCCTGTGTTCGATACCTCGGTGTTTATCTCGATCAGTATCTGTACTATACTGAACATGTGAAAATCATGCTCAGTAAAGCACTTAAAGTAGTCATGGCCCTTCGAAAACTCTTTCATTCCAGATACATTGATCAAAAGGTCAAAATTATCTGTTACAAGACACTGGTTAGACCAGTTTTGACCTATGGATGTCAGATCTGGTACAACCAGAGTGCTAGTACTATGGAAAAATTAAGAGTTTTCGAAAGGAAATGTCTTCGTGCATGTACTGGTTTGTACAGAAATCCTGAGACGGATTGGAAACATTATATATCGAATAGAAGAATTTATCAAACTGCTGAAGTGACTAGAGTCGATATCTTCATATTGAAGCTTCTTCGGAATCATATCGCAAGATCTGTGACTGTGAGTGAAAACCCTTGGATTTCACAGCCGTTCCACCCTACAGACGGGTATATAGCGACTTGCCTCGCTACTGGCTTCATTCCTCCAGAAGCATTCGTGTATTTGGACATGAATGGATATGTTTTTGATTCTGACGGCGTCCCAGTCATATATCACATATATCGACGGGCCACCGATAAGAAGATAAAATATCCTCCGAATTTGAGTTCACGAGACCAACGATTTCAATGGAGATACTCATTTGCTAGATTCGTTGAAGCTGATCGAGTTGAGACGGCGCAATCCAGGTATTGGTGGCTGAATGACAATGTCTAAATTTTTCGTGTTTGTTTTCAGTTTTGGTGTTTTTCGTTATTTAGTTTTTGAGTTTCAGCTCATTATTGCTACATTTAGTATTGTTATATATTTTTGTTAAAATCAGGTATAGGTTAGGTATATGTAATGTTTACTATATTCCGTTAGAGATAAGATTAAACACTTAGGTTAGGAACATTGTTATAGTATTTTTAGTATAAGATAAAGTTTTTTTGATTGTATTTTATTAGAAATAAGTTAAAACATATTAGGTGTAGGATCAAAGTTTCACTGTTGTGTATTAATTATAAATAATTTTAGGATAGTGTTGGTTGGTTTTTTCTCCTTTTTCCAATTGAATTGTAAAAATATGTAATAATCGTAATTAATTGCATTTGCTAGTTTTTTTTTTTGATGAAATGAGTTTATGATAACGTACAAATTTAGAGAGCCATTTGGGCCATTAAGTTTTTTGATTGTTATTATTTGGAATTTGCTTTATATTCTTTTAAAATTTATAACGATGAGTATTAAATAAAGCGCTTTTGACTTTGACTTTGACTTTGAGGGATAAGTTTAAGATCTGTCTAACACTCATTGCTTGTGGACGTGTTTTTTAATCGCTCCTCTCATTAATTTTAAAAATTAATTAATTTTTCACAAAAAGTTGAAAACATTTTTTTTTTAATTGGAAACCATCACCGCCGAATTAATCGAGCAAAGTCAAAGTCAAAGTCAAAAGATCTTTATTAAATACTAATCATTATAAATTTAAAAGAATATAAAGCAAATTCCAAACAATAACAATCAAAAACTTAATGGCCCAAATGGCTCTCTAAATTTGTACGTTATCATTAAACACATTTAAAAAAAAACTATAGCGAATTCAAATCAATGAAGATTATTGCATATTTTTACAATTCAATTGGAAAAAGGAGAAAAAACCAACCAACACTATTCTAAAATTTTTTATTATCATTGCAGTGAACTTTGATCCTACACCTAATATGTTTTAACTTAATTCTAATATAATTCAATTAAAAACTGTATCTTATACTAAAAAATACGATCACAATATTCCTAACCTAAGCGTTTAACCTTATCTCTAACCTAATATAATAAACATAATATAAACCTAACCTATACCTTATTTTTAACAAAAATAAACAATAACACTAAATGTAGCAATAATGAGCTGAAACTCAAAAACTAAATAACGAAAAACACCAAAACTGAAAATAAACACGAATAATTTAGACATTGTCATTCAGCCACCAATACCTAGATCGCCCCGTCTCAACTCGATCAGCTTCAACGAATCTAGCAAATGAGTATCTCCATTGGAATTGTTGGTCTCGTGAACTCAAATTCGGAGGATATTTTATCTTCTTATCGGTGGCCCGTCGATATAAGTGATATATGATTGGGAGGCCGTCGGAATCAAAAACATATCGATTCATGTCCAAATACACGAATGCTTCTGGAGGAATGAAGCCAGTAGCGAGGCAAGTCGCAATATACCCGTCTGTAGGGTGGAACGGCTGTGAAATCCAAGGGTTTTCACTCACAGTCACAGATCTTGCGATATGATTCCGAAGAAGCTTCAATATGAAGATATCGACGCTAGTCACTTCAGCAGTTTGACAAATTCTTCTATTCGATATATAATGTTTCCAATCCGTCTCAGGCTTTCTGTACAAACCAGTACATGCACGAAGACATTTCCTTTCGAAAACTCTTTATTTTTTCATATTACTAGCGCTCTGGTTGTACCAGATCTGACATCCATATGTCAAAACTGGTCTAACCAGTGACTTGTAACAGATAATTTTGACCTTTTGAACAATGTATCTGGAATGAAAGAGCTTTCGAAGGACCATGACTACTTTAAGTGCCTTCCTGAGCATGATTTTCACATGTTCAGTATAGTACAGATACTGATCGAGATAAACACCGAGGTATCGAACACAGGATTTATGTGGAACCCGTTCAAGACTACCCTCACCAGCCATGATGTGGAAATCTTTCCAATTACGTTTCAGGTCTTGACTGACCCCCTGCAGCGTTGTCCGAAACAAGATTGTTTCACACTTTTGCGCATTGATTTTCATTCGCCAATTGTCAGTGTACAGCTGTACATCATTGAACATTTTTTGGAGATTGCTCTGAACTATTGTAGCTTTTCGGTCTGCCGTATAGATGATCAGATCATCAGCAAACACTACCAATGATCGCGTTGGCGAGACGTTAAAGTCAAAGCCGTTCAATAGCTTGCGAATGAAGATTGAGAAGAGTAGAGGCGCAGTAACTGTTCCCTGTTGTAGACCATTCAAGACCAATTCTACGTCTAGCACTCGTAGTGACTAGACGTGTTTTTAATTGCTCCTGTCAGAAAATTAATTTTATTCAATTAAATATTCAACTGTCAAATTGGTTAATTAGTTCAAAAAGTTATTCGTTTTTTTTAACATCGTTAAAAATTATACATATATATATATATACATACATATATATATATATATATATATATATATATATATACATATATATATATATATATATATATATATATATATATATATATATATAAATATATATATATATCTATTGGAACAATCAATTGGAAACAAAACAAAGGCTGTTTACAACAGAACAGCACCTGAATAGTCCTCCCCCGCTGGGAGGTGGGACGGGAGATCCCGCTGAAGCACAACAGTAAAGGAAATTTAATGCTGACAATAATAAAACTTTAAAAAAGCGAATCATCAGCGAAAAATCCGGCGAATTGCAACGAAAGCTGCAAATAATGGAGCCCAGCGCTGAGATGGAACAAATCAGACGTGAAAATGACGAACTTAAGCAGAGAATATATTCAATGGAAGAAACAATCAAAGGATTAATAAGTACATTAGAAAGAAAAGAGAAGAAGCAAGAGGAGACAAAAAAGAAAGCAAATATTTCGAAGAAAAGCTATGATAAAACCGAAGACATTCTAAGTGCAGATGGCACAAACGAAAGCCGAAACTATTATGCGGCCCTTAAGGACCTAGGCGAATCCATGGAATTGGAAGCAGAGACATCACAGACGAACTTAAGAAACGAAACGGAACCATCCACATCAGAAGGCCTACGATCAAATAATAATAATAATAATATAAATTTCATAAAAAATTTAAAACAAAAAAATCTGCTGGCCCTCAGGGCCAAATTAATGTTAGTAAGAAGAAGGACAAAGTCCCACCAATAAACGGTTTTGGACAACGTGGTAGCGACATGGTTCAGCTATTGGCGGCCGAACGAAAAATTGAAAATTTCGAGATCAAGAGAGTAAACTCAGAAAAAATCACCATCAAAACGCAATCAATGGTTGATTTTCAAGCAACTTAAGACGCGTTAAAATTTGTAGAGGTTCCCCACTTCACAAACACCCCAAAAAGCGAAAAAAATCGGACCTTTCTGTTGAAGGGCCTGGATTGTGGAGAAAATGTCGTTGATCTTCTTGCAATGCTGAAGGAAACTGCACCAAATGTAGAGTTCGTTTCGGTGAAAAATTTCGCAACAAGAAGATCAACCATTGAGAATAAAGAGCTACCTTTTTATTTGGTACAAATCATAAATACTAGCAGCCCAAGTACCCTTCAACAGATAAGGTACTTGAATTATAGAGCTGTGAGGTGGGAACGATTACAGAAACAGGAGGTCAACCAGTGTTACCGGTGTCAACGATTTGGCCATTCGGCCGCCAATTGCCCCATGCACTACAGATGTGTGAAGTGCAAAGAAGTGCATGCTCCTGGTGAGTGAAAATTGGCTCAGACGGAGCCCAAAGAAAAATTATATTGCGTTAACTGCCGCACATTTGGTCATCCAGCATCATATCGAGGATGTCCCCGATATCAAGATGCAAAAAACAAAATTATACGGCAGCAAAATCAAGTAAAACGCCACAGTATAGCTCCAAATCCCGTCAAGCCCGGGGTATCATTTGCACTCACCTCGAGAGGACCAGTAGAGTCTAGTATTAATAGTGTAAGTAGCAATAATGAGCTGCTTATTAAAATTACTCAACAGCTTGATTCATTGTCTGGCAGAATGGACAAGCAGGACGCGAGGATTAATCTAATTTTTCAGCGTCTTAATTTAAATGTCTCGAAATAATTTGTCAATCAGCCACATTCCCGTGGATGGACTTCGTCTCATCTCGATCAACGTCAACTCGATTGTTGCTATACATCGACGTGACTATCTGCTAGATTTCCTTTTCAAGCAAAAGCCTGACATCCTGCTTCTCACTGAAACCCACCTCAATTCATGGTACTCCATGACATTCGAGGATTTTGAATTCGTAAGAAACGATAGGGTAAATTGTGATGGGGGAGGTGGCACAGGGATATTGGTTAGGAGACCCTATTGTTTTACGAACTATTGATAAAGTCGAATTCAAAAGCTTTGAATGTCTTGAAGTGTCTGTTATCAAAATCTCACTGCAAGGCGGGGATAACCTCTTTGTTATCTCTGCCTTTGCAGCTAGTGGAAACGTGCTCAAGTTCAAGGAGGAACTCGATTCCTTGTTTGAAATACTCGAATTGAACAGGCTGTATAATTATGATGCTCTTGCTGGAAATCTAAATACCCGGCATACTTCATGGCTAAACGCCACCAATAATCCATAGGAGTACTCCTAAAATCGTGGATAACAGAGAACCAGATTGAATACAAGTGCAAACTATATGGGTCGGAGTTCCCAACATACCCTAGGACAAATTCATATTTGGATCTTTGCATTGCTGACGCAAGACTTGAATTCAACTTTAATAATCCTCAACGGAAACTGCAGGTGCTTCCTTACGATAGCGATCATTACGCAATCGTGATGGAAATCAATCATCAAAGAGATGATGCCTTTCTCATTCCAGTTCAACATGAAAACCATCGGTTGAATTTCAAAAAAACCAATTGGGAAAGGCTTCAAAGAAAGTTTGATCAGGAGTACCTGAAGGAATGTCCACCTTCTGTTGATGGCAACTCTTGCTCAATGGTTTCTAATGACAGGAATCTAACTAACGATGAAATAGATATCTATTTGTCGAAGTTAGAGAAGCTGACATTAAAAACGATGGAGGAAGTAGTTCCCAAGATCAAACATCGAAACAATATGGAAGGATATGAAACACCAACCATCGCAAGGTTGAAAAGATTGAAAAGCCTTCTTCTCACACGCGTCAACAATATTTATCGACGATTTTTGGACCACAACCATCCCACATTGGCTCTGCGGAAATTACACCTGAAGAATGTTCGGAACTTAATCCGTTCACACTTCAGGAGTGAGGACAGTAACCAATGGGCGGAGAAACTGAGGGGTATTAGCTCACAGGACCCAGGTGGCGTTTTCACGAAAGTGAATGCTATATTTCGCAAGAGGTCTCGAGTGAAGGTATCGAATCTTAAAGTTGCTAGTGATCAGATAAATCTTCTTGATAGGGCTGGTATCGAACTCAACAGTACGATTACAGAAACTTGCTCTGATTGGATATCATTTTGAATCAGTCCATCTGCCAAACCCTGAGAGAGGGTACCAAGTCCTTTCAGTAGTCGTTGAAGCAAAAGTTTCCGACTTCAAATCAAGCCTGAACGGTGAATCCGTTCTTCATTTCAATGAAACATTGACGCCCGACCTCATACCGAGCTCGAATCTTGTTGATTATTTTGTTAGCTATGACCGCTTGTGGGTCATATTTTGCAGGATAAACAACAAGAAATCTCATGGTATAGATGGTGTTCCGAACATAGTACTTCGACATTTGCCGGAGGTTGCTATTAGAGATTATTGTATATTGTTCAACAATATGTTGAACAATTCATATTTTCCAAATCAGTGGAAGAAAGCCAAGGTATTTTCGATCTTGAAGAAAGGAAAAGAATGTTTGTGCCCTAAAAGCTATCGCCCGATCAGCTTGTTGCCTAACATCAGCAAGGTTTTTGAAGTGATACTGAACGATGCATTAAACACCCACGTTGGAAAGTATGAGTTGATGCCGAATTGCCAATTTGGGTTCCGTGCCAGGCATTCGACTACACATGCGATAACGAAAGTAACCTCAGACATCTGTTGGAAACTAAACATAAGAGAATGTGTTGGAGCGTGTCTCATTGACATGGAGAAAGCCTTCGATACGGTTTGGTTAGATGGACTGATTTTTAAACTCCTACAGGACAAGTTCCCCAGACACCTTGTCGCCATGATGTGTAATATGTTGTACGGGCTATCATTTCTTGTAACTGATGGAAATTCGACAACAATGCGCGATTTCAAGGTCTTGAATGGTCTACAGCAAGGAACAGTTACTGCGCCTCTGCTTTTCTCGATATTCATTCGCAAGCTATTGAAAGGCTTTGATTTTAACATATCGCCAGCTCGATCATTGGTAGCGTTTGCTGATGATCTTATCATTTATACGGCAGATCGGAAAGCCACAGTAGTTCAGAGCAATCTACAAAAAATGTTTAATGACGTGCAGCTCTACACAGACAATTGGCGAATGAAAATCAATGCGCAGAAGTGCGAAACAATTTTATTTCGGACAACATTGCAGTTGGCCAGTCAAGACCTGAAACGTAATTGGAAAAATTTCCACGTTATGGCTGGTGAGGGTAGTACAGAACAGATTCCACATAAATCCTGCGTTCGATACCTCGGTGTTTATCTCGATCAGTATCTGTATTATAACGAACATGTTAAAATCATGCTCAGTAAGGCGCAAAAGGTAGTCATGTCCCTTCGAAGACTCTTTCATTCCAGATACATTGACCAAAAGGTCAAAATTATCTGTTACAAGACCCTAGTTAGACCAGTTTTGACATACGGATGCCAAATCTGGTACAACTTGAGTACTAGTACAATGGAAAAGTTAAGAGTTTTCGAAAGGAAATGTCTTCGTGCATGTACTGGTCTGTACAGAAAACCTGAGACGGATTGGAAACATTATATATCTAACAGAAGAATTTATCATACTGCTAAAGTGACAAGAGTCGATATCTTCATTTTGAAACTCATTCGAAATCATATCGCAAGATCTGTAACTGTGAGTGAAAACCCCTGGATTTCACAGCCGTTCCACCCTACAGACGAGTACATTGAGACTTGTCTCGATACTGGCTTCATTCCTCCAGAAGCATTCGTGTATTTGGACTGAATCGATATGTTATCGGTATTGGTGGCTGAATGACAATGACTAAATTATTCGTGTTCGCGTGTCTTGTTTGTATTTGTTTTCTTTTTATTTTCAGCTCATTATTGCTACATTTAATTGTTATTTGATTGTGTTATTTAAAATCAGCTTATAGGATTTAGAATGGGTATATTGTGATGTTCGTTATATTAGGCTAAGAGATAAGGTTTACTTTGTAGATTAAGAGTATTGTAAAAGCATTATAGTAGGATAAGTTACAGTTTTTTGAGTAAATTTTATTAGACGTAAGTAACAACATATTAGATATAAGTCAAAAGATTCCTGTTTTGTGTTCTTTGTATTATATTTAATTTTTAAATAGCGTTGGTTGGTTTTTTTCCGCTTTTTCCAATTGATTAATCATATTTAATAATATTCATTTGATTAATTTCAAATAATGTTTTTATAAATCAATTTTAGTATCGATATTGTTTAAATTTAGAGTGCCAAGTGGGCCATTAAGTTTTTCTAATTGTATAATGTTTTTGAAACTTTGCTTTATGTTTTTATAAAAAATGTTATGGATTTACTTAATAAAGCACCTTGAATTGAATTGAATTAGCAAATGAGTACCTCCATTGGAATTGTTGGTCTCGTGAACTCAAATTCGGAGGATATTTTATCTTCTTATCGGTGGCCCGTCGATATAAGTGATATATGATTGGGAGGCCGTCGGAATCAAAAACATATCGATTCAGTCCAAATACACGAATGCTTCTGGAGGAATGAAGCCAGTGGCGAGGCAAGTCGCAATATACCCGTCTGTAGGGTGGAACGGCTGTGAAATCCAAGGGTTTTCACTCACATTCACAGATCTTGCGATATGATTCCGAAGAAGCTTCAATGTGAAGACATCGACTCTAGTCACTTCAGCAGTTTGATAAACTCTTCTATTCGATATATAATGTTTCCAATCCGTCTCAGGCTTTCTGTACAAACCAGTACATGCACGAAGACATTTCCTTTCGAAAACTCTTAATTTTTCCATTGTACTAGCGCTCTGGTTGTACCAGATCTGACATCCATATGTCAAAACTGGTCTAACCAGTGACTTGTAACAGATAATTTTGACCTTTTGAACAATGTATCTGGAATGAAAGAGCTTTCGAAGGACCATGACTACTTTAAGTGCCTTACTGAACATGATTTTCACATGTTCAGTATAGTACAGATACTGATCGAGATAAACACCGAGGTATCGAACACAGGATTTATGTGGAGCCCGTTCAAGACTACCCTCACCAGCCATGATGTGGAAATCTTTCCAATTACGTTTCAGGTCTTGACTGGCCCCCTGCAGCGTTGTCCGAAACAAAATTGTTTCACACTTTTGCGCATTGATTTTCATTCGCCAATTGTCAGTGTACAGCTGTACATCATTGAACATTTTTTGCAGATTGCTCTGAACTATTGTAGCTTTTCGGTCTGCCGTATAGATGATCAGATCATCAGCAAACGCTACCAATGATCGCGTTGGCGAGACGTTAAGTTCAAAGCCGTTCAATAGCTTGCGAATGAAGATTGAGAAGAGTAGAGGCGCAGTAGCTGTTCCCTGCTGTAGACCATTCAAGACCAATTCTACGTCTAGCACTCGTAGTGGCTAGACGTGTTTTTAATTGCTCCTGTCAGAAAATTAATTTTATTCAATTAAATATTCAACTGTCAAATTGATTAATTAGTTCAAAAAGTTATTCGTTTTTTTTAACATCGTTAAAAGTTATATATATATATATATATATATATATATATATATATATATATATATATATATATATATATATATATATATATATATATATATATATATATATATATATATATATATATCTATTGGAACAATCAATTGGAAACAAAACAAAGGCTGTTTACAACAGAACAGCACCTGAATAATCCTCCCCCGCTGGGAGGTGGGATGGGAGATCCCGTTGAAGCACAACAGCAAAGGAAATTTAATGCTTACAATCAAGAACTGCAGATAGATAAAACTTTAAAAAGGCGAATCATCAGCGAAAAATCCGGCGAATTGCAACGAAAGCTGGAAATAATGGAGCCCAGCGCTGAGATGAAACAAATCAGACGTGAAAATGACGAACTTAAGCAGAGAATATATTCAATGGAAGAAACAATCAAAGGATTAATAAGTACGTTAGAAAGAAAAGAGAAGAAGCAAGAGGAGACAAAAAAGAAAGCAAATATTTCGAAGAAAAGCTATGATAAAACCGAAGACATTCTAAGTGCAGATGGCACAAACGAAAGCCGAAACTATTATGCGGCCCTTAAGGACCTAGGCGAATCCATGGAATTGGAAGCAGAGACATCACAGACGAACTTAAGAAACGAAACGGAACCATCCACATCAGAAGGTCTACGATCAAATAATAATAATATAAATTTCATAAAAAATTTAAAACAAAAAAATCTGCTGGCCCTCAGGGCCAAATTAATGTTAGTAAGAAGAAGGACAAAGTCCCACCAATAAACGTTTTTGGACAACGTGGTAGCAACATGGTTCAGCTATTGGCGGCCGAACGAAAAATTGAAAATTTCGAGATCAAGAGAGTAAACTCAGAAAAAATCACCATCAAAACGCAATCACTGGTTGATTTTCAAGCAACTAAAGACGCGTTAAAATCTGTAGAGGTTCCCAACTTCACATACACCCCAAAAAGCGAAAAAAATCAGACCTTTCTGTTGAAGGGCCTGGATTGTGGAGAAAATGTCGTTGATCTTCTTGCAATGCTGAAGGAAACTGCACCAAATGTAGAGTTCGTTTCGGTGAAAAATTTCGCAACAAAAAGATCAACCATTGAGAATAAAGAGCTACCTTTTTATTTGGTACAAATCACAAATACTAGCAGCCCAAATACCCTTCAACAGATAAGGTACTGGAATTATAGAGTTGTGAGGTGGGAGCGATTACAGAAACAAGAGGTCAACCATTGTTACCGGTGTCAACGATTTGGCCATTCGGCCGCCAATTGCGCCATGCACTACAGATGTGTGAAGTGCAAAGAAGTGCATGCTCCTGGTGAGTGTAAATTGGCTCAGATGGAGCCCAAAGAAAAATTATATTGCATTAACTGCCGCACATTTGGTCATCCAGCATCATATTGAGGATGCTCCCGATATCAAGATGCAAAAAACAAAATTATACCGCAGCAAAATCAAGTAAAACGCCACAGTATAGCTCCAAATCCCGTCAAGCCCGGGGTATCATTTGCACTCACCTCGAGAGGACCAGTCGTGCCTAGTATTAATAGTGTAAGTAGCAATAATGAGCTGCTTATTAAAATTACTCAACAGCTTGATTCATTGTCTGGCAGAATGGACAAGCAGGACGCGAGGATTAATCTAATTTTTCAGCGTCTTAATTTAAATGTCTCGAAATAATTTGTCAATCAGCCACATTCCCGTGGATGGACTTCGTCTCATCTCGATCAACGTCAACTCGATTGTTGCTATACATCGACGTGACTATCTGCTAGATTTCCTTTTCAAGCAAAAGCCTGACATCCTGCTTCTCACTGAAACCCACCTCAATTCATGGTACTCCATGACATTCGAGAATTTTGAATTCGTAAGAAACGATAGGGTAAATTGTGATGGGGGAGGTGGCACAGGGATATTGGTTAGGAGACCCTATTGTTTCCAAACTATTGATAAAGTCGAATTCAAAAGCTTTGAATGTCTTGAAGTGTCTGTTATCAAAATCTCACTGCAAGCCGGGGATAACCTCTTTGTTATCTCTGCCTTTGCAGCTAGTGGAAACGTGCTCAAGTTCAAGGAGGAACTCGATTCCTTGTTTGCAATACTCGAATTGAACAGGCTGCATAATTATTATGTTCTTGCTGGAGATCTAAATACCCGGCATACTTCATGGCTGAACGCCACCAATAATCCAAGAGGAGTACTCCTAAAATCGTGGATAACAGAGAACCAGATTGAATACAAGTGCAAACTATATGGGTCGGAGTTCCCAACATACCCTAGGACAAATTCATATTTGGATCTTTGCATTGCTGACGCAAGACTTAAATTCAACTTTAATAATCCTCAACGGAAATTGCAGCTGCTTCCTTACGATAGCGATTATTACGCAATCGTGATGGGAATCAATCATCAAAGAGATGATGCCTTTCTCTTTCCAGTTCAACATGAAAACCATCGGTTGAATTTCAAAAAAACCAATTGGGAAAGGCTTCAAAGAAAGTTTGATCAGGAGTACCAGAAGGAATGTCCACCTTCTGATGATGGCAACTCTTGCTCAATGGTTCCTAATGACAGGAATCTAACTAACGATGAAATAGATATCTATTTGTCGAAGTTAGAGAAGCTGACATTAGAAACGATGGAGAAAGTAGTCCCCAGGATCAAACATCGAAACAATATGGAAGGATATGAAACACCAACCATCGCAAGGTTGAAAAGATTGAAAAGCCTTCTTCTCACGCACGTCAACAATATTTATCGGCGATTTTTGGACTACAACCATCCCACATTGGCTCTGTGGAAATTACACCTGAAGAATGTTCGGAACTTAATCCGTTCACACTTCAGGAGTGAGGTCAGCAACCAATGGGTGGAGAAACTGAGGGATATTAGCTCACAGAACCCAGGTGACGTTTCACGAAAGTGAATGCTATATTTCGCAAGAGGTCTCGAGTGAAGGTATCGAATCTTAAAGTTGCTAGTGATCAGATAAATCTTCTTGATAGGGCTGGTATCGAACTCAACAGTACGACTCCGGATACAAATAGAAACAGGATCATATGTGATGGGTTACAGAAACTTGCTCTGATTGGAACTCATTTTGAATCAGTCCATCTGCCAAACCCTGAGAGAGGGAATCAAGTCCTTTCAGAAGTCGTTGAAGCAAAAGTTTCCGACTTCAAATCAAGCCCGAACGGCGAATCCGTTCTTCATTTCAATGAAACATTGACGTCCGACCTCATACTGAGCTCGAATCTTGTTGATTATTTTGTCAGCTATGATCGCTTGTGGGTCATATTTCGCAGGATAAACAACAAGAAATCTTGTGGTATAGATGGTGTTCCGAACATAGTACTTCGACATTTGCCGGAGGTTGCTATTAGAGATTATTGCATATTGTTCAACAATATGTTGAACAATTCATATTTTCTAAACCAGTGGAAGAAGGCCAAGGTATTTCCGATCTTGAAGAAAGGAAAAGAATCTTCGTGCCCTAAAAGCTATCGCCCGGTCAGCTTGTTGCCTAACATCAGCAAGGTTTTTGAAGTGATACTGAACGATGCATTAAACACCCACGTTGGAAAGTATGAGTTGATGCCGAATTACCAATTTGGTTTCCGTGCCAGGCATTCGACTACACATGCGATAACGAAAGTAACCTCAGACATCTGTTGGAAACTAAATATATGAGAATGTGTTGGAGCGTGTCTCATTGACATGGAGAAAGCCTTCAATACGGTTTGGTTAGATGGACTGATTTTTAAACTCCTACAGGACAAGTTCCCCAGACACCTTGTCGCCATGATGTGTAATATGTTGTACGGGCTATCATTTCTTGTAACTGATGGAAATTCGACAACAATGCGCGATTTCAAGGTCTTGAATGGTCTACAGCAAGGAACAGTTACTGCGCCTCTGCTTTTCTCGATATTCATTCGCAAGCTATTGAAAGGCTTTGATTTTAACATATCGCCAACGCGATCATTGGTAGCGTTTGCTGATGATCTTATCATTTATACGGCAGATCGGAAAGCCACAGTAGTTCAGAGCAATCTGCAAAAAATGTTTAATGACGTGCAGCTCTACACCGACAATTAGCGAATGAAAATCAATGCGCAGAAGTGCGAAACAATCTTGTTTCGGACAACGCTGCAGGGGGTCAGTCAATACCTGAAACGTAATTGGAAAAATTTCCACGTTATGGCTGGTGAGGGTAGTACAGAACAGATTCCACATAAATCCTGCGTTCAGTACCTCAGTGTTTATCTCGATCAGTATCTGTATTATAACGAACATGTTAAAATCATGCTCAGTAAGGCACAAAAGGTAGTCATGTCCCTTTGAAGACTCTTTCATTCCAGATACATTGACCGAAAGGTCAAAATTATCTGTTAGAAGACCCTAGTTAGACCAGTTTTGACATAAGGATGCCAAATCTGGTACAACTTGAGTGCTAGTACAATGGAAAAGTTAAGAGTTTTCGAAAGGAAATGTCTTCGTGCATGTACTGGTCTGTACAGAAAACCTGAGACGGATTGGAAACATTATATATCTAACAGAAGAATTTATCATACTGCTAAAGTGACAAGAGTCGATATCTTCATTTTGAAACTCATTCGAAATCATATCGCAAGATCTGTAACTGTGAGTGAAAACCCCTGGATTTCACAGCCGTCCCACCCTACAGACGGGTACATTGAGGCTTGTCTCGATACTGGCTTTGTTCCTCCAGAAGCATTCGTGTATTTGGACATGAATTGGTATGTTTTTGATTCTGACGGTGTCCCGATTATATATCATATATATAGACAGACCACCGATAAGAAGATAGAATATCCTCCGAATTTGAGCTCATGAGACCACGAACTACAATGGCGATACTCATTTGCGAGATTTGTTGAGGTTGATCGAACTGGGAGGGAGCTGGCACGGTATTGATGGCTGAATGACAATGATTAAATTATTCGTGTTCGCGTGTCTCGTTTGTGTTTGTTTTCTTTTTATTTTCAGCTCATTATTGCTACATTTAATTGTTATTTGTTTGTGTTATTTAAAATCAACTTACAGGATTTAGAATAGGTATATTGTGACGTTCGTTATATTAGGCTAAGAGATAAGGTTTACTTTGTAGGTTAGGAGTATTGTAAAAGTATTGTAGTAGGATAAGTTAGAGTTTTTTGAGTAAATTTTATTAGACGTAAGTAACAACGTATTAGATATAAGTCAAAAGATTCCTGTTTTGTGTTCTTTGTATTATATTTAATTTTTGAATAGCGTTGGTTGGTTTTTTTCCCCTTTTTCCAATTGATTAATCATATTTAATAATATTCATTTGATTAATTTCACATAATGTTTTTATAAATCATTTTAGTATCGATATTGTTTAAATTTAGAGTGCCAAGTGGGCCATTAAGTTTTTCTAATTGTACAGGGTGGGCCATAAGGGTGTTGGCGGTTTAAATATTCGATTTAAAAAAAACTACGAAACATAACACAAATATATTTGTATTGTTAAAAAGTAGAAGCATAGGAATTTTTAAGACTTAAAAATAATGTTGTCCAAATGGCTTCCCTCGGCTGCTTGGCACTCTTGGAACCGAGTTCGCAAATTTTGGAAAACTCGTTGAAAAGTTGTTCTCGGTATTTTGTTACTTTCCTGAATAATATTCCTCTTCAGCTGCTCTAAATTGGTCGGATTATTCTCGTAAACAACCGATTTGAGGTAGCCCCATAGAAAATAATCGCATGGAGAGAGATCGGGGCTACGTGGGGGCCATTCAATATCCCCCCTTTTCGAGATGAGTTTTCCGGGAAAAACATTTTTCAGCAGCTCTATGGATACCCTAGCCGTATGAAATTTGGCCCCATCCTGTTGAAACCACATCTTCGAGGTATTGCCTTGAAGTTCTTGCAAAGCTGGCACCAAAAAGTCTGTTAACCAACACTGATATGGCCCACCCTGTATAATGTTTTTGAAACTTTGCTTTATGTTTTTATAAAAAATGTTATGGATTTACTTAATAAAGCACCTTGAATTGAATTGAATTGACCATTCAAGACCTTGAACTCGCGCCCTGTTGTCAGATTTCCATCAGTTACAACAAACGATTTCCCGTATAACATATTACACATCATGGCGACAAGGTGTCTGGGGAACTTGTCCTGAAGGAGTTTAAAAATTAGTCCATCTAACCAAACCGTATCGAAGGCTTTCTCCATATCAATGAGACATGCTCCAACACGTTGTCTATCATTTAGTTTCCAACAGATGTCTGAGGTTACTTTCGTTATTGCATGTGTGGTCGAATTCCTGGCACGAAAACCAAATTGGCAATTCGGCATCAACTCATTTTCCTCAATGTGGGCATTTAATGCTCTGTTGAGGATCACTTCAAACACCTTGCTGATGTTAAGCAGCAAGCTGATTGGGCGATAGTTTTTCAGGCACGAAGATTCTTTTCCTTTCTTCAAGATCGGAAATACCTTAGCCTTTTTCCACTCATTTGAAATATGAATTGCTCCACATGTTGTTGAACAGTATGCAATAATTCCTAATAGCAACTCCGGCAAATGTCGGAGAACTACATTTGGAATACCATCAGTACCACATGATTTCTTGTTGTTTATCCTGCGAAATATGAAACACAAGTCTTCATAGCTGACAAAATAATCAATAAGATTCAAGCTCGGTATGAGATCAGATGTCAATGTTTCATTGAAATGAAGAATTGATTGGCCGTTCAGGCTTGATTTGAAGTCGGAAACTTTTGCTTCAACGACCTCTGAAAATATTTCATTCCCTCTCTCAGGGGTGGTAGATGAACCAATTCAAAATGTGTTCCAATCAGGGCAAGTTTATACAATCCTTCACAAATATTCCTGTTTTCATTTCTATCCGGAGTCGTACTATCAATTTCGATACCAGCCCTATCGAGAAGATTTATCTCATCACTAGTGACTTCAAGATTCGATACCTTCACTCGAGACTTCTTGCGGAATATGCTATTCACTTTCGCAAACACGCCGTCTGGGTCCTGTGGGCTAATACCCCTCAATTTTTCCGCCCATTGATTGCTGAACTCACTCCAGAAGTATGACCGGATTAAGTTCCGGACATTCTTCAGATGTAATTTCAACAAAGACAACGAGGGATGGTTGTAGTCCAAAAATCGTCGATAAATATTGTTGACGCGTGTGAGAAGAAGACTTTTCAATCTTTTCAACCTTGCGATGGTTGGTGTTTCATATCCTTCCATATTGTTTCGCAAAAGTCAGTTTCAAACAATTGCAATATTTTTTTACGAGCCAGTCAAAAGCAAATTTTGATTTTATTGGGAAAACCATCACCGTCGAATTATTCGAGCATTTATCGAATACCTGAAATTCATTTCCTGAAGAAATATCAAAAGTGGAAATACGCTCAAGGGAAGTCCCGGTCTGAGAACATTCCCTCTAGTCTCGCTGCAAAAGCACGAGATGGAGGAGCCCGATGGCTTCAGCCATCAATCAGAAGGATCATGCCCATCGCCAATGATGACGGGCGAAAAAAAACTTAAAAGAAGCTACGAGAATAAAGCAGAAAAACCGACAATCCTATCGGTTATCGAAATCGAACAGCTTATCCAAGAAAAAGAGAAAGCTGAAAAAATCGAAAAAGAAAATGAAGAACTCAAGCTTCGAGTTAAATCGTTAGAAGCACTTGTTGGAACGTTAACGTTCAACAAAGATAAAGATATCAAGAAAGGCCGACAAGCACACTCAAAATCTGAAGACAAGAAAACTAAAAAGCCACAGGAAGAAGCTAATCAAGAGGATGTCCTCAGCGCAGGAGGTGCAAACGACAGCAGAAATTACTATGCAGCGCTAGCTGGTCTTAAAGATACGATGACTGTGGTGAGGACACAGTCGATCTCCTTCAGGTGCTCCAAGAAGCTGCACCAGAAATACAATTTATTACATTCAAAAACTTTGCAACGAGAAGATCGATTGTGGAGCGCAAAAACTTGCCTCACTACTTAGTCCAGATTTCCAGCAAAAGTAGTTCGAGTGCCCTGCAGAAAATACGGTACTTGAACTTCCGCGTGGTGAGGTGAGAACGCCTCCAGAAAAGTGAGGTCAACCAGTGCTACAGGTGTCAAAGATTCGGGCATTCGGCTGCCAATTGCGCCATGAAATATAGGTGTGTTCAATGCAAAGACATTCATGCTCCCGGCGAGTGCAAATTGGCTCAGGCGGAGCCAAAAGAAAAACTATATTGTGTGAACTGCGGTGCCTTTGGTCATCCAGCATCATATCGAGGATGCCCCCGGTATCAAGATGCAAAGATTAAAGTCACTCCGAAACAAAGTCAAGCACACCGCAGTGTGGTACCTACCAACTTCGTCAAGCCCGGGGTGTCGTTTGCACTTGCTGCGAGAGGACCAGCAGACAATGTAAATAAAATAAATAATGTAAGTGGCAATAATGAACTGCTCCTTAAAATTTATCAGCAACTAAATTCCGGTCATACTACAGGAGTGAGGTCAGCAATCAATGGGCGGAAAAATTGAGGGGTATTAGCCCACAGGACCCAGACGGCGTGTTTGCGAAAGTGAATAGCATATTCCACAAGAAGTCTCGAGTGAAGGTATGGAATCTTGAAATTACTAGTGATGAGATAAATCTTCTCGATAGGGCTGGTATCGAAATTGATAGTACGACTCCGGATAGAAATGGAAACAGGATTATTTGTGAAGGGTTGGATAAACTTGCCCTGATTGTAACACATTTTGAATTGGTTCATCTACCAAACCCTGAGAGAGGGAATGAAATATTTTCAGAGGTCGTTGAAGCAAAAGTTTCCGACTTCAAATCAAGCCTGAACGGCCAATCAATTCTTCATTTCAATGAAACATTAACATCTGACCTCATACCGAGCTTGAATCTTATTGATTTTTTTGTCAGCTATGAAGACTTGTGTTTCATATTTCACACGATAAACAACAAAAAATCATGTGGTACTGATGGTATTCCAAATGTAGATCTCCGACATTTGCCGGAGGTTTATATTAGGAATTATTGCATACTGTTCAATAACATGTTGAGCAATTCATATTTCCCTAATGAGTGGAATAAGGCTAAGGTATTTCCGATCTTGAAGAAAGGAAAAGAATCTTCATGCCCGAAAAGCTATCGCCCAATCAGCTTGCTGCCTAAATCAGCAAAGTGTTTGAAGTGATATTCAACAGAGCATTAAACGCCCACATTGAGGAACATGAGTTGATGCCGAATCGCCAATTTGGTTTTCATGCCAGGCGCATGCAATAACGAAAGTAACCTCAGACATCGGTTGGAAAGTGTATGATAGAGAATGTGTTGGAGCATGTCTCATTGATATGGAGAAAGCCTTCGATACGGTGTGGTTAGATGGACTAATTTTTAAACTCCTTCAGGACAAGTTCCCCAGACACCTTACCGCCATGATGTGTTATTATACGGAAAATCGTTTGTTGTAACTGATGGAAATCTGACAACAATGCGTGAATTCAAGGTCTTGAATGGTCTACATCAGGGAACAGTTGCTGCGCCTCTGCTCTTCTCAATCTTCATTCGCAAGCTATTGAAAAGCATCGATTTTAACGTCTCGCCGACGCAATCATTGGTAGCGTTTGCTGATGATCAAAGTTAAAGTCAAAAGTGCTTTATTCAATACTAATCAGTATAAATTTTAAAAGAATATACAACAAATCTCAAACAAAAATACAAAAACTTAATGGCCCAAGCGGCTCTATCAATTTATGCGTTATCATTAAACACATTTCATCAAAAAAAAACTATAGCAAATTCAATTAATTAAGATTGTTACATATTTTTAAATTTAATTGGAAAAAGAAGACAAAATCAACCAACACTATCCTAAAATTATTTATAATTTTAACACAACAGTGAACTTTGATCCTATACCTAATATGTTTTAACTTAATTCTAATAAAATGCTATCAAAAACTTTATCTTATACAAAAATAAATTCCATAAAAATGTTCCTAACCTAAGCGTTTAACCTTATATTTAACGTAATATAATAAATATAACATATACCTAAACAATCCCTGATTTTTAACACAAATAAACAATAACACTACATGTAGCAATAATGAGCAGAAACTCAAAAACTAAATAACGAAAAACACCAAAACTCGAAATAAATACGAATAATTTAGACATTGTCATTCAGCCACCAATACCTAGATCGCCCTGTCTCAATTCGATCAGCTTCAATGAATCTAGCAAATGAGTATCTCCATTGGAATTGTTGGTCTCGTGAACTCAAGTTCGGAAGATATTTTATCTTCTTATCGGTGGCCCGTCGTTATATGTGATACATGACTAGGATGCGGTCAGAATCAAAAACATTTCGATTCATGTCCAAATACACGAATGCTTCTGGAGGAACAAAGCCAGTAGCGAGGCAAGTCGCAATACACCCATCTGTAGGGTGAAACGGCTGTGAAATTCAAGGGTTTTCACTCACAGTCACAGATCTTGCGATATGATTCCGAAGAAGTTTCAATATGAAGATATCGACCCTCGTCACTTCAGCAGTTTGATAAATTCTTCTATTCAATATATAATGTTTCCAATCCGTCTCAGGCTTTCTGTACAAACCAGCACATGCACGAAAGCATTTCCTTTCGAAAACTCTTTATTTTTCCAGAGTGCTAGTACTCTGATTGTACAAGATCTGACATCTGTCAAAACTGGTCTAACCAGGGTCTTGTAACAGATAATTTTGACCTTTTGATCAATGTATTTGGAATGAAAGAGTTTTCGTAGGGCTATGACTACTTTTAGTGCCTTCCTGAGCATGATTTTCACATGTTCAGTATAGTATAGATACTGATCGAGATGAACACCGAGGTACCGAACACAGGATTTATGTGGAACCCGATCTAGACTACCCTCGACAGCCATGATGTGGAAATTCTTCCAATTACGTTTCAGGTCTTGACTGGCCCCCTGCAGCGTTGTCCGAAACAAAATTGTTTCGCACTTCGGCGCATTGATTTTCATTCGCCAATTGTCAGTGTATAGCTCCACATCATTGAACATTTTTTGGAGATTGCTCTGAACTATTGTAGCTTTTCGGTCTGCCGTATAGATGATCAGATCATCAGCAAACACTAACAATGATCGCGTTGGCGAGACGTTAAAATCAAAGCCGCTCAATAGCTTGCGAATGAAGATTGAGAAGAGCAGAGGCGCATTAATGTTCCGTGCTGTCGACCATTCAAGTCCTTAAATTCACACATTGTTGTCAGATTCCCATCAGTTACAACAAACGATTTCCCATATAAAATATTGCATATTATGGCGACAAAGTATCTGGGGATCCTGTCCAGAAGGAGTTTAAAAATTAGTCCATCTAACCACACCGTATCGAAGGCTTTCTCCATATCAATTAGACATGCTCCAACACATTGTCTATCATTTAGTTTCCAAAAGATATCTGAGGTTATTTTCGTTATTGCATGTATGGTCGAATGCCTAGCACGAAAACTTAATTGGCAATTCGGCATCAACTCATATTACTCAATGTGGGCGTTTAATGCTCTGTTGAGTATCACTTCAAGCACCTTTCCTTTCTTCAAGATGGGAAATACCTTGGCCTTTTTCCACTCATTTGGGAAATATGAATTGCTTAACATGTTGTTGAACAATATGCAATAATTCCTAATAGCAACCTCAAGCAATTGCCGGAGAACAGGCAAATGTCGGAGAACTACATTTGGAATATCGTCAGTACCACATGATTTCTTGTTGTTTATCCTGCGAAATATGAAACACAAGTCTTCATAGCTGACAAAATAATCAATAAAATTCAAGCTCTGTATGAGGTCAGATGTTAATGTTTCATTGAAATGAAGAATTGATTGGCCGTTTAGGCTTGATTTGAAGTCGGAAACTTTTGCTTCAACGACCTCTGAAATAATTTCGTTGCCTTTTTCAGAGTTTGGTAGAGGAAGCAATTCAAAATGTGTTCCAATCAGGGCAAGTTTATCCAATCCTTCACAAATAATCCTGTTTCCATTTCTATCCGGAGTCGTACTATCAATTTCGATACCAGCCCTATCGAGAAGATTTATCTCATCACTAGTGACTTCAAGATTCGATACCTTCACTCGAGACTTCTTGCGGAATATGCTATTCACTTTCGCAAACACGCCATCTGGGTCCTGTGGGCTAATACCCCTCAATATTTCCGCCCATTGATTGCTGACCTCACTCCTGAAGTATGACCAGATTAAGTTCCGGACATTCTTCAGGTATAATTTAACAAAGTCAACGAGGCATGGTTGTAGTCCAAAAATCGTCGATAAATATTGTTGACGCGTGTGAGAACCAGTCTTTTCAATCTTTTCAACCTTGCAATGGTTGGTGTTTCATATCCTTCCATATTGTTTCGATGTTTAATCTTGGGAACTACTTTCTCAATCGTTTCCATCGTCAACTTCTCTTACTCCGACAAATAGAGATCCATGTCACCGTTAGGTAGATTTCTGCCATTAGGAACCATTGAGCAAGAGTTGCCATCATCAGAAGGAGAATATTGCTTCTGGTACTCGCAAATAAACTTCTTTTGAAGCTTTCCCCAGTCGGTTTTTTGAAATTCAACCGATGATTTGCATTTTAAACTAAAATGAGGAAGAGATTATCCCTTTGATGATTGGTTTCCATTACGATTGCGTTATGGTCGCTATCATAAGGAAGCACCTGCAGTTTCCGTTGAGGACTATTAAAGCTGAATTCAAGTGTTGCCTCAATAATGCAGAGGTCCAAATATGAATTTGTCCTAGGGTATGTTGGGAACTCCGACCCACATAGATTGCACATGTATTCAATTTGGCTCTCTATTATCCACGATTTCAGGAATACACCTATTGGATTATTGGTGGCGTTCAGACATGATGTATGCTTGGCGTTCAGGTCACTAGCAAGAATATAATAATTATGCAGCCTGTTCAATTCGTGTACTCCAAACAAATAATTGAGCTCCTCCTTGAACTTGAGAACATTTCAACCAGTTTTATCAAGAGATAAAAATTGTTTGAATTCGGCTGTCAATAGCCGAACCATATCCTTTTCGCTTTGACCAAACACATTAATTGACGGAACTTTCTCTGTATTTTTGGAAATTTTTTGAGAAGGACCAGCAGAACTGTGATTTGGTTTCTTCTCCTTATTTTTATTTTTTAAGTAAAGGATAAAATTATCATTGTTATCTTGATTAACATTACCTTCAATCATTTCGTCAACGTCCATTTCTCGTTGGAGTCCGTCCAGCGCTGCATAGTAGTTTTGGCTGTCATTACCGCCTCCAGCACTTGGTATTTCTTCTGGGATGACTTGTTTGCCAGCTTTGTTCGCCTTAGTTTCCATATTTATTTGCCTTACCGGTTCTGCATCTCGAGTTTTCTTCCCTCTCTTGCACATATCTTCGAAGGTTTTGAGTCGTAGTCTCAATTCCTGATTTTCAGCTAGAAGTCGAATCACTTCTTGTTTGTCTTCGACTAATTGAGTCTTACGCCCGCCATCTGTAGAGCCCTGGTTATTCGTGCGTCTTCTTTTATTGACGCTTGCCACCAATTTCTTATTGCTACTCTCCCCGGGGCCCCCTAACGGAGGGAAGCCGTCGGGCTACTCCATACAGCAGTCCCGAGTAAGACTTTGGCTTATTTGCTTTTGTTGATTTATTGATTCCGTGGGTTGATTCCTTCGACGATAAATGCTTTTTCCAATAAAATCAAAATTTGCTTTTGACTGACATAAAAAATTAATTTAATTTTTGAAACTGAGTTTTGTGAAAAATTAATTAATTTTTAAAATTAATGACTGGAGCGATTAAAAACACGTCTACACGCAACGAGTACTAGACGTGGAATTCCTCGTAAGCTGAAGGGCCCTGGTTCAAATCACGTTCGTGACAACAAGGTTTATTTCGATTAATTCTTTGAACAATCTATGGGCCCATTCAGTTATAATACGCACTGGTTTAAAATCAGAGCGTATCGCAGCTGGGGAGACAGACACATGACCAAAACGTGGTACTGATCATATCACCTTCCAGAATGACGATACATTCGATCAAGATAATGAGATGCTCTAGATATCTCTAAGTGAAGGCCCCGGAAGGGGCTGTAGTGTTAAAGCAAACAAAAGGTTCGTAACTTAGTCAAATCTGCCAAGCGAAGACAACATGGTGGCCATTTTAACGAAACCCCGTCATATCTTTTCTGACGAAAGAATAGCTCCTATTTTGACGAGGTTTGGTGCAGAGGCACATTAAACTAGGAGATGAAGCTTACAATAAAAAATCCACTGTCGAACCATCTGAAACAAAACGTACGTATAAAAAATTATTTTTGTAGTTGTAACTCAAAATTTCAACCAATTTTAATGAAACTTGGCAGTGTGGTAGAGACTTTAAGTACCTAGAGGACACTAAAAATCAAAGGCTAGTTGTCAAATTTCAAGATGGTGGCTAGTCGAAATTTGAAATGTCAAGGCTTCTAAAATTTACAGATGCATTGATTCATCAGATGCATTGATCAGATGTATTGATCTTGTGTTATTTGCACGATCATTCGTGCTCAAGTTTCAACATGGCGATGGTTAAATTATGGCATTTTTTCTGATTTTCGTGAGCTTCTAGTGATCAAGTTGAACTTGGAACGATATATTGTTGAATTAAATTCCTTGATCCTACAAATATAAAGATGTCAAAAAGTTAAAACTAAATATTTTTAGCTGTAATTTTCAATGAAAATCGAATATTTTTATACCATCCGTAGTAAAACTACAATGTGAACGGGATTCGCCATAATTATTGATAAGACTCTAAGACAAATTTCTTTTATAAATATCCAAAATTAAATGCTTAAATTCAAAATAACTGCGCCAAGTTCAGAAAGCATGCAAAATTCGTTATTTAAATAACGTTTAAAATGGCTTACATTGTAAACGGCAGAAAAAGTTTCTTAAGCAGTGTTTCACTTCCAAAGTGGTGGTAAATCAAACTATTATTTCCTTTTTGAAACTAAGTGTGCCTACGAGAAATTTGTCTGTCCGGTTGGTAGCGCCAATAGGAATTTATTGTACAAATCAGCGAAATAAGTTGATTCAGTAAAATTAAATATCAATCATACCTAACCATTAAAATCAGAAATAAAGACGTACTACTCGTACATAATTCCAATGATTTTCAATCATGTCCTGTATATCATCTCCTTGAATCTTATATATTACCGTCTGGTCATGAAACCATCCCGCAACCACCAAACAATTTCATAGTGATTAATGATAACACTTAACGCTCCGGCAATTTTTAATTTTTCCCAAGTGCTATGAGTAAAATTTCCAGCCTTTTATGTATAAAGTGCATCTGCCTACATTTCATACTCTCGCAGGTGCCACTGAAGAGAGACTTACCTTCTGCGAATAGTATTTAATGCTTTAGAATAAAAGCTCAGGATTGCTTTTTACATGCTGCCCTTCTTTTTTCCATCCTGACTAAAACTAAAGGATGATGGACTTAAAACTACATGGAGCTAACTCATCAGAACTATAGAAAAAATTGCTTCTGTTTCCATTTCAACTATTGAAAACTGAGTGTTTTCTGCTAATTACCTGAATGCATTCTGCGAGTATATAATCCTTTCTTCTACTGAGAACAGTTAAAAGCCTAATGTTTGCCTTCATATGTGCATTGTCAATGGCTGTATGTATGCAAACAATAGTTTTGAGTAATATCTTTTGCTTTTGCTGCCAGTCAATGGGAACAAATGTGAAAGCGTTTTCAATGTCTAATGAAAAATAGTCATTATGATATCTAGCGTGAGATGACTGATGAGAACAAATGAAACAATTTTACCGTTTTTGCTAGCCGTATGGAAGACTACTAAACAAATCTCAGGAAATGGTAGGATAGTTAGCTCTGAAGTAGCTACCAAAATATAATTAACATAAATAAAAGTGGGAGCCATGGGACTGACTGACAGAAGTTACACTTCTACTCCGCACGTAAATATGAGTATATAAATTGTGTCAGGAATAAAAATAAGAATAATATTCTACGTCTAGCATTCGTTGCATAGAGATGTGTTTTTAATCCCTCTTGTCAAAATTTTTCAATAAGTTAATTTTTCAAAACTTGAGGCCAAAGTTAATTTTTATTGGAAAAAGCTTAGATCGTCGAAGCAATCAACCCAAGGAAATTATATCGAATATAATTTTACTCCGATACATCAAGAGAAACGAACAATCCAAAGATAAATTCGGGACTGCTGGTATGGAGGAGCCCGATGGCTTCGCACCGTTGGGGAGCTCGGGGCAGAGCATATATACTAACAAGCAAGTTCACCAGCTTATCATCCAAATTAAAAGAGGGGAAAATGTTCGAATGAAACAAGCGATAAACTTGCACAAGATAGAGAGCGCGTTTATCATAATTTGTTTCCATTTGAGATAAAACGTGAAAGCGCTATCCACTTGGGACAAAGCTTTCAAGCAGAAGATCGATTGACTAATGTGTTTGCATTTACGTATATCAAACGAAAGAAAAATCGTTCGCCCATCTGATCAAAATGAAAGCTCAACGTCTTGCATTTCATGCAAGCGCCTATGTAGGACTATATTTGAAGCCTCAAACTCTTCTAACATTTCCCCATAAAAGCGTTTGTGAACGCTTATACATATTCAAATTGATCTTTGAAGGCTGAATACTGTTAGGTTGGAAGTTTGTTCTATGTGAACCCGCTTGATAGTTCATACGCTCTGTCCAATGAGAAGTCAAAAACCAAACTGGTGGCAATCGTCAACAAAAGAAGACATGATCAGAAAAACTCCGCAGATGACGGATACAAAAAGCAAATACTTGAAACAAGGCGGAAGTGATCAGACTTCGAAAAGAAAATCATGAACTAAGGCTACAACTACAGTTCCTTGAAGATTTAGTCAAGAAAGTGATGGAGACTCAAGACCCACAAAAGCAAATAAATAAAGAAATAAAGCTGAAGAAAAATGCAAAACAAACCATCGCAGAAGTGGTGGCACTAACAATAGCCAAAACTATTTTGCGGCGCTGCACAAATTAACCGAAGAAATGGAAGTTGAAGAAAGGGTCAAAGGTTATTGTGATAGAAATAATGATGTTAATTTTTTTCAGTATTTAAAATATAAAAATAAGGAGAAGAAACCAACTCGCAGTTCTTCCGGTTCCTCTAAAAAAGCTTCCAAAACGGCAGGAAAAGTTCCACCAATAAATTTATTTGGACAAAGCGGAAGAGTTATGGTTCCACTATTGGCTAGTCAGCCAAAGATGCGATGAGTTCTGGATACGTGTTACATCTCACCTATACGTGAGAAGAATCAAACCTTTTTGTTGAAGGATCTGGACTGCGGTAACGGCACAGTCGATTTTCTTAAGGTGCTTAAGGAAAAAGCACCAGAAATTGAACTCATTTATGTAAAAACCTTTGCGACAAGAAGATCGACTGTAGAAAAGAAGAATTCACCAATTTATCTGGTACAATTTTCAAGCAAAAGCAGTCCAAATGCCTTTCAACAGATAAGGTTCTTGAATTTTAGAGTGGTGAGGTGGGAATGCCCCCAGAAAACAGGAATCAATCAGTGTTCCCAATGTCAACGATTTAGTAATTCCATAAAATTACAATGTTTCGAAAAAAGACAAGAATACGGAGCAATTAAACAGCTTTCTTCATAACGGTCAATACGACAAAATTTTACGTGTGCACAGGTCAAGATTGGTCACGCATTAAGACCCAAAACATATAATTATAATCCATATTACAAAAGCAAGTGTATTGAACCAAATTTAAACAAAATTACCGCCCGATTAATTCAATCTAAATCAAAACGTTTGTTCAAGTTTTATATGAAGTACTTTTTGCAACCGGAAATTCCTTGTTCAACAAGAAATATTCAATAAAAAGAATTGATCTCGGCGAAAACAACAGAAAATTTTACAGGGGGCGGCAAATAAATGCAATGCAAATTCAACAAATAAATTAAAGGAATCATTTACTCTACAATTAATCTCAAGGACGCACGACGATGATCCTCGAATGATTCTCGAAAACCGAAAAGATTTTTCTGATTATCGCTAAATTTGATATCGTACGCAGCAAAATTACAAAAATATAGAAAACATTACAATTTGTCTTCTTTCAAAGGGTTTGCATTAATATTTGGCAAGAGAGCTCGTATAATTCCTTCGACCGATGATACACCGTTAATTAGACAAAAATTTATCAAATCTTTTAGGTAAGGATACTCATCTCGTTCCCTGTCGTAGTAGCATATTTCAGACATTGTCTGTAGCGCCAATTGGAGATAATGAAAGCAACTATAATCACTGATATGCTTCTTGATGAATCTCTCCGTGTGCAGGATTTCCAATCGTAGTAAATGAAATGCTCGCTCTAGAACCAATGCTTCATCAGAACATCGATCACACATTCCAATTTCAATCGACCAATCAATTGATCCAGTACTTGCAAACCGATGCAGCCATCTTCTATATGCAAACGCCTCACTAGACTTAGGCTTTTCGTTAGGACCAATGCTGAGAATTGAAATTCTTCCTGAACTTTATATTTATACTTCTCCACCAGCTGCTGACGTATATGCCAAAAAGGTTGTAGCATCAGGATTTATGAGTAATTCACAGTTCAATTACTTAACTAGTGAATCATTGTACACATATTTACTTCCACTTAATTTATTGGCGCAATTAAAACGTCGGCGCAAGAGCAAGAACACTTATTCACTGTCGTCAATTGCGAGCTCTTCTTTGCACTCTCCACAGATTTGCATGGGACTACGACACACGTCCACTGTAGGAACTCATTTGTACGTGACTTCGAGCACACAAAAAGGTGAAAATGCAATGCATATTACGATGGCCAAGTAAATTTGGCTACTTTCAATGAATTTAAACGGGGTCTTGTTTTCACGCACTTTTCCCTTTTCCGACGCGATTTTTCGTGACGTGTGCCCTGCGTGGCGTTCTCTCGAAGACCTCTCGAGAAACGATGACGACGTCCACGACGCGTTATCCAAATACTTACAGAAATTTTCACTTGCTGGGCCGTAAAAATCGAAAATAATTTTGCGACTATATATTGCAAACAATAAAGTGACAATTCTATGTGGATACTACGACCATAGCCACGGGAACTTTTTTATTTTCCAGCCCTCTCTTGTGCATCGCGACGTTACCGCCGTGAAGGTAACTAACAGACTCCCCGTTTGTTGCTCGTTGTCACCTTACGGGACCGCTCAAAAACCAGTCGACGAGCCTCCCTTCCGCTTTCCATGGTATTGCGAAAGTGCAATTGTGGAAGGGCTCCCTTGGAAAGGGGGTTTCCGTATCCAGATTTCAATTACGAAATTAAAAATGATGAATATTATTTTAAATTTGCAATTGAAATTTGGACCCGCAATATGTTGGTTTTCAAGCAGTTTGCCTAGGCGACTGCTCGATTATCACATTCAT